>CM060900.1:343216131-343816131 GCA_030762935.1 Hymenopus coronatus
TTCCATGTCTGCTAACATTTCACTGTGTGCGAAAATACTTTATCCTGCTGTAACTTAATGGGAAGGTATTTATTTTCTCTCTCTGACTTTGTGAGGATTAATGGTGAAAGGCTAATCCAGATTTGAAAAATCCATTGGTAAGGAAGCGTCTCGAGCCACTTCTTTGGCTTAACTGGTATCTTTACCGGCGAGCTACCATCCAGATGCTCTCAAAAGTCATTAAAGTTCTCTCGCCTTATTCGGGTTTCTCGGAGTAGCTTCAAACATGTTCGTTTGTACAAGACTCAACAGCTTGAAGGTGAATTTTTACGTGTTTAATGTCCAATCCTATAAATTAACTACACTAAAGGACTGCTTTATGTCTGGAAACTGCTTTTCCAAGTGGGATGTAGAGTTTAAGACTGAATAATGAAGCCACATTTTAAAACTCTAAAACTACGACTGCGACTCAAACACGAATTCTCAGCTTAGAAAATCAACTCTTGTGCTTTGAAAAACTTATCACTTACCTCTGAAAGTAAATTTATTAATTGGAAAAAAATTAATTCCCATAATAGTTCTTGCTCGGAAGAGTGAAAGAGAGAGAGAGACAAGCAATACTTACTAGGGACGTTTCTAAAGATCTCAGTCTGACTCAGAGTGGTCGTGAAGATTGAAAGATTACAACTATTACTGTCAAGTATAAACTTTATAAGTCGCACTATACATTTTCAGTGTAATATCTTATTTCACAAACTAGAGTGAACATTTTCCACAAAGTGGAGAAACTGAAATACAAGCTGTGATAAAGTACTTCGTTTTGAAGGGTTTAATTCCAACAGAAATACAAAGGAGTGCGATTTGACATTAAAGGATGCTTTCGCCTTGTTTTCGAGTTAAATGTGGACTTCTGAATTTAAATATGGTCGTATATCCGCTCAAGATGACGAGCGCCAAGTCGTCCAAAAAATGCTATGACGAGCCGATTGAAGAAAGAAAGAAAAAAATGTCAATGCCGTGCGCAATAATCACCGACTGAAGGTACACAAGTTGATTGACATTGCAAAGACCTCGATAGGCTGTGTTCACTATATTTTGCTCCAAAGTTTTGTTATGACAAAATTTTCTTCTGGGTGCCGCGTTTATTAATAGTGGACCAAAAACGCATTCGTAGAGATACTTCAAGATTTTAAAGAGATCTGTGCGAACGTAATACCAACTTCACCAAAATGTTTTTCTTTTCGAAATGCCATAATAGTAGGTATTTGGAATGTGGTTTCAACACTGCACACTGAGACAAAGGACAGTTGAAAGAATGGGTATCTGGCAAAAGGTGAAAGTGCACCAAAGAAAGCAAAATCGGTCCATCTGCAGGAAAACACAGGGATATGGTTTTCTGAGGTCTAATGATATGTGCGTATATATTTATTGACTCCAGAAGAGCACCGAGCCAGGTGGCTCAGGAGTTTTGTCTGAGGCTGGCATTCGAGAGGTCTTGGGATCGATTCCCGCGGCCAACCTCTCTGACCCATGGTTTTTTCGGGGCATTCTCGAGTCACTAGGCAAATTCTAGGGAGGTTTCTTCATTCCCCCGAGCTTCCTGTCCCTTTATTTCATCTCTATTTCATCCAATGGTCTCTTTCAGGGTTGTTAGTGTCGCCGGTGGTGCCGCCCTTCTATAATGGTGACTGCGCTCTGGAAATACAGTTCTCGGGGACGGGATATGACCCAGGAAATTCGGTCGGTCCTATGGCGAGGGCTCCTAGTGCTCCCCGCTTCGAGTTGAACTGTTTGAAATATGTTAGGGACCTTCCACGGTAGCTCCCCCCCCCGTCGTCCGGTTTCAGCCGTCCTTTGAAGTTACTCTCATCTCATCCTATCCTCCTGGGGTCTGACGTACAATAAGCCAATGACTGCAGTGTAGATTCCCCTCCGGCATCACACACACGCACACACACACACACACACACACACACACATACCCACACACCAGAAGAGCAGACTGAGTACTCCGCTTCATTAATTGACGAAATGGAGTATACCGGTTCAGGTAAAACGTTTTAAATGCCTTGTGTGAAACAAAGTTGCGTTTTATCATGATAATGCTTCTGCACACGTTGCATTTTGCGGCAAAACTGTATACTCTTCCCTCCTAGAACTTACACATCCACCACATTCCGCTTCATTTGGATTCCAGCGATTCCTTACTTTGGTTTAAACTCACTTCTTGTAATTGAACAAATCCTATTTTAGTGATGGTATTGAAAATCTGGAAAGTTGTTGGATTGAGTGCAACAATTTGAAACGTGACTATGTGAAAAAGAGAAATACATTTGCTGTAAATCTTGTTTTCATGGTCAGGCACAGAGCTTTTAGAACGCCCCGTATATTCGGTATAAAATAAAAAACAAAAATAAATAAAACACGAATATTTTAATTTACGCACTGTGTCATTGCTTTAACTTTAAATAAATAAATAGAACTACGATAATCATACAAATAAATAAACGCTGCTTGTTGAAGAGCAGTAAGTACGCACAAGAAAATTAAGTTATGGCGAAAGCAAGGATGTGAAGAAACAAAAGTCATTGGATGAACCAGTTATGGTTTCAGAAACCAATGTAAATGCGCAAGAAATAATCTGAATGCATTTCCTGACGAAACATTAATATGCTTTGAAGGGCTGAAGCTCAGGATATCTCACACGCTCTGCACGGGTCCGATGTGAGAAACGATATCAGACAAGAGCTTCTCTGTCTCCCTCCCTGTCCCTTGAGAACAGGATAACGAACTTTCAAATGAGATCATTAACAGATGGGAATGTATGATTCATATTCAGTCATGTATGTACATTTGGTGTTTCCTAATCGTTATGTTTGGAATTCCCATTAGACAAACAACTATGAAAATCGAAATAGGGTTTTATTTATGGACGCTCTGAAACTACTGTGGTTTTCAGCGTCCCATTCTATATTGAGCATGAGGCACCACTTAACTTTGCTCAGAGGCCTCTTTATCAGGTTTTAGGGTCTTTTACGTGCCGTAAATCTATGACACGGGACCAACGGCTTTACTTCCCTTCCGAAGTCCGGGTTTGAACCCGCGACCTTGGGTTTATGAAGTTAGCATGGTAAGCAGTACTCTACGGAGGGCGACGACAAACAACTCTGGATGATGTTTTGCTCAGGACGTGATTTATAATAGCGTAAGAAAAAATTGAAACGATAGCCATGAATGATGATTATAATAATAATAATAATAATAATAATAATAATAATAATAATAATAATAATAATGTACCATGTTTTCTGTGAGGGAAGATTTAAGATATAACAGACCTTACCTAAAACATCAAATGAAATGGATGCTTAAATGCCAACTATAACACTTTTCATAGACTTTACACATATTAAAGATCCTTTGACATTAATCATTAACCATGGAAAATGTAGATGATATACTAAGTAACTTGTGTGTAATTAGCTCTGCTATGTGCAGACTATCATCGCCAGAAAGCTAAACCTGGACCAATAGCGTCGTATTGTAATCATTAGCGTTGGAATCTGTTTTTCCGCTTACCTCAGATGACGAGGAATTCTGGGTGTGGTTGTCTTAATGTCCAAATGGCTAATATCACTGCCAAAAGGAGTCCGGAACCTTGGAGCTATTTTTGTAAATTTTAAGTTCTCTAATATTTTTTTCTCTCAGTAATTTGCCTAGGTATCGTATTTCGTCAGGCAGGTGTACAGACTGAGATATAAGAATTCGAGCACTAGTTCAGTTGGTGAGTGGCTCTCTTTAATTTTCGAAATTCATGTTACTGCATTTGTCCGAGAAAAGGTTCTCCGCGTTCAAGACTGCGGGCGCACCCGCCAGAGCGTTGGAGTTTGCACTATCTTTAGGTAGCCTTATAGCATCAGTTTTATTGGCATGTAAAGTACTTCCACAGAGGAACAAAATTCTACTATACCAGAGACACCTATATAATTCTGGCTGTTAATAGCACTTAATCAGCATTTTCGTACTGCCTTTCTTCGTTACTCATTTCTTTTTACACTGACATCTTTAACTAACTTTGAGATGGGTGTTTGATGATATTCCCTCCCCCATGGACCAAGGTCTATAGAACTATAGCTGCAACACAAAAGCCGTCATCAGGAAATAGTGAGGTCTGAGATATTTGTGAATTAAACGGAATAGCAGTAAATATAGACTGACCGTCCTCACAGTTTCCATCCTTCATTTTTGACAAGAAATGAAGCGAAATAGAATAGAAAAATCCGGTGAATCCGGGATTAGTTTAATGAAAAATGAAACCTAAGTCACCTTGCGTTTGCTTCTAGCATACTGTCTCTGCAAATGCAAAATATTACACACATTTACTTTCAGTCTTTGTTACAAGAAGAGGATGAGCTAATGCTATACGGTTTTCTTTTTCATCCGTAGGCGAAATTCCTTTTCTATTGGATCACAAGTATCCTGTGTGACAACTAGTTGTCCCCTTCCCTTTATTCTCTCTTTTCCACGAGAATAAACAGAAATGAAAGAGATGGAGACAACAGAACCGTTACGTATGTACGACGGCTCTGAGCTTTTGTCGTATGTTGCCCAACTTCCCATTTAGTATTGCGCTTCATCGTTACAAATGTAATCAACCCAAAGAAGTAGCCCACAAATCAGCAATTCTTTCCCACGAAAACCATAAAAGTAAGTTATTACCTTCTTTCTTGAAACTACTTCATTCTTATGTTGAAAAGTAAGCTTATCGTCCACATCCTGCTCTTTATGAGATAGAAGTTCTACCTTATGATTTAGATAATCTGCAGAAATTTACATTTAAATTACTTCTTTTTGATATCGTTGCATAATTTAATGCATTCGCCATACTGCTGTATTCGTGACTTGTTATTTTTTCTTCTTCTTTTGTTTAGTTTTACATTATTTAGTCATCATAACGCAAAATACTGTCCTGGGACACAGAGTATACCTTTTCTTCGGTAAAGGCTTGGTTTCCTTCCAATGCATTGTACATTTTTATAAAACACGCCATTATATAATTTATGCAGCAGTACAGCACGGTAAAGAAGATTCGAAAGCAGTACTATGAATAGCCGAGATAATGGCTTTAAGAGTTATGGTTCAATGAAATCTTATACACAGCTGCAACTTCCATTGGCGGGGATATATATTAACGAAGCATTTCCTTCTTTTGTTGTCATCATTTGTGGTTTGGTTTCCTCCCTTGTAAGGGTTTCTATATATTCTGAAATGTACTGTCTATCCCCTGAAAGATGTATACCTGTGAATTTTGGCGAAATTTTTCGCTTTTATTTTAGATATTTTTAATTAGTTTCACTATTTACGTAATAAAGTGCGCTTATTTATATGTATTTTATATAAGTAATACCGCCTCTTTCAAGTTTGTGGTTAAGATGTTTCACTGTGCTAAATTTTCTTTTAACGCTCTGTGAATGAGAGTAGAACAAACAAGACATGAATCTTACAGCGAGCTGGATTCTCCTTTATTTAATTGATTTTCTTCAGTTATGAATTTAAAAATTCACTACAAATGTATGTATCTTTTATCGCTTCTTTTTAGATGTTGAATGCACAGATAGTGCTCTCCTTATGAGGCAAGTTTGTTTCCAGAACATCTCTAAACAACACTCTATTGATCATCTTAAGGTGAATAAATAAAATGCCAAGTTTAGCAATAATGCATAAGTTAGCCATTTCATCGTAATACTCAGAAACAATCACATTACACGCAGAAAACTGCAAATATATAATTTGCATTTTATAAATATTCTTTGGTGTAGTTTCTTCTTGATATTAGTAAAGAAATCAAGACGCCAACAGTAATTTGAAGATGTATTCAAATAAAAACTAATACACGTTTCGATCGATTTAGAAATAAAACGAGCTCTCAATAGAACTTAGAAAAGCAAAGACATTTTGATTTTTGGAATGTTGAAAGGTTAAAGAATATTTAACTAGGGAATTTTACGTCATCTAATGACATAAATAAAGATTTGTCGGTGTGGAAACATAACTAAAGGACTATTTTTACTATGACATACAAAATGCCAATCATATAGGGAGAAAATGGAAAATGACAGCTAGAAAAGGAAGAGTATCAGGAAGTTTGGAGTGTTTGTTAAAAAGTTAATGAAAATCAATAACACGGACTGGGTCTAGAAGTAAAGATACTTTCTATTACAATGGCGAATAAACAACTAAAGGAAAACATTGCTTGTGGTTTGCGAGTCAGTTGAGAAATTCAATGCTATGCCCGCATATTGCCATGGTAGCTCGGTGATAGAGCAACCGGCTAGAGACCGGGAGATCAGTGGTTCAAATCCTGGCTATGGCATTGAATTTTTCAGTCTGACTCTACCTATCCAACTCCTGTATAATTTGAAATCCAATTAAGGAAGATCTCTAATAGCAATATTTATTAAGAATGGTAAGATTGTATTACAATGCATAGGTATATACCTTAAAATAAATGGAGATGGGCCGAAAGCCAGTTGAAATGTAAATATATGTGCATTAATTATAGTGGCTATAAATGGGTGGATGGATGGGCGGATGGACGGACAGACGTTGAGAGGGAGGGACGTGCGGATGGATGGATGCGTTGATGGGTGAATGGATTAGTCCAGATGGCCGTTCAGCACTCTCGTGCATACCCCTGCTTTCACCCCTTCCAAGCAACGTCACGAAAATAGGGGCGGATTGGCAACTATTGTCTTGTGTTTGTCTTTAGGTAGATATTCAGACGTTCCGTGATAAACAGGGATAGTATCTTGGGGGGCCAATAGCGGGACACATGTGGATACCACTTGCATACTTACCGAGTAAAGACCGATATGCATTGGCGACTGCACGCGCCGCGTATAAACAACATGTGGTAACGCGTTGGGGAAGTGGCTCAACGCAGCAGTATACTAAGCTGTATATTGCAAAACTGTTTTACAGATAAGTAATGCCTTTGGTAATAGTGCATGCTCTTCAATCAAGATTGTAAAATCTCTTGCTTCAAATGGATTGTATGAAGATTTGCAATACATAAAAAAGAGCTTTGCAGATATATCTACGACAATAACACATATTTGGAAACATCGAACATTGAAATGTCTCGAGCTTTGAAAGCTATCCATGAACTTGTGCAAGCAATTAATCAGAGACCTGTGACATCTGTTTTAGATATTTGAAAAAGAAAGCAAGGACAGTGTTTGGTAAAAATGTAGGATTTTCAATAATGCGTGAACTACGAAATGCGCTACGGAAATAATTGCTGATGGAGAATTTTGCCCAATAGTCGATGATGTGTCCTATTTCCGTTTTGCTCCAATCACATATTGTGATCAGGAGCGAAGTTTTTCACAATATAAAACCCTTTACGTGCCAACCGGAGACGATTCACATTTGAGACGTTACGAATGTATGTTGTTGTGTATTTTAATCTATGTATCTTGAGAGAAAATGAAACAGATAATGATGATGACTTGTTGCACAACAGCAATTGAATGTATGTAAACATTAAAACTATTAGGTCCCGTTTATCAGTGGTATCTATGTTTACCACCCACCCTACCTCAATCGCCTTCCACTGCTAGTGAAAACATCACATCTACCTCGCAACTGCTGCCCCATTCTCCTTTTATTAGTACCACTACGTACACACTGTATTGTCAACACATCACAAATACATATATACCATGCTGCGCTAACTTCGATTCTGTCCCGTTATCGGTCCCCAAGATGCTATCCTTAGTGATAAAGATTTAGTGGCGTTTCGTAAACATGTTCTGACTCAGTATAGAATGGAATGGGAGGATGCATTTTTCTTCGTGCTCAATGAAGGTAAACCATATTTTTAATATGTTCTAAAACGGTGAGCGTACTATTAAGATACAATGTCAATAGACATTTTAGAAACAGTAATTCTGAACAATATAGAATTTGCTGTTTTTCGGGCAAAAACAACAAATAAAACTCCATGATCTAAAGGAAGCTTTTTATAGTAGCAATAGGTGTAGCGGATATGAAGTATCACCCACTGATGTTTGTGTGCTAGCTTAAAGTTGCAAAACTGACAGCGGAAAAGAACAAATTTCTTTCAAATGGGGAATTTGTTAAAGACTGATTTGTAACCCTAACAGAAGGGACTTGACCCAGTATGATAAATTCATTTCAGACACTTAGCCTAGGAAGAACCTCAATAGTTTCCAAAGTAGAGGAAATGAATTCTGACATAGAAGACCAATTAACCTCTATGATAAAAGGTCCTACGTGGTACTCATTAGCATTAGATGAGTGCAGTGATATTAAGCACACCGCACAATTATGTGTGTTTATTTAAGGAGCATACCCTGAATTCAATTGTAGCTGTTTTTTATATGGGTTATTACCCCACATTGTGAGGTTATATGGAACGAGACTTTATATGGTGGTGGTTTGTAGTTTACGTCGGATAGTCATATGTAATAGGAATTTTACGTTGTTGAGTTTTACGCCTCAACGTGGGTGCTTAGGTGTCACTTCAAATCAACTCCACTACACTCACGTACCTGGTACTGAAGCTCTTCTTGGATGGGTTGCCACGGCGTTGCTCAGTCTTGCACAATCATTGACTATCTCTCTGGCGTGGATTTGGCAAGTGGGAGGAGTTGTAGGAGTATCTTTTAACTGTAAAGAAAACATTTGTGAGCTTTTACTGTTATTTATTCTATAAGGAGATTCCAAAAACAAGCACCTTGCTGTACACTGTTATTCTGCTGACTGGTACTCTTACCACTCACTCACACATACTGTTAATTACACAGTTTCTACGTTAAGTACATGGCACAATTCACTCTCAAGTAATCATAAGCCGACTATTAAATAGGTGAGCACCGTTACTTTAATTCACTAACAGTTTCTTCTCATAACAATCTTACTTCGCGGACTGAGTTTACAGTTGCACGTCATTACTTCGCGAACAGAGTTTTATACAGAACGACGATATACAGCATCTCGTGGACAGATTCCTGACAAACGACGTTGCCTCTCACGGGCAAGTTCTTAGCAAAACGACGTTGCCTATCGCGGGCAAGTTCTTAGGAAAACGATGTTGCCTACACGGGCAAGTTCTTAGCAAAACGACCACGATGTGTCGAACCCTACTTCTTTTATACTAAAAACGGTGTCATGGTGGCTTCTTCCTGATTGGTTAGAAAGTCCGCCAAAATGACACCATCGTGACCCAAAAATCATTGCGAACCTCCCAGAATACGTCATAATAACCACGTGATATTACGAATATAAAGCAGAAGTCCCCTCGCGGGTTTTAAACTGAACTACCCCTGTATAAGAAATTCGTACGTGACTTACACAAAAGAAGTAACTTCTCACCTTTCTCTGCAGTCTGGCGTCAGAATTCTGTGTAGCTTTCAAGTCAACAACTGACTTCTTGGTTCCTATGTATACAAATTAATAAATGTTAACTTTCTTTACTTATATACATCTAGATAATTAATAGAATGATTTCCATTATTACGACGAGGCTGATTAACGGTCTCACAATGTAATTAAGGGGTTTCTGGATCTAGTAAACATAAAGGGACACATGTCAGCTGCAGATATTTTTGAGACATTGTACAGTTTGTTGCTTGTAAATATGAGCTCTCGTGGGCGAAATTGGAATCGGTAACAACGGACTGGAGTATCTTCTTTGATGGGTCAAATCCACGGTCTATTGGGAAATTAAACAATTTTCCTAATGAAAATATCAAGAAATGATACAAATATGGTACATTGTATTATTTGCACAAAATCAGCAACTCTAAATAACTTAGTCAGTAGCAGTCAAAACTGTTAACCTTATTAAGGCTAATTCACTGTGGCGTCAACAGTGAAGAACATTTTATAAGAACTATGGTGCGCTTATGACGATTTAACTAACGATTCTCAAGTTTGCTGGCTAAGTAGGCGTAATACGCTTAATCGCTTCTACAATCTTCGTGCAAAAATAGATCCTTTCTTAGAGAAACACAACATTGCCATCCCAGAAATGTCCAATAGCGAGTACATAATGGATTTTGCCTTCTTAAGAGATTTGTGTGATCATTTAAATGGGTTAAATAGGAAAATCCTTTTGACCTATAAATGTATTAGAAATTATTTCTTAACACATTTACCGGGCTTCACAGCTGGCCTAGCTAGCCAACAGAATACGTCTCTTAACCTGATACCAGTAGTGTGCATATTATATTACACTCAGAAAATGAAAATAAACATATGGTTTATTAACGTTATTACGACTCTTACATACTATCCAGTTTCCGCCACTGACCCCACTCGTGGCATTGCTCGTTGTCAGAGAGGCTATGGTAGATGGGGTATAATGGCAGGGGAAGTTTGGGCAAGAGTATTTCCCATTCGACGGCACTCCCGGATGGGATGGGTTTGTTTGATAGTGTTTAATATATATGGCACCTCAGATGATGACAGTGCTAATGCATGGAATGAAGATGGAGCAACGGTGGAATGCGATGGCGGAAGAAACAGGTGAACCTTGAGAAAACCCGCTCCTGCTCCGCTTTGTCCACCACAAATCTCACATGCGGTCGCTTGGGGTCGAACCCGGGCCGTGAGTTTGGGTTGGGTGGATGGATATATATATATATATATATATATATATATATATATAAATACACACACACAGAGTAAAGCTTAATGACGCGTTAATACTGCCCGTCAAAAACTAAAACCGACATATTAAATATTCATAGCCACAGTAGTAAACAAATTCTGGTGTGTTGTATTCTTAAAAATCCTGTTTCAATCTATTTCACGCCAATAATGCTAAACATTAGCAGAAATGGTCATATTATGCAGCTTCTTGTAACTAAAAGGGCAATAAGGTATACACTGGGATAAAGGATAGTCAAATATTTTAAAAGCTATCGCTATGTGACTTACATTGAAATTCGGTACACTTTGCATGGCCAACAGTAAATTAAAATGAACAGGAATTTGAAATTCCCGTCGAAGAAACGTTCAAGTATTTTAAAATTGAAACAAATAATAAGAAATATCTCGGAAATTTTTGACTCCACAAAAAAGTGTATATGACATAATTGTGTGTTTTAACGAGCTCTATTTTTGTGCAGTAGTATTTCTATATTATTTCTGATGGTTTGCTAGTTATGCAAAAGCTATCCAGAGTGAAGAGATCTTCAGTGGCAATTCCCAGAAAATTCTAGATATACATTTTATGGCATTTTAATCATATATATATAAATATATATATATATATATATATATATATATAGAATAGGTTAGATTAGATAGATTAGATAGATTAGATCGAGCGGGCGGGCAGGCAGAGAGGGAGGGGAGGGGGGAATAACTGGGTTCGAATAAGAAAATGTAACGAGCAGAGGGAATGCTAACAGCTATTTTGCTGCCAGAAAGAATACTTATGTGGGACAGGTGCGAGCACAAAAGCTAACGGAAATTAGATGCAAGGATGCTCAAAATTGTATCCAGCCGTAAGAAATGGGTTTACTGCATTCCAGAAGAGATGAAAATGGCAAGTGTTAGGTTTCTCTGGAAAACCCGTGAGAAAATAAGTAGCATGGGGAAGCAGTGAGAAATGTCCGGACAATGAAACCAGAATATTTGAAATATTGGGGAAATAATGTACGTTTGGTACGGGTTGAAATTCTTGAAAAGCAACTACAGTTTTAGAAGTGGGGATGCATTTCGCAAAATGTCCGATTTGGAGATTAGCGGAGAGAAGACTCTGAAAAGCCAAGTCAATCGGGCAGGCACGCGGAAGTTTATAGCCCACGCGGGACTTTGAAATTTTTAAGACATTGGAGAGTAAAGCAGATAACGAAAAACGCGACGCGCAGGAGAGATCGCGGTATCGTATACAAACATGTGGCTCTGTTCTGTGTCGGACTGTAGGGTTAGGAAATCATTCGGAAAGAATAAATGAATGATGTGTCAAATAACGAGGAACGGAGTTTGCTCTTTTTTTTTTTTTTTTTTTTTGTCAACGCCGAAACCACGTTTAAAGCCATTTTAGGTTTTTACCTCGAGATAGAGAAATCGGCGCCAACACCTGCAGAGGGGATTCGTCAGACGACAGGCAGGAGTTAAAAATATAAAATTAGTCTCCAAATCCGACAGGACAGGCTGAAAAGTATGGTTTAGTTTGGGGGATTTTTCTGAAAATCTTCGCTTCGCATTCTTAGAAGATAGTACAGACTTAACTAGCAGTTTGGTATTTTACCGACTTTTCGTTTTTGAGGTATGCTCTCTCTCTCTCTCTCTCTCTCTCTCTCTCTCTCTCTCTCCACACACACACACACACACACACACTGACTTTCTAAAAAAAAAATTCTCAGGGTTCCTCAAAACATGTAATTCCGGTGAAATCTCGGTGTCCAATTTTTGGGTGAATACAATACTTCTCTACGTATTATTTACATGCTAGAGAAAGTAATAACTCTAAACATAAAATACGTCCCCCAGTAAAGTGACTAAGAATCAGAGTTCTGGTTAACAGGTAATTTAAATGAAATAAAATTAAGGAGTGTTAAGGTGCACGGTATCAAAACCACTAGATAAGGATAAATAGCGTCTAAAACAGGCAAAATAGTATCCAGAGAAATAAAATGTGGGAGAAAGCTGTGGTTTAAATGCTGGCAACTATGCTGTTATTTTGAAGAAAAAATAAATAGTGTTCGGCTATATTCGAGTCAGGATGGCGGGAAACTTCTCAGGTTGTGCACGGACTAGTGATTTGGAGTTATAAGCTAACACTGTGCTGGTTCCCATGGACGCGCTCGCATAAGTGTCTAGCTTTGGTGCTGCCTATCGCAAGGGACCGGGGGTTCAAATCCCGCCTTTGGCATGGGTGTTTTTGGTGTGTTTTTGTTCTATCTCAGTTGTTCTCTTCCCCAATGGCTACTTAGGCCATGCCTGAAAGTCTACATGTGCGTAAATAAAGAAACTCTCACACTGTATTACACATTAAAAGAGCAAATAAATTACTTTGCCACATTCCACAGACTCAGAGACGGAGATACAAACACTTCCTGGGTCCCTGTACCACCTGCATAACATCAATTCCCTGATTAATTTTCAAATCACAAGTGAAATTAAGTTTATGCAGTTTCCGATGGACAGTATTCTAAAATAAATAAACAAATAAATACACACAAATTATTATTTACAAGGTGGGAGGTGAATGCATGCAAATATTTGTATCAGCGTTTGAGGACGGTGTGATGATCCAGTATTTGCAGCCCCCCTCACCCGCCGTATTTTTTAAATTGAGTTCACGAGGAAAACTTCACGATATTTTGGGATGGCTATTATTCCCTCTCAGACGTTCGGTTGTTTACGTAACGTGTCACACGGTTGACCCTCCTCTACTTCCTACCCTTTGCCCTGTCCGACTTTAGGTGTAGTGATGTATGTATACACAGCAGCAATATTGTAGCTTAGCGCCTTTCAAAACAAATCAGACTCTGAAATTGTGTTTCATTTATGACAATGCTATTAGTAAGCGGACAAAATGAGATATACTTACGTGTTATGCGCATTGTTGTCTACTAAACATCAACTTATTTGCACTTGTTTGCCCCTACCTGAGAATTTGGATGAGTATATGGTTAAGATAACCAAATCAGTTAAGACAAACGTCAGCATTATTATAGGAATTGTTAGTATTCCGTACTTTCAAGTTGTCCCTTTGAACACGTTACTTACGAGCCGCAGCATTGCTGCTAGGGTTGGTTCTACTTCTGACCCTTGTGACAGAGACATGCTTTTGGCAGATATACAATCCCTTGACTATGAAGCAAGATTTGTTCGCATAAGAGAGTTTATCCGTAACGGGTGAGAAATGAGATAGGGAATAATCGTGGTATTTGACAAACTGATAAACTTTATGGGGGGATAAGCATAATATTAAAATGCTGGTAGTTACCCCATCTTGGAAAAACCATTGTTGTGAACCTTGTAAATGTTATGCACACTTTCTCGCCGCTTGTTTTGCTTGTGTGAGGCAAGGATGGATAAGGAGGATAAGGTCGGTGGGGCTCGGCACTGAACCTGAGGTTATTGTGCCTACACAACACGAGGGACCCGTTAGAGAGGGAGGGAAGATGTAAGAGGATACCAGGAGCAACGGCATGGCAATGACGGGATCACTATAGTTTCTAGATTCAAGATCCCCGATAGTCGGACAGGCAGGCCAGGATCCCTGAACCACAAAGGGTCCAACGCCCCCGACAGGAGCAGTCTTCATCTCGACAACCAGCTGAATTTACGGGATGGAGATCTTTGAGCATACCTTTTTCCCGCCACGCCGCACCGAACACCATCACCCAGAGTTCCATCCCTGAAAGAGGCCAACGGATGAATGGTGAATGAAATGACAATGGAAACCTCACGGAGAGACAGGACATTTCGGAGATGAAAGAACCCTACCCAAAATTTGCCTGGCGATACAGGAACCCCCCCACCCCAAATCTCATGAAGCAAGTAGGCCGACTACGAGAACCGAACCTGTGACCTCCCAAATGCGGGCTACAGATGAAATATCTGGAGCCATCCCGCTCGGTGTAAGGATGGAAATAATACAACACTGGCCACTTGTTCGGTTTGGGATAGTAGTTCATTTCAATACAGAAGCATGCAATAGAGGTTGTTTTATTGGCCTGAAAATATGTCACAAAGTAGAAATAAACCGAAGGCAAGCACTACAAATCCAATCCACAGCACTAATAATGCTAGAGACCTTCGAAAATTAGGTTATCAAACGGGAATATTAAAGTGCACATCTTACGATAAGAATTAAGGCATGGTTTTCCGGGTCACATCTCATGGGCTCCAATTTATTTAGGATCAAGAGTGTGCCGCGATTGTGTAAAATGTTGCCCCAAGGAAGTCAGGCAGTTGCAAAATATCTTAACAGTTCCAGATAGCACAGTGTTTGCATCCAATCCCACAATAGAAAATGTAAAGTTTGCAGCTTTTTAGCGTTTGTTTTGATTCTTGAAGTTTTGCAACATGTTGCTGTGTTTTATTGAGTTCTTAAGATTTAAATTCCCTATGCTATTTCAGTTCAAACAACCCACAATTACTCGACACTAGTTTCTTTCCCTTTCAAAAATCCATATTCAGTCAATTCTATCCAGATTCGAATCCTTCCGACTATCAGGAATCCAATTGCACCATTAAGGTTTTCTCATGATTTTGCCACGTTAATACTGAACTTTTCTGACTTACCAGATCTCTTGAGAGGTTTAGAATATAAAACTTTCTATTTATGTGACATAGCAACTGACATGCTCGTAAAATGATAAATTAAGAAGCAGATTCTTTCTGCTGAGCGCTTTTGAAAAATACTAAGTATTTATAAAACGGTGTAAATATCGAATGGAGCTTTCATTACTTTCATTATTCACCACTGCATTTTCAGGGGTGAAACTTCTGAGGCAAATATATAATCATGCATTCAAAGAATTGAACACCTCTTTTTCAACTTTTGATCCTGAAATATTATAAAATATCCCCGAAAATTAATCCTAAAGCTGTGTTAACACCAGGCATATTATAAACATGACAAATAAGTGTATATATATATATAAACATTTTACTCGTGAAAACACTCTTGAAAAGTATTTAGTATTTTTCGAGATAATTGCTGAAAATGTAAGCTTCGAACCGGTCTGCTTTTAGAATGAGTCCGCGTGTCGTAAACCCTAACATTCTTGTTTGTGGAACCAAACAAAGAAATCTTTTTTTAAAACATAAAAATGACATGATATATAACAGAAAAGGAATATGCAGTCCGCTGATTAACTTAAAAATATATCGATCGCCCTTTCGCGGCTTAGAAAGTATCCTAAAACTTTCTAAAACGTGAATTATCCCGATGATTCATTATTTTACGAGTACTTTACTAACGTGTTTCAAAAGATGTTCTCCTCCGAAGCACTGGTTTAAAAAATATGTAATCGCCTAATAGTGCAACAATGTCAAAGAAATTACAAGCATTTCAATAGTAAGGTAGCTATCCAAATCTCGTTCGAGTCCGTTGACCTAATTTTCAAATGCTAAAAATGTTAATTCTATTTCGCCTTTTAAGTTCCGAGTATTGCAACGCGATATTAAATTCTGTTAGCGAAGCAATGCAACAAATTTCAAATAAATAATAGGAGTATTGGTAGGTAGGTAGATATATATATATATATATATATATATATATAGTTGCAATCAAGTTGGTAATACCTTTCAGCACATGAGAGGAAATGAGTTTTCCAGTTGGTAAATAATGGTCAAAACTGCTTGTTCATCTTCTATGTTCACCATTCATATATAAGCATGCTCACAATTTTTTCCCATTTCGTATACTTGTGTGAATAAATATGTATGAAGATAGCTGTGGTAAGAGCTGTTAATTATTGTCATCATATGCTTTAATATTTGTCTTAAGAACTTGCTTCAGACGATTGTTAACACATTTACTGCCATTATCGTTGCAGGCATTGAAATTAAATTTAGTTTGATAAACACTTCAAATTATTATTTATATATGCAAATTTTGTCTAAAATGTCCCAAAGAAGTGTAAATGTAGGTGGTAATCGAATGAACGTTGCAAAACACTCCGCTGATTCCAGTAATACAATCCTTTCTGCCGCAAGCTGGTTAGGTAAGAGCTTCAGAATCTTAAGATCACAACAACAAAATTATTTTCCTACAAGAATAGCACTTATTATTTATCGCAAAATGCTAACGCAAAGGAAAAACTAGGAATGTTCGTTTCAGCATACTGATTTATGACCTGTCTACCACAAAGGTTTACGTAATATGTGGAACCGTCCCAAACGTACTAAGCGCATTATGTCAGGAAACCACAATCAGGAACCACTGTGGTGTTAAAAACAACTTTTATTTCTGAGCTTAAATTTTAAAAGGAATACTAAACAGCAATAACTGGAAAGAATGGGGGGGGGGTGGGATTACCTAAGGTAACGCATCTGTGAAATTGGACCGATATTTCGAAAAAATCAACAATTACTTTTTCCATAGCAACATAATATAAAATTTAAACTTTAAGAAAACGTGTCATTTTCCACCTGACGCACTTTAACTACCAATTAACTCTAGCTATTATAAATGTGCATGCGCATGCTTATTGGTAGGTAGTCTCAACTTGAAACCTTGATTTCTCGTAAACTTTTTTCCAACACTTTTCTATAATCAAAATGGTCTACACGATGTAGTTGTTTAATGACTTGTTTCATAATTTTTATACGCCTCTCAAAAGTGCATTAAAGAATTTTCAAAATTACGCTTCAATTTTGAGAAATAAATTATTAAATTTAGAAAAATAAGAGCTTATGAGAGTACAAAAAGAATATTTTATACAATAATTAGAGGTAATATAAAATATAATATGATAAGTCTGTTTGTAAACTCAGTTACTGTAAACTTTAATTCTATGTGCATAGTTTTAAAAACAAATATAGTGACTCATTTTTATTGGAACAATTAATTTAGAACGTAAAGGGTATCATTTAAATGACCATGCACCTAGAATTTTAATACATGGTAAGATATGAGTATCATTGCGTATAATAAGTTTCATTAAGATATCTTAGATACTGTATATTTTCCAAATTTCACGGATCCATCACCTCTCCTCATGTCAATCCACCCATTGAGACAGAACCTGGGATTGCACTACCTTCTTATGTTCAATATGTTTAGTGTAGTTCTTATTTTTGGAACTCCAAAGCAGTTAGGTTGTTTTGTTTACACAAACATAAAACACGTATTTAAAACATTAAGGGTATTCTTGCAAACCGTGCTTTAGAAGTCTGATAATCACGTTAAAAGAAACGTTAGTGTTTCAGAGCAACTAATACACTTACATTTTCTCTAAATGTAAACGTAAAGAGGAATTTAGTGTAGGAAAATTCGCGATGGAGCATATAATTAGCACTAATGGCCCTAACTATAAAGGTAGCCTCTCTGTAAGGGTAGCTGTACATTTTACTTTAAATCTATGGGGAGGGGCGGGAAATTTTCTAAACAGTGGATTTGAAAACTAGTTATGTTAAAATAAACATCTCTTTACTTTTACTTCTGTGCTTCTTGTTATTAAAGAAACTCATTTATACGGTACATATAATGATGCAAAAAGAATTAAATCATCCTTTATTCATTTATATTAGGCATTCATTTGCTTTATCTCTGAACACAAATACGAACTCTAGTAATACCTAGAATTTTTACATAAATAACCAAATACGATAAAACTTGGGAACGTGATACAGTATGTTTCATATTAAAACTAAAATCTAAGGGACTGGAAACCTCCCTATCCGTGATGCATAACCGATTGAGTTATAAACGTGTTCGTGAAATGTTTATAGTAAAAGTCGTATATTTGAAGAAATGTGGAATTTTCAAAGTAAAGAAAAGAAAAAAAAATGGAGGTTGTCCCCAAAGCACTAGTATAATGTAACCCTTTCTTGTATGTACAATTTTGCTGCATATACCGCTCTTCCTGTAATTTCCAAACCGGTTTCTCTGTCCTGTCAGGCATCTTGACGTAAGCGTTTTGAATATCCCTTATCGTTAAAGCAACACGAAATGGACCTGCCTATCTGTTCAGAGCGAGTTCGAATCCCAGCGACTGCGATCATAATTTACTTAAAATAAGCGATGTCCTACACGTGGGTGTTTACGGAGTTACGTTGGAATGCAATTGCATGGATTATGCTTTCACTGCAAAAACTGACATATTATTGAAATATTTTAGTATTTGTAGGATACAAAATATTTAAAGATATTTGTATTTTACCTTTGAATATTAGTCAATATAATATAAAAATGAGAAGCGCCACAAATAAAATATAACATCTCTATTGTCAATTTGCAACCTATACAATAAAGGTAACGGTGGAACATAATTATCATAATAGAAAAGAATGTCCGCATTTGCTAGTAGTATTCTGTTTTGCATTTTCAGAGAGTTTCATGTCCATACGTTAGCATTTTGTATTAAACCAGGAATAGTTTGACTTGCAAATTTAGCACTTTGTGGAGAAACGGAGTTAAAGTGTATAATGCTCAGTATTCTTAGTACAATGCAGCATAAAAGCAACAGTTTATAGAAAGAAATGATAGAAAGCTTATATATTGGTAATTTATACCTACACAAATCAAGATTTTAATTTCCTAAAATCAATTGTTACAATATTTTGCCTATTTTAATAATGCGGTACCGCCTCAAATTTTAACCACTAAAACAAGCACCACACGATAACTTTGGCACATTAATTTCCGTTGCAGGGTTCTATGTCCTAAATCAGTTGCGAAAGTAGCCCTATAGTCCGGATGCACAGAATAGGTTCTGTAAAATTTAATACTACATATACTGAGGAATGAGAATGTGTTGTCATTTGGTATGCTCTTAATATTTCGTCGTCGAAGGTAACAGCTCGCTGGATATTAAATATACAACCGCGAATTGTTTCTTTTGCTTCACTTTTCCGTATAGTGCCTTAAAGTACTAGCCCGATTCGTTGAATCAACTAGCAGTAAATCTAATAGGACACCAAGGCGAGTATACTGAGAACGCTGGTAATTCTTTCCACTTATTTGTCTAACACAGCTAGGTTAACAAAGGTCAACTGAAGAATCCTGTAAATAAATTGGTGTCCAGAAAGCTAAGACAATGACAGAGCCTAATGCGTAGTGTAGTAAAGATTGCAATGTGATCTAACAGAAGAGAAAACCAGCTTCGGAGTGACGCCCAAGTAACTGTTTCTATAAACACTCTAGGGACTAAAAGAGAAAATGAAAGTCAAGAGATTGTTAGATAATAGGATCCACTTTTCGGTATCTATAAACATAGATACTATGTGCCTACATATGTTTTACCTGCAGACGGCAAGTTGCGAGCGCATTTCTCAATTGAGAAATTGAGCTATAACAATCACAGTCGTTCATGAAACATCATTATTTCTCTGCACCATGCTGGAATCCATTATTAATTAGTCTTCTGCAAGGATTCCATAGCTCCAACTGTGATTTTGTGAAGCAGGCACACGCTACGCTTTAGAAACACCGATCACTTTTTACAAAAGGCGTCCGCTTATCGCCAAATATATTTGATAAAGCTGCTAGTTACGTAAAATATGCGCAGCACAAGAATTCGCAGTAATTTGTAAGGACATGATTGCGTTCAGGCATACAACAACACTATGATTGTAGCTAGAAATATGCTGTTTTCGCCTTCTCTACTCATGAACTCAATACACAATGAAACAACAACAACAACAGGAGTTCAGTTACTCGTATTTAGTACATCCGGTCACCTCTCGCCTACCTTCTCTCATAAATAAAGTTTTCACTTCTTTTTTCTGTTTTCAAACTTGTATTGTTTATTCTTTACATAAATTCGTAAAACTGTGTATATATCGCGTACTTTGCTTAAAATGAGCATAAATTAAAGGAATTAAAAGGGGCATTGTTGTACATAATATTTATTTATTGCACGCCCTTAAGGTTCTGACCACGAGCCTTATTATGTATCCGCTATAAATACTTAATAAAGTTATGCACATCCTATATTTCCGTAATACTCATCCATCGTAAGAGCTATGCGAGAACACGAGCATACTCCAAAGAAATGGAACCCAATTCCAGGATATTTATAGAGTCAAACATCGTTGTAATGGACGCCAGTTTAATGGATATTTCAGTTCAACGAGTTCTTCTACTATATATCCGTAAGCGTCTATGTAAAATAATTTCAATTAATGAACCTCGGTACAGCGAAAATCTCAGCACAATGAAAATAATAAATTTCTCTTAGTGAATATTTCACCAACTGAACGAATTCTTTGAAACGTTCTCTTGAATTACTGAACAAGCCACAGCTGTCGACAACAACGTTGTGACCCTCGTTTTTCCAAAGTTGAATTTTACATGAAATCAGGTTTTTTGTTAATGGTGCTTGAGACAAAGTAGTGTACTGGATGTTTTCCGCCGATGCTCTCAGAACCTTCAAGTATAGCTCTGCCTTATCTAAAGCTCTGTTAACAATCTTAATTCATATAAATTTAACTTTGGAAAATGAGGGTTGTAACCTTGCTCTAAGGGCTAATCAATTACAGTACAGTTTCCTGATTCAGAATGTAGTTTGTTCATTGCAAATTAATATGTTACGCTTAAAAAAATAGATAAAGCTTTATACTAGATTCAAAAGTTGTAAGCTTGGCCCCTTTAAAATAAAACTATTAATTACCTAATTTATCGAAATTTCTCTACAACAAACTGAATTTTAAAGTTCCCAGAAATTCGTTATAACGGCATTTGACGTCTATAGAAAAATTCCAAAACAACTTTCTATGTTCTTCGATCTGTAATTATTGTCCTCCTTTTTGTTATATTCCATCTAGAAAATTTAATGTGGATACATTATTGACAATAAGTACCATTAACATCAAAACTCGTCCTTGAAAGGATATGAAACCCACAAGAGAATGTTGGCATCACGATTCTCTTGTGTGTGCAGAACCATCTCAGAGACGATACCCTTATATGTTGTGAGCCAGAGCGCTCTGGACACGACGGCCTTGGACAGCATTGCTTTTCTTTCTTCTGTTCGTTTTCATTCTCGTATGACGTAAACGCATTACACTCGGAGATGGTAAAAGAAGACTGATAAAACACGTAAGAACACTAGTTGCTGTTACTGACACAGAATCTGCCGATTTAATGGCTGTAATTTGTAAGGTCAAGAGAAGTCTATCAAACAAACGACTTCAAGATTAGCACAATAAGCTTCAACAAGACGGAACTGACATACGATTACAGTCACAGTAAAATATCACGTGTGATCTGGCAAACTGGTTTATGTAGCAGTCTCTTCAGAACGTTACCTTTGTTTGCCTATAAGTGACGATGCGAGTTCCACCTATCATTTTCTTTCTTGGATGTAACTCTATACCGTCACAAGCATTTACGATATATAACATGATTAATAAACACTCCTTTTCGGTTTTAAGGTAATACGGTATCTCCTACAATATAACAACATTACTTTCTTTGGAAAACACTTTAAATGAAATATAAAGAGCTGACATATTATTCGCTGTTGTAAAATAATTTTGTATCAAAAAGTAAAAAGTAATGTTTAGGGACCCATAAGGTTGCTAATAATACTATTTGCAGCATAGAATATACAGGTATCTTGTTTTGGAAGTGTGTGCTTTATTTGTTTAATTTTTAAGCGAGTCGTGCTATTCCGGAATTCAATGTCATTCGCTTACAAAATAATAATCAGCCTTAAACTTGTCTAAACAACTTTAAGCTTGGAAGTTGATTTTAGGTTCATATTATCCCCTTATTTAAATACTTGGTCTGTCATTTCTTGACGACCACTCAGCTTGGAGGTATTTTTTATATATGGGTGGATTCGGTCCTTTAACATTTCAAAATTATTGTTTAATAACTTTATTATATGCAGTATATATCAGGTTTTCTGTTAGATTGATTGATAGGTCTCATCAGTTAGCAGCCTGTTTGTAATAAAACCTTTAATTCGTAAGACTAAGCTTATAAATATTAGTTTATATGATCCTTGCTTTATAAACAGCGATTAATTCTGATCTAAATGAAGTAAAGAGGTTCAAGCTTAAAGAAATAAACTGCCTATAATACATTTTATACTGTCATTTTTACGCCGCTAACCTTTGTTGCTACAAGTTTTATTGATAAAATATTCCGAAGAGTATGGAATAAATCACTAGCAAATGGAAAGATGGACCTCAGAACTACACATTTTACTTAAAACAGCTCTTTTATTGTGTGTCTACGTATTGAAGGGGTGGGTCCGAGAATCACTTCCAGGAATCGAAATTCAGATGTGAATGTGACTTGCTATTCATTCTTTAAATTGGCACAGCGCAAATGTTATGCAACATCTTGATAACCTCGCTTTGCTGTTTATTGCGTGTTCACATTCCCTTCTCATTATTTCCCGCTCCCTTTGCTACGTTTCAAATTTTCCGCCGGAGAGTAATAACTGGGGCTGCTTGTGTGATTAGTAACACTAAGATTTGGTTTTCATCAAGGATTACGTTTGGAAGGAGAAAATGAAGATGGGCGTATTCAATAAGCTTAAACATAGCCATCTTTAGTTTAAAAGCCGGAACCTGGTAAGTTTGGCAACATCCAGCGGAGGCTGTTTTGGCGGCAGTAAGCTTTCTGGCAGAGGCGAAACTAATATTGCTTATTTTTGGTGAAAAGTGGAAATAATTTGAAATTTATGTACTTTATAGCATCTATCATTACGCATGTACATAAAACGAATAACATCTCAGTTAAAGGCGTTTTGTCGTTGTAATAGGTCTGGATTTACCACGTACAAGTAACACAATCGATTTATAATGTTATCATTTATATGGCACGTTGTAAAACAATTATAGAAAAAATAATTAATTCCATCCTTTTTCTGCTTGCAGATGCCAGGAAGTACTGTGTTCCTATGTGTAGGAGCAAATGCGACAGCTCTAAAGAAGAGGGCTAGTTTACTACTTTTCGATTAGTGCGCATTAAGCATATCTCCAAAGAGAGCTTTGCAACAGGTGAAACATTTACTGGTAGTCGCGGTAATTTGATTACACTACCACATAAACGAAACGAACTGCAGCCAGATGCCTATCCAACTATATTTTTAGGGCTATCCATATTTCACAAAACATGGAAGTATTGAAAAGAAAAGAACCTGAGCAAATGATGGCAGAAATTGTAAACAGAAATAAGAAGAGGAACACGAGGAACCTCTCAAGCATGCAGCTTTAAGAAATACATTTTCAGATATTAAGTTACATATTAGTAATATGTGGATACTTCTGTGCGGCAGATAGGTGATAATCAGGAATATGTTTGTGTGTTTACATTACATTTTGATAACATGACCTAACTTGCTTTAAAATGTCAATTGGATATGCTTATCATCTGCAGTGTTACGGCAATAGAAGGTAAACAATACTATGGTATTTGTTTTTGTGCATGTGTGTTGCACATATTTAGAACGTTACAGTAAAGGTAACAACACTGTGCGAAGAAAATGAATTAAATACTTAAGCATTGGGTTGCCTTATGTGCACACCGCTTGAAAAACTATGAACGTCAAATGCTTCAAAATAAACAAAATGGAGGTTATAGGACGTTACAGGAAAGATATTTCAAGATTTATAACTTTTTTAAAAGTGTAACCAACGAAATGTGTCCAATAAAGCTCCAACTGAAATAACAGCAAAAAGTACAAAATTATTTCGCAGAAAACTGTTAAATAAATTGAGCAGATTAGGAAGGGTACATAAGGAAATACGGAATTTCGGAGTTTAACTTCGTTGAACTTTGTTATTAGGTCATTCCCAGAATTTTGCCAGCCATTGTAACTTGTATTTTCACGCAATATTTATTTTTTAAATCGTAATAAAACAGTTGTTTGATTCTTTTTCCGATTACGTCATTACATACCATAGGCCTCCAGTTGATATTTCTGAAAACTGTTGCCAAATGTACGTTCTGGCTTATAACAATTGACGGCTCTGGCTTAAACTAACGACATCTAGTAACGTGAGGTGCAGCAGTTTGTCTGAAACTAAGTAACTATAAAATTGTCAACGTTCCTTTTTCCACTGAGTATTACACTTAAGCCGAAAACTACGTGCTGGAATCAAACAAGTTTCGCTTCTAGAAACGGAGGAGCTGTTTCTTTGTTCGTTGTTGAAACCAAATAAATCAGCGATTTATTTCATTTCAACAATATCTCGTTTGTGCAGGAGCCGGTGTAACTAACCAGTATTTTTGTTATTGCTGTTCCATTTATACCCCGCCTTTAACTGCATAGTCCTATCGGCTGCATTTCCCTGCGGAACATATTGTCTTGGTGTGTTAACTCGTATACTGTTTGTTGTCGTTGGTTTCCATTTTTATTTTAAGCTTCTTCATTAGATCTCACACACATTCATACTTCCAGACTCTGGGGAGGATAGGGAATAAACTGGGCTAGAGAAAAGTTCCCCACCCCCACCGGGAAACGAGCCCTGGACCCTTAGCACAGCAGGCAGGTGTTCTACCGATACTTTCACGTGGTCAGCCACTAGCCAGCATTGTTAATCTTATAATTTAACTTTTTAATGAAAGAATCACCTTTAGTGTGCATGCCTCAAGTTCGGCAGTCGTTGACATTATGATTGTACCTCCAAAAAGGAATAATAATCCAGATTAGGAAAAAGCAAACATAAGGACTGTATTGTTGAAGCTATAAGATAAATTTTGTTTCAGAAAGAGCAGCTGGAAATTATTCAGATAAATGTTAATCTTACTTGGGACAATAATAGAAATAAATTATGTATAAATAAAATCGCGGAAAATTTCACAGGAGTAGTAATAACCTGCTGTTTTTATTATTATTATTATTATTATTATTATTATTATTATTATTATTATTATTATTACTATTATTAAAGTAGCCAGAAATTAAATCTTTCTTTATATAGTTGATGCAAACGCCTCATCTTTATGCTTTCCATAGTCGGAACATGATAATCATTAAGGTGGAAATGCAGCTATAGTATGGGCATTTTCAGTTTTCAGAATAACGCTGTATACGCATTATTTACATTATTGTTGCTCTTCAGAAGGAAGTCACTGAACACGCAAATTACTTTGCCTTTTGTTTGAATTGCGCTGCTGATGAATCTCCAATAAGTGTCAAGCATTAATCGCCTAGCATTGGTTCACTCCATTTTTTCCCTGGTACATTTATTCCATCATCGACATTTCTTGATGGAAGCCTCCCCCACAGTTCCCTTATGGCATCACAATTTTGGAGGAAGAAGTCCCAGTGAAAGTGTAAGAAGTGCACCTTTAAGGACATATCTAATCAGTCTTTCACATTACTGCAGAAGATTATGGAATAAATCTGCAGTTTTATTTCCAAGGAAATTGGTGGACATTGAACAAAGGAATTCCAGGTTAACATCTCATCATCTGTGAGGCTATTATTGAAATCTTCATTATTGTTTAGTTTACATTTCTGCGGAAAAGTGAAAAATCCCCTCTACCACTTGGTTTCACTGAGATGCAGAAAATTCATGTATATAAATGCTTTCCAAGTCTTATTCAAGACCTTTTCATACTGTTTCATGAGGCTCACTTTTACATGAGATGCAGAGAATAAGACATTTCTGCGTTTGTTAATTAATTCTGTTATTTGAAGTGATTGACTATAGACAAATATTTGTGTTTGTTGTAGCATGTCTTTACGCAATTATCCCAAGAAGCAACAAAATATGCAGCTTCTTTGTGCATATTTTTAATCTAGCTAAATTATGTTGAGATTATATTATGAAAGCTATGGGCATGTCTTTTATATTCGCATAAATATACTTATTATTAAACTTTTCATAAACCACTCTGCGTAGTAGGTACTTCAGGTTCTGTTGCATTTCCGTTGTTACCGATAGAAAACTTTCATTATGAGTAAGATAGGCTTTAGACATAGCTTGAATCAATCTATGAACAGGCCCCAGTCATCAATAGGCAAATTTCAGAGCTGCCATGAGGCTTGATATTTCTGCAAATTACTAGATGGTTTCATTTGTAAATAATGGTAACAATGAAGTTTAACGGCCAAGGAATATAGTCACCATTAGTGTCGGTGAAGATAATTACCATGCTGTAATCTTCACGGCAATATTTCCATGTTACCGTTAGACTATCCCATCTCTACTAACCAGGACATTCAATTCATTGTGGATTCTTCGTTATACAACGAGACATCGGCGTTCTCTGATTTGAAGATGGTGAAATAGAACTAGAATGACTACTTTCCTCATCACTTTTTGTGCACGACTTAGATGATTTTTTTTGTAGTGCTTAACGCCCGCTGTTACTACTTGTGACACCGCAGGTGATGACACTGGTGACACATGGAATGAACCGGAGAAAACCCGCCATGGGGCGCCGCTTTATCCACCATACAGTCGCTTGGGATCGAACCCGAGCCGTCTAGGTGAGATTGAAACGGCCAGTTAGACTTCATAAAACGCTGGTCCAATAGTCAAATGCATATTAGGATATGTCAGGAATGACTTTTTCTTGCTTGGAATACCCCAAGTCATCGATGTTATCGTGTAAAGATAGAACTCATTAATGTGGTTCCCTCAAAATCATAGAAATAGTAAATTCCGCTGTGATATGTTTTATTTCAGTAGAAGGAAGAACTTAAACACAAAATATGCAACACATAATAACACAGGTCCAGGCCTGATGCTGGGCACCGATTTCGCAACCACGTTACATACAATAGATCTTCAACTGGATATTACCTATTCCGTGGTTATTGTTGTACAGAATGAAGTAATCACGCAGAACCTGTTCATTTAGAACAGCGAACCTATCGTTCTTACTTTGAACTATACAGTACTTTCTAAGTGAATATTTTAAAACTTATTGAAGTTCTCATTTCGAACTCAGGTCTATAGGGATGGTAAACGTAACTTCTGGAATTATGTAAAATAAGTTCGAGTTTCTTTTAAATTTGAGCAACACATCAGTGGACTTAGAGGATAAGAGAAAAATCAGTGTAAACCCCTTTATTCAGAAAACTATTCGAAATTAACTTTCAGGACTGCTGAATCAGAAAGCTCAAGGCTACTCTTACATTTTAGGGGAATCACAAAATATTAATTCCTTCAGCAACAAGTTAAATGTATAATTAAGGAAAATAGTACTGAGGATTTTACTCTTGTGTGCATATACCAACAGCGTTGTTAAATTCGGTTAAGCCATTAATGAGGTTGAATTTTATTGTATCTTTATTGGCAAGTGAATTTATTTGTATCACCACCAGTTGCTATTTCTCTCATTGATACTAATATAAATTAAACATACTGTGTTTAAATTTCAGTGTGTTGGCAATAGGTATCCTGTGTTCTGGGATAATTAGACAGGGTTGGAAATACTCCTAATTTTAACAGCCTGAGCATATAAACTACTGTTAAATTTCTATACATTTTCAATAAATTCTAGCAATGGAGTTTCGCTTACAAGAACCTTCACTGCTTTTTTCGTTGTTTAAGAATATAAAGACGTTCGATATACTGTAATCATTCAATACATCAGTTCGTAACTGTCTCGACAGATTTATTCGTCTAATCTCATGAAAAGCTATTTTATTTCGTGATTTGAAGCAAATTTGAAATGAGCCTACACATTTTCTTCAACTCCTATGCACAAACACACACACAGGTGGACACACACACACATTTTTTTTGTAGTGTTTAAAGCCCGCTTTTACTGCTCTGGCACCGCAGGCGATGGCACTGATACATGAAGATGGAGCCCCGGTGGAATGTAATGGCGGGGAAACCGGAGAAAACCCATCCCTGCGCCTCTTTGCATACGGTCGCTTGGGATCGAACCCGGGCCGTCTAGGTGAGAGGCGAGTGGTCTGACTACTCGGCCACGGCGGGGCCACACACACATACACACACATACACACACACACACATATATATATATATATATACAGATATTATGGGTAAAGATATGTTGATATTAGTACCTTAATAAGTATTCGGTGTGATAGCTATTTCTCTTCGTATCACAGTTTTTTCCACTTACCAATCACATAATTTACTAGCTGATGTTTTTGCATGGTCTCATTTGCGTCGAGAAATGAATAGTCAGTGTAGACTATCCATTTTGCTTCCACGTTTTCACACCATGCATGACCTGCTCGCCTACGTGTGAGGTATTTTGCCTTACACGAAGGATTCAAACTCGTTTCCGAATCAATATTCATTACCGCGAGGCCCGTGCACTAAAAGTCACGCCTTCAGCAGCGTATACTCGAGGATCACATCTTCTTGGGGGTACTACCCATCCTAAAAAATACTACTCTTAATAAGCGAAGTATTATTCCGCAAATTAAGCACATATCGATGTAATGTTGTTTGCTACACTGCTCTTAAATATCCGCTCTTATACCCCTAACAGCCCCTCCCCCTTTCTCTCTATATATATTTATTTATTTATTCATTCATTCATTCATGATTTGTTTCATGACACACGGACAGATGTACGGACGGATGTACGAACAGATGGATAAACCGGCACTGGTATGTATTCCAAAGTAGCCTATACACCTAACAAAAACTAATAGTCTACCAAAAATGTAATATTCCGTCAAGTTTAAGGATAGCATGTTCAATGTTCATTGCTGGAAAACTGTTTAGTAAGACTTTTGCTGTACCTATGAAATATTGATGTTTGAACGAAGGCACACTTGGTTTAGGACACTTTTCATAACAAGTTTAAGCTTTGGTTTAACACAAAACATAATTTCTTGATTTCGAATGCATACAGGGCTCACAGAGTATAAAATGAAGCAGACTTTGATCAAAGAAGCTAATGGAATGTATGGGTAATTGGTTTCCGTAGCGATACCTGTGTGTTAATCAAATATGTGCGTATCTGGGTAAATCCCGCTTATTTACAACTATCACTGGGAAAGTTCGGCGAGCAAGGTTAGTCACGTCAGTTTCTCCCCACTCTTACATTTTCGTGTAAGAGTATCTGATCGCACGTAGAAACGGAACCGGATATTCATGGTTCAGTAACTACTAAACCTGAGGGTCAAGTGAAAACAATCTGTTATTTAATGGATAAATTGACACAGTGAATAGTGTCCTCGTTTCTAATTTATTTTCTGAGGTTTTCTTGGAATGTTTGCTTATTATCTACATACAGACCGTTCGGAATGCCAGTAGTGACTCTCGACAATATAAAATTTAGCTCTACTTTGAGGTACTGAAAATGGCTGTACAACTTATTTTGGAAGCGCAATAACTCTACAAATATGGAGTTTACTATTTACTTTAAACTAGTTTTACCTGAAATACAATTAATTGGCTTTTATTTTCAAAGTAGTGCTACTTTCTGGAGGAGATATGATGCACTGCGCATTCATAGAAGGGCTCCGAAGGGCAGTTTTGGAGTAGAACTTAGAGACATTTTAAAAATAAATTCCACTTTAAGTAATTCGCTGATAGACACAAGTCAATCAGGTCAAAAACACTGAAAGCTTGATTTTGTTGATTTTAAAATGTATTGAGCCCTGTAAATACCACTATTTACAACCAAATTTAAGTAATGCCTTGCCAAAAGTATTTTGCTTTTACTGTCAGCGAACTGTCTATAAATGAGGTATAATCTAATTGTCTCTGCAGTAACCCCTTTACCCTCCTATATCTGGATAAATTCGGTCAGTCTTCAGAGAAAATCGAACCACATTTTTTCCCTCTATATCCATACGCAGAACAATAGTATGTACAATGAATATGTTTAATTAGCAGTTGCCACTTCTCACAATTAAACTGCGTTGTTACTTTTCTGCGGCAACATATGTATATTATATAGAACTATTTATTTGATTTTCTTTGGCAATTAATTCAGTGGTGCAATTTTCCTGAGCAAACATTACTATGCTATTAATATCGCAAAGGCAATAAATCGTATTATTTCGCTGTTTTTCATTCTCTTCATCAGCGCACGACGACGTTTCTTGAACTATTTTTATTAGTATTTCGTTCTTATAGAAGCGTGTTATTCTGAGTTTTTTGACCCAAGTTCTTTCTTGAATGTGCTGCTGGGGTATCAAGATAGCTGCGTTTCACTTTCTTGTCATTGGCGAAGTAAGGTGACCAACTGCATTTGTGCATATCGATATGGCGATCACTCCCCACAGCATATGTTCAAACATGTACCTTTTTAGAATTCATTTCAATAAAGAGATTTTTATGTTTAATTTATTCTTCTTTTAGCAACCAGTCTCATTGTTAGTATAGATTAAATAAAACTTGTTTATTAAATTAAGTCGCTCCAATGTATTCCAGAGGAGCGAAAGTATTAAAAAATACTTTTTTCTTTAGTCATTTGCACTTTGCAAACGTAAGTACCTCTCGCCTTTATCAAACCTAGCGACGAAGATCGTTTTCAGAGACAATCCGAGGTATTCCAACAACTCTGCTGCAAAATGTTGGCATCTACTCCGAAGAAATGATTTGGCAGCCGTCTGCATGTTGTGATTAATAGAGCTCGGTCCGGGGCCACAAAATTGCCGGCTTGAGTTTCGGTGAACACAGAGTATAGCTATGACGTGAAGTAGGCGTGGTTTGTACAGCCCGCTTCGAAACCGTATTGCACTATGTCTGGTCTCATCAGTTCCTGCTAGTGTATTTACCATCTTTCCTTCTATATATACACACACACACATACACAAACACATCCATTTACAAAAACCCATGCCCGCTGCGGGACTCGAACCCGCGATCCCCTACGTCCTGAAGCACCAAAGCTAGGCACTTTAGCGAGCGCGGCCGTGGGGATCGGCACCTAATAGATAAACCAATTATCACTTAAAGAGAGCGCAGATTGAAACATGTAGAAAATATGAAAGGATTGGCGTTTGACACTGAACAAACTTGTGGATGATTCGAACATATTTTGAGTGTCAAGAAAAGAGCCTTTTCTTTCGACACAGTAAAGATATATATTTTTATTTACTGCAATGGATTCTGAGTGAATTTGGTTGGTTTATGTTCGTTGTCTTTTCAAAGTTCTGCACATTATGATCCTGATTTTCTGTATGAAACTTTATATTTTATTTGCAAACGTACAAGGCGTTTGTATTTACTAATTATATTATGAAATAATTATTTTGTTGTATTTTATGAATTGAAACGATGTATATAATGTAAGTACCTATAATGGGCTACTTTTGGAACAGATTATACCTTAACGTGTGCATGTTTATGCTACAAACCCCTCCTCAAATCCTTCTCTTTATACTGCTGACTACCCATGTGTTCGTAACTGTTTGAGCTTCGGAACCCAAAACCAAGCTCTAGTGATTAGTCAAAGAATTTAAAGTTCTTCGTAAATAGTTAACATCTGGGCAAAAATAAATAAGTAAATAAATAGAAACATTATATTTCATATTGGTGCTATACAGAAGTGCACCAAAAGTCAACAGTACGGCAAAACACAGCGTTGCACGGCTATAACGTGGAGGATTTTTTAGCCAGTATATGTATATCGTCTGAGCGGCGAACCCCATATACCCTCCCAGCCATAGCGCGTCTGCCGGAGGTCGAATGCAATAAGGCATTTTCCTCCTCCACGGTATAAAAGCAATAATAAGGGAAGTCACTTTCTTAAGAGTCTGCACACAACTGCTCCGTCGACAACTATCGTTTCGGCCATGCGAAACCTGGACATACTCATTAGCATGACGGAGAATAGCTCAGCACGTGAATCCGGTGAAGTATTCGACTGATTTATGTTTTATGTTTGGATAAACATTAAAGAAATTCCTGAGAATTAATTGCGAGTACATCAAAATCAACATTTGCCAAATAAGTTCCTTAACAATGCCTAGCCCATTACCTCCCAACGTATTCATCTGAGAAACTATAATATTTTATTATGTTTATATAGTATGGAAAGGTCAAATAGCACAAAGAAATGCCTTCTATATTATTTAAAATCTCAGTTGCACAAAATTGCCTGATCTACAAATAGTCAACCGGGAAGATACAATAACCGATATCTACACAATCATTTAATGTTTACATTTTTGTTCAATATTTATTTTCATAGGTAAATTATTACAGTTTCATTTTGTGCAAACGCTACAACCACACCAGAATTCATTGCCTTCATCAAACAGCTCTTAAAATTATCGCTATTTATAAAATATATCTATAACTCCATCCTTTGAAGCCTTGTCACAGTTTACTTACACATTCTCTATTTGATTGCACTACACACTGAATAATGAAACTTAACTCACCAGTTCCACTTCAGGAAACGTGTGTTATTATTGCATTGTTTTATTACTGCTGAGCCAGTTCAAGTCACTACTTCTCCCAGGGATATAAAAATATATAATCTGTTTTTACGCCTAATAAATAATAATGTATGTATTTATAACAAATTATTTAATTCCAATATTAGTGTATGAACGTTTTGCTGTATACATAGAATCAAAATGCACCAAAAAGTAGCTGATAACAACAGAGAGGATGTAAAAAGTAAATAGCTGCATTTGTTACAATTGATTGTACCTTAACGAATGTATTGTATTGAGATGCAATGCAATGCATTCGTTAGGTATTTCCATAAACTTTTTTTATTTTTTTTTCATATATCGTGTGAATCCTACTTCCTATGAGATGTATGACGAAACCTCGTTCAGGCAACAAAACCAGTAATTTTAATCCTCACCCAGGCTGTAATTTTACAGATAAGCGATTGAGGTTATTCCTAGAATTCTTTGCGGAGACCTTCCTTGAATAATTCCTTCTTGAACAATAACTCATCTCTTTAATCATGAACATTGGAGAAAAATACACATTATATACACAGGGTGTCACGGAATTCAACCTCACAAATCGGCAGGATTATAGAGGGGTCCTACATAAACAGTTCGGGATCCGGTTGTCCCTTTTGCCAAATGTCAATGTTTTCTGGATCGCACATTAGTGGCCGTAAATTAAAAGAATGCGGACGTGCGAGTCCTATTTTCATTCAGAATGCCTCATTTGTATGCCAATAGTCGAAGGAATGTAGTATTGGTGCATAATTAATACCTACGATATTTAAAATGATTGGATTCGTAACTTGGCAAACTTGCCAGTTCTTTGAGGGTGTTCACGCCTCTGATAACTGTTCGGTTGATTTCACAGCATACGAAGTTAGCTAAAGCTTTGCGCCAAAGGGGGAGTCGGTCATCGAGTTCACAGTTACAAAGATCGCACCGTCTCTAAAGTTTCCACTTTTAATTTTCTTGTTGTTCTCAAAGAGTACACTATTAGAGCAGCACTAATACGCTTAACTTGCAATTCTGAAGCCAAAACGATAAGTTTCTCTAGTAGAAATTGCTTTCAAAAACTGTAGATGCTATCTAAGTAGCCTTCAATATTAAATGCAGCAATTATCAAGGAACCTGCGCAGATTAATGAAATAAAACAATTAGGTTTGTTGAAAACGAATATTTAATGTGTGCTTTGAAACGTAGCAACTGGACTATTATTTTTAGCGCTGGAATAAAAAAATCTGTATTATTGACAGGATTCGAACAGCGCTACTTTAATTTTATCCTTACGTAGATATTATGCCGTTTTAAGCACTTGAGCTACTGCGGTCCTGCGAAACTGTGTTTCTGAAAATCTGGTGTAATAACTACCCGTGACTACTGTGATAACCACGAGTTGCTAAGCATTGTGTTCATATTGTAAATGTAAACAATGTGTAAGGAAAGCAATTGTTTCAATGAGGTGCGAAACGGAGAGCACGCAGACTAACTGCCTAAGATAATCTTTGCTGCGAACTTCTGAGCTCATGTATTTTTTGATGCCTCGTGGTACCATTGTGCATGCTTAAGAGCTTCACTTACCAGATTTCTGTTGAATCAGATGAACAATTACTGACACGAACTTTAACTTCCTATGGTGAGGTTCAGAACAATCCTGGAATTTTGGCAGCGTGCAAAGTTCATTTCTTCGTAGGTGCAATCTGTGCAGGGATGTTGCAGGTCGTCACATCGAAAAGTTTCTCTGGTAGCTTATTGGGAAATTGTATTATATCTCGAAGTCTCTTTGTATTTGCCTTTTATGCAGAGGTGAAAGCATAGAATTCACTTTCCTGACTAATACATAGTTTTATGTACTTCGTTTTATGTAGGATCTTGTTTTAATTCAGACATATTTCATTTTTATTTTATTTTGAGTTCATTTGACACAGTGATAATATTGTTTAGTTAATTACAAACTGTGCCTACACTTGTAGTGCACATAATACGTCAATGTGTGACACACTGCACCTTAGTTACTCCTTGGAGAGGTAAGAGAAGTGTACTCCTTCAGGTGTTAAATGTAATTGTTATTGGAACGTTCTCCGACGCACCTACATACTAATCGTACATTATAGTTACTTTATTTACTATAATGAATAAATTATATTGAGTAACGCAGCAAAATGCGAACGGATCATTATAAGATGCAAAAAAAAAAAAAGACTACATTATAGTAAATATACTATGGAGGCTTGAGCATTTAATTCCCTCGACATTTTAGCCCGATGCCCACACGCTAATCGTAGCGATAAATAATACCACTATATCCACGCTCCCCGAAATCCAGGTACTCAGGTCACGGTCTACTGCGGTTTGATCAGTGGCGTGCTAACCCTTAATATATTTTATGCTTTAGCAAAAAAATTAGAACTCATTGCTCTTATTTCAAGCTGTTCATTTTGGACCCCTCTGCAATCCTGCTAATTTGTGCGATCGAATTCTATGTGTGCATGCATGCATGTGTGTGTGTGTGTGTGTGTGTGTGTGTATCCATCTTGCATGAAATATTACTCATCAAAAAGCCCTGAATTTATTGCTGCTAAAAAATTAAAATTAGTTTCTATCGATCAGTGTTTAGGATTTTATAATATTCTATATGTTCAATTCAGGCATTTATAGAATTTTTGGAATATAGAGTTGTATAAACATTTGGATATGCTATTGTGTTTAAAACGCTGTAACTTTAAGCTATAATAGGTTAAATTAACTGCAACTTTAGTAGTATTTGAAAGTATCAATTTCAATATATCTATGATTAGCAAGGCACTGAAAAACACTGATTTTAGTATTTCATTAAAATGACCTCGAAAGCGGAGAAACTGCGTTCCACTTCACATAAAGTAAGAAGTATTTGGGCTATTTCCTTAAGGTTCGAGAGAAATGAATCTTGAAATTTCCTTCCATATATAAGGTGACCGATTCTTGTTACAAGCTTGAAACCTGGGCTGCGCACTGAAGTATTTGCTTCTTCTCAGCGGCGCAACAGCGCGAAATCAGGCCAAGACAGACCCGGGGAACTGCTACTCACTGAGCGATCAGTTGCTCATGGCTTTGCACCTATAAGCGTGTGTTTAAAGGTCGGGAGGGGTTGGGACGATACAAACAACCCAGTTCACTGACGTACCATTCACAATTAGTGGAGGATGTGTGACGCCAACTTTTAATCCTGAATGGGAAGAAAAGTATTTTGCCATCTCCAAAGGTGGCAAATCACGTTGTTTGTTTAGTGGTGCAATAGTAACACATCCTTCACATTACAATATTAGGAGACATTTCACAAATGCGCATGCGCAAGAATGTAATGAAGAGAAATTGATAGATGAGGCTCGTGAAAAACTGCTGGGGCCGTTTAGGACACTTTTCAAAACATATTGAAAATATTTAAAAATCGCAATGTAATAAAAATCTGGATTTTTCCGGAAAAATATATTCAAAAATACTTTGAAAAAATGGAGGAAAAATATTCAAAAGTACAATAAATCACTAGTTTTATGGGTTATTTTATGTTCATTTTTGATATAGTGTAAAAAACAAGGCAAAAACTCCCAAAAGTTTGCAAAAACTACCCAATTTATAGGAAAATAGATTCGAAATATCAAAATTATAGGTTAAAATCTCGTGATGGATTGCCATCGTACACGGGAATTAATCAGAATTACTATAGATTAATAAATACAATGTACTGGATTAATATATTTTAGGCATGACTTTATTTATATAAAATTATTTAATCATAATAAAATAATAAATGACCATTAAAGGTATATTGTTCTCACCCATCAATACTGCACCCCATCTATGATGTCTGTAATGGACTGAGATGGCAAACGCAGCGGCCGGGTGGTAGGCCAAGGCTCTTAGTGAGCTTCGCCACGGAGTCAAAGGTATAGCGTATAAAAATGATACAGCAAATACGGTATTGGCGTCATTTATACATACACACATGCTGCTATCTCTTTCTATTCTATGACGTTTGGTCAACATGTTTCCCATTAAATATTATTCTTTACACATGTTAATATGACGCTCTCTTTCTAATGATGTCATATATACACACCTCTATCCTTGAGGACCGTTATATTTAGTACTGAAGCAACTTGCGAGTATATAACGTAACGCTTGTTGTGAATAGTTATTAAACGCGTGAGAGAATGTGAATCTAATTAAAACTGTAACGCTACCCTTAAGACCTTCGGTGTTTATCAACCGATTTGACAAATTTAGAGGCCTACAACTATGCTTAATCCTCATTATCACTTAAATCAATACAATATTTACATTTACAACAATATTTTACATTTACAATATTTACGTCTTCATAGTCAATGAACTCTATACATAATAATATATATCGGGATTAAAATAGTGTGAGTATCTCATGTTTACATTCAGGATGAGGAATTTACATTTATCATAATTTATGGAGTGTTTTTTCTATTTCTGAAATGGTAATAATTTTACGTGATGCTAAATCCGAACGGTTTATCATAATTTCGTTACCAATATTACTTTTATTTGTGTTTTCGTTGAAAAATGCAAAACCTTGTAAGCGATGCTGTGCAGTTTAGTACCCCTTCTATTATTTCTAATGTTGTAATATTTGTTGGCATCTTGTATTTATTAAGAAAAACTATTATAAATTCCATATTAAGCTTTTTATCTTCTCAATTAAACCTTCATACGAGTTTGTATATTCTATTCCAAATATAGACACATAGTTTTTACCCGCTTCATTATATTCGAAATATGTGTTTAAAGAAAATACACATATCGCAGGAAGTGGGTGGATGATAGAGACCAGAACAGGCGAATATAACACCTAATCTTTCAAAGAAGAAGTAAAGACGCAGCTATGTGTTTCTTCAATATTTAGCGCATCAGCACTAAAACGTAGTATGTGTGTTGTTAAGATGCCATTGAAAGGCAATAATCGGAGTTTCTTGAAATCCCGAACGTAAAATTTGAAGAGCTGTTGCATGGAAAGAGCAGAAGTTTACCCATGTGTTCATAATATGTTGAAGGGAGACTATGTGTATTTTTTTTTGTGGGGGGGGGGGCATTTTCTCAGATTGGAAGTATTATAGAAAAGTACATCCGCCTTATCAGATGAGCATGTGAATGCCACAAGTCACTTGAGAGCACCAAAACGGCCAGTGAGCAGTTGGTATGAGTAACTTTCGTTTAACCTCTCTAGAATCACCACCCGTTCACCATCTTCGTTAATAACCAAAGAGGGGACAACGAAAGTCCCTCACGTCAGTTCTGCATGATCAATTCTAACTTGGAATAGCCCCATTGACTTCTGAAACTCTTTTAATGCACGAAGGAATATCTGCGCACGTCGACATCTGGTGTGGTATGTTAGCTTAGGGGATCATTTAATCAATTCAGCTTACTGCGGAGATCCTTTCACAGAACACGGTTTCTGAAAGCAGTTGCGCATACTGCTGAGGTTTATATATCTTTCAATAACTTGTAACACACCAAAAACAACGACAATATGGCGCACATCCACTTTACGACAGAATAGTACGAAGGTTTGCTCGTAAACACTACTTATCCATGGCGATGGATCGACCTCGCCAGAGGTGTATTCTAACTTTCGCGCACTCTTGATCTTACAACTGGGATGTCTTTCTTTGGAAACACATAAAACTGTTTATCGCAGAAGATCACATATTATATAGCATCTACACGGATGTACAATTAGGTTTGCTGTATAATATCACAAATACTAAAAGGGTGCACAAGGGCACATAGGGGCATCTTTCATTACATTCGCTGCGAGGAAAGACAACAGTAGGCCGAGCAATTTTTCTACTTCAGTGGACATCAAAGACATCACATGTAAATAACTATCAGAGAAAATATTTATAGGGACATATTCTCAAAATGACTCTTACATTGCAGCAACATCTCTATAGGAATTGTTTTCAAAATTGTTTGTCATACTTCATGGAAGCATTTTTGCAATAACTTAGACACTGTTCAAGAATCATAAAGGACATATATGATTCCTACACGTATAGTGTATATGGGAAACATGACCAGTATCGAGAATTGTGCAGAGCAGTAAGATAGGACAGAGCTGAGCCAGGGGTAATTCGCACACATGGAAGAGATAGGGAATTCAAGGAAACATGCTACGTGGAGGAGCGGAACCTAATGTAAGCTCCGAGAATTGTATGTGTTTTTGCAGTCTTTGAGATCCTTTTAGGGTCGGGTGCTATATTCTACAGACATATTTATCGTTTATCTCAGATTTTAACCTGTTTAAATGATTATATTGGCACTTTCCTATATATATAGTGGATGATGCACGAGGACCGTTTATTTTTCAGTGTTTTGTTCTGATTTTTCAGTGCTTACAGATCATTTATAGTACTTTTGAAGGTTTTTTTTTTAATGCTAGGACAGTTGTTTCAAATGCCTTTAATGACATTTCATACCATTTGGAGGCTGTTTAGGACTCTAGGACAGATAGTTTCAGGTATATATCAGGCATGTTAGCCCTTTCTTACTTTCTCTAAACGTACTATGCACATAGTATATAGAGAAGGTATTGTAATGCACTCAAAAATTCGATACCGAGATTGCACCAGAAAATACAAGTTTTGGGACCCCTTAATCCAAAAACAGCATTTTTAGAAGAAGGTCCGTGTGTGCGTGTGTGTCTGTGGAACAGCATATCTCAAAAATGAAAAGACCGTTAAATACCAAATTTGGTATTTAACTTTGGTATCTTCCAAGGATACGATACGAAGATTTTCAAGAAAATCCCCCCAACCCAAACTACCCTTTACATGGAACATTTTTTGAAAATTCTGATTTTCTCAAAAAAATGGCACCAACGATTTTTATTAACATACCTTAGGTTTAAGAAATTTTATGACAAATGAATGTGTATCTTGAAGTTTCTGGGAAGAGCCTCTAAAGACCTATCCATTCTGGATGACTTTTATATAACTGGCAAACCGAGAAAGTTATACAAACGCTTGCTACACAAAAAATGTAGATCTCATTAAAATACACAATTTATTTCCTATATCTTTTCTGTAAAGCTAACCAGTTTTTTTTTCTTTTTTTTTTTTAGATATTTCGGATTATTGGTTTCAATTTCAGTCTCTTAAAACTTTTCTCAAACGGGAAGACATCTTTATTCTCGTATTTTGTTTGTTTATTCCTGGCAAGCAACAATATTGGAGTTTCACTTGTTTCAGATAGTGACCGGCTTTTATAGGAGAGACTATTGCTTTAGCCCGTGTATTTTCTTATTTCCCTTTTACTTACAAGGAAGCTAGTATCAAGATTGATTCTGCTTATGTTTATCTTGAGTAGTATGAAATAGATAACAGATCAATGTTTTCAATAAAAGGTTTCTTTACGGAACAGCTGTAGGACAGCATGTGAATAGAACACATTAGATTTTTCCTCTTCTACTTACCAGGAACCAAATAATAAGAACAACTTCGGCTGGCGTTTATCTCGAATATCATGAAATAGATAGAAGAATAAGCTTTTTAACAATAATTTTGCACAGAGATGTAGAAAAAGCTATGTGAATGGAACACTTAAGATTTTTCAAATTATTTCAAGTATTTTGAAGGTATTTGGAGCACTAAAATGTGTATTTTAGACTTTTTAGAGGTTACTGCTCATATTTCACATTATTCTGTAGTGTTTTCTAATGTTTTCTATCACCTTTACTGACATTTCATTACGTTATTGGACTATTGTTCAGCGATTGTAGTGATTTCACATTCATTTTTGAGTACTTTAAGGTGCTTTTAGTGTTGTCACAGTTGTTTTAGAATGTTTTCATGCCATTTGGAGGGTGTTTTGGTCTCTTGGACAGCTAGTTTCAGGGCATACATCAGGCATTTTAGCTCTTTTTCAACTCGTTTCAAGGTACTCAACATATTTGAGGGTATTTAGGTCTCTAAAATAGGTAGATTTAGGCTTTTCAGACTTTTCTGCTCATATTCTTCATTATTGTGCAAGTCTTCCAATGATTATTAACGCTTTTATAAACATTCTAGCATATTTTAGTCTATTTTGCAGTGTCTGTTGTGCTTTAATTTCATTTCCCGGGATTTTTAAGATGATTATAGTTGTGTCATAGTTGTTTAGAATACTTTTAAAGATATTCAATGTCCAATTTGAATGGCTCACATGGGTGAAACGCAGGTTGAGTGTGCTCTCATTTACCTGGAAAAGATCGCAGAAACAGGAGGATATCTGATGAAGGAAACAAAAGAAGAGGTGCCACAAGCGGTAAATGTTATCAGACACTATTTTAAAACAGTGAACACCGCAAGTGATACCCAGAATGTAGACCAAAAAAAAAGTATAAACAGATTGAGGTTAAAACAGTTACGACTCACGGAGAAGATGGCTGTTCCTCACGACAAGTGGCGCTATCTGTTCACCCCATTGAAGAGCTACAAGCGGCGAGAGGAGTGAACCAACATCTGACGGCCAAACGGACAAACAAAAACAAGGATAGAGAGGATGAGAGTGAGAACCTTGAAGACGGACAAGTCAGCTACACAGGAAATTATTTGGTGGAGGAGGTAACGAGAAAATTAACTCAAAGTCTAGAATCTATGATGGAAAGTTTAATCAAAAGCAATAATAAGGATATGGTAGAGAGGAAATAAATAACTTAGTGAAGTCCAAAGCAAGTTCCACTGAAGAAGCCACCCAAAGCAGTGGACGACTGTGGCAGACATGCCCACCGCACCAAGATTTGAGGCCAACAGCCTAGAGACAAAACCAAACATCCAAAACAACCCGTCGGTACACTAGCAATAAAGGCCCCGCGAGAGGTCAACACGGAGAACCGTCGTTCCGAGGATAAAACTACATGGACTGCAGTTCTAGGCCGAAAGCACAAATCAGCACTCACTCGGACCATCCAAAACAGAACAGACTACTGCAAAGAGATATAGCGGAAAGTAACAGGTTCAAAGCGGCAGAAAAAAATGTATGGATTTACGTAGGACGACTTAACAGTAAAACAACGGCAGATGACATAATTCACTATCTGAGAGATAACGGAATAGACACAATCACAGAATATGAGATGCTGAATACAAAAGGTTCAAACAAGGCTTTGAAACTCGTTTTCCCGTTCATATACCACGACACTATATTCAACCTGGATTTCTGGCCTGATAACGCTCTTTTCGGATCCGATAGAAGAGAACTAAAATCTCTTTTATGGAACTCGAAGGACTTAAGTACTTAATGAGAACACTGGAGATTTCCCTACTGGAACAAGATCTGATAATGCTTACTGAGACCTTCCTTCGAGAACAAGTCAATCTAACTGTTTATTATGCAATGCACAGCCTAGCTACAGCGGGGCAAGAGGGAAGAACCTCAAGAGAAGTATCATGTTTATACAAGCAAAGGGTCAAGCTGTCAGTGAACACACGGACAGAGACACGGAATAGTTTTTTTTAAAAACTTAACAGCCATCGGGATGTACATATGACCAACTGCCACAACTGAGTACGCCATAGAGATGATATTATAGGCATTAGATTGAATCGACACAAACACGCCAGTTCTACTATGCGGCGACTTCAACTGTCGCAGGGACAAACCAGATTGAAAAGCTACTACTGTCTTCCAAACCCTAGAAGAGCAGGGGTTCTCACTGGTCAGCGAGGTAACCACCCCAACTTAGATCGCACTCAATGGATAAAGTTTGATAGATCTAGTATTCTACAGAGGAAATGAGATCAATTCACGCAGCAAGAACACATATGGACACCTATAAGAAAATATGTTCCAATCCAGACTGAATTCACGATAGAGAGATTAAAAACCGTCACCATTAAACATCATTGAGCTCCAAGACATATTGACACTGCCGCTCTCAGCCAATTACTAGACAAAGAAGTCATAAATCAGCACATAACGGAAAGAAACACTGACAGAGCACTCGCGCTACTTGAAACCACTCTACTCAATTCAACACAGAAAAAGCTACCAAAAAGGAAAGGTAGGCCATGGTTCGACGAAGAGTGTTATAACCTTCGGAAGAGCACGCTAGAAGAACTGTACAGATGGAGGGAACACAAAACTGATCCAAATCTGGCAAATACTTGCAAAAAAGGAAAAGTTGCCAAACCGTATTGTACGAGAAACGAACTCATTCGTAGAAAAGAAGGAGCTTGAGATAATAGCGGAAACCGAAACAGCCCCCTACAAAACACTGCAACCTCGAAGAACGAAAGTCACCCCACAAATACCCATGTCAATATGGGAGTGTCACTTCTCGGCGATTTTCCAAATGAACCAAATGGGCAACAAGCAGGCACCAGTCATATGTCAAGAGAAATTACACAACTACCAACGGAAGAAGTGAGGACCGCATTCCAAGAATGTAAGCAGAACAAAGCACCCGGGCCTGAAGATCTTACCAACGAGGCTTCAAAGAAGTCAGTACCAATGACCATTGAAATCTGGATATCGGTATTCAACGAGTATCTCAAACAAAGGAAAATACCACATAAGTGGAGAGAATCTAGCTTTACATATGCCTTACAAAGGGAAAGGTCCAAAAGACTCACCAGGCTCATACCGTAGTATAGCCCTTTAATGTGCTTCTTTCAAAGTACTTTCCAGGATAATACTGAATCGTATCCTGTCACAAGCCATGTCATACATACCCGAACAAAAATTTTGTTTTATAATTGGAAGGTCTACAATCCAATCGATTGGGAGGGTTTTAGACATCATATGGGAAGCAACCAGTATCGTGGGAGGATATATATACACCAACTGACAGCTAGCGACCCGTTATCTAAAAGAAATTTGTCCTTCAAGGGGACGCACTTAGCCCGATAATGTTCAACCTGCTGACGCATAATGTTGGCATCTTCGTCTATGGTAGTGACAAATTGCAAACTGGAAATTCGTATAAATATTTAGGATTAACGCTGCAAGTAACAGGTAAAGCACTTATTATTCACATAGAGGAAAGATGCTCAACACCGACCAAGGCTATGTTCTATATAAAGACTCTTCAGAAACTCTTCGTCTCTACTACATCAACATCGTACCAATTGCAAGCTATGCGCTAAATGAGATATGGATTCATCTGACTACTGTGAACTTCAGGAGACTGGAAGCAGTGAAAGCGTCCTGCTTAAAGAAAGCACTACATTCATCAAGAACAACACGAACGAGGACAGTATATCTAATGACGGACACGCAATTCTTTGTAAGAGAGTTAATGCTGAAGAAGGACCTGTCAATCACACCAGTATATGAGGCCCACATCAGAGACAGGGAAGTCAAAGCAGCAGATGTAGATCCAGAATTCTTCCTGATTACAGCCATGACCTCAGAAGAATGGAAGAAGGTAAACTTCGAGCTGCGGCATATCTGCACGAGGACATCGACGCACGGATTTCATCATAAAGTCTGTGAGCAAAGAAGATACCACCCGACTTCAGAGCAGTGTATCTGCACACACTGTGTACACAGCACACGCAGTATTATCTGCTCACATGCCCAGCAAGGACAAAGTCATTAATATCTTGTACAAAATAGGAACATTTTCGACAAACATTATATCTGTAACCATGTACACATTGTGTTCAATAAGTCCTATTATTATGAAAAAAAAAAGTCCCTTTTGAAGTATTTAGGAATTCAGGACAGATAGTTTCAAGATGTGCATCACGCATTTTTAGCACATTTCGCACTACTTTAGCGTCATTTTGAGTGATGCAACTAGCACTTTCGAACGCTTTTTAAAGACATTCCACAATTTTAGAGCATTTAGGGATCTAAAACAGATATTTTAGGCTTTTTCAGAAGTTTTGTTTTGCTGATATTTTATATCATTTTGCAGTGTTTTCTAATGATTTTAACAATTTTACAGGAATATTTATTACGTTTTAGAACTAATTTTCAGTGATTGTAGTGCTTACACATGCATTTTCCAGGATTTTAAGCTGATTTTAATATTGCCACTGTTGTTTAGAATGACTTTAATGTTTTGCCATTTGGGGAGGGTGTTATGGACTCTCGGTTAGATAGTTTCAGTGTATTTACCAAGCATTTTAATCCTTTTTACAGTCTCTTCGAGCTTTTTAGAGAGTGTATAGATCTCAGATATTTTAGTTCTTTTCAGGCGTTTTGCTCATACTTTATAGTATTCTGAGTGCTTTCTAGTGGTTTTAATTATCTCATAGACATTTAAGGACGACTTTGGGCTATTTCTCAGCATTTGCATGTTTTTACTGCATTATGTCTCCTTACAGCTCGTTTGTCATTTTTTAAGTTATTCAGAAACATAGAACAGTGCTAAGCCCTCAGGCAATATGTAACTCATTGCACTTCTAGTATCTATTTGGGAACTCTTTACAGACTTTGAGTCTGTGGCCAAAGTATACTGCCGACTTTTTAGTACGATTAGGAGAACTTTAAGCGTATTTGGGGCAATGTCCTATTTCATTGCTACATTGTAGACCATATTCTTATATTTGACAGTAATTGGTGATATGTTATGCTAGTTTATATTTTTTCTGCAAACATTCTTCAGATTATTTTTCAGTAAATTATTTATGTCGTCGTGCCAGTATTTCTGACCGTTTCACATTATTTTCTACGTTTTATAGCACTTTCATATGTTCCTGGACGGTTTTTTTTTTCTCGCTTTTACAGCATATACAGTCTTTAACAGTTTCCTCATATTTTTCCCTGGTTTGAATCTGTATTCTGTTGCAGTATTTTTAAAATAATTAATTAAGGGTTATGATATATCCTTTATGGAAACTTCAGCATATTCAGATGCTAACTTGTGAAGTGAGAGTATATGTTTGCTTGGTTTCCAGTCTTTTTTAGGTTGTAATAACCTAAATTTTCGATTCCCATGTTTATTGTCTGGTGATCATTATCTTTCTTCGTCTTTTATTCGTCCTTTGTTGTTTATACAATTTCTTTTCTTTTAATCAAGATGTTTTTCTCCAAGATAACACTAGAATAACGATATTGCGCTTTTGTGTTGTTACAGCTGTTACTTTGAAGCGCTTGGCATATTTTCTGAATTCTCGTCAGTATTTTCGGCTTTTTGTTTCTATTTGTTCTTATATAAAGGTAATTAGCATCATAGGTTAGGCGCTCTCCTCTTTTATTCGAGCCTGAGACCGACATTACAAATTTATTCCATGGTAGCGTTCTCGCCGTCCACATTCTTATGCTTCTCTCTTTGTATGTCTTTTTCTAGGTGCAAGGGAGTGTTAATTTCAATTTCAGATACCGCGCCTCTAATGGCGAGAAATGTATGTTGCATTCTCTGAAGATACCTTCACAGCTTTTTAATATTCATAAGTATATTTAGATATTTCATCATTGGCAATCATTCTTTTATCATCATGAAGCGATATACCGATTTTGTTGAACTTTTGCAGAAGAAAAATTAAGCTGTTGAGACATGAACAGATTCATATACGTTTTTATTACTTCGTTCTTTTAAGGCAATTTACGTAACTGTCGAATGTGATGTACTGCTTAACAGCGCCTCGTTAAATGCGTTTAATTTTTTTTATCATTCCTCCATCAATATCGAGGGTATACATCTTAGGTCTCAGTCCGACAAACCACTGGATGAATTTATCGCTAGCATCATCTTTAAAAACTTTCTCAACACATGTTGAGTGGCACAAGAGGATTAGAGAGATCAGATGTATCTATGTAAATGCTCAAGAAATTGTAGTTTGTTTTGGTATTCGTCAGCTGTTGTGATTCAATATATGAAGGCGTCTGAATCCATGTACATAATCTTCAGGTTATCAATCCCATAATACGGCAATAGCACATTATATTGGTAGGAGTACATGGGAATTTTTGAGATATCCAGCACGTTCGTTCAGACATAAAATGGCTTGTTGAATATAATCTGTCCTGATGCCATATGAACAGCTGCTAGGTTAGATCCATATGCTTGCATCGATTGCTTAGCAATCAGCTTTTCCAATGTTTTCTCGTTTGTCACAAGGTGTATATCCATTCGATTTCGTATGTTCTCCATGGTTTTTCCAAACATAGCATTGTTGAAGAATTTGTACTGTTTCTTTTCAAAGTAATTTCTATCCTATTGCCGCAGCTTGTTATTAAATGCTATGTAAGTTTTAACCAACACGAAACCGATTGTTGAACTTGTAGCACACGACGGATTTTTGCTAGTCGCAGTAAACGTGAGAGTGCCTGTTTTAACTTCATGTAATGAACAACATACTTCTTCCTGCTTCCAAGGCGTACAATTAGCTTCTTTACACTTGAATTCCTAAGTTTCAGACACTCAGGTAGGAATAGCAAATCATTGTGAAAAGCTCTGTAAGATAATCCACATCAACTTCGAATATCTATCCAAGTGAAGCACCTTCTTATAGTGTTTCTATATTAATGCTGTCAGAAGGAACCCACTGAAATTCTCCATAATATAGTGGACGCTGCATAGCCCAACCAAATTGTTTTTTTTTCGTCTTCGTACGTGATAAATTGAGTTGGTTTATCAGGATCGAAGTCCTTCGTCATACCGATGAAAAACCTAATATAATCCTCCTCTTATGCCAGACTTCACCATGAGAAGCTGATCATAATCCAATAATAATTCTAGCTCAATTCCGTTATCAGAAGCACCTGGAGATGTAAAATAATGAGCAGGGTCAACTTTATGAGTACTCAGTGTTTGCTCCCTGCAGGCTTCTAAAACATCAGTGAGAAGCAGTACATGCGAGGGAAGTAAAGTTCTCTGTATTCTCCAAAATTTCGAATATTAAATTGCTCCCATATATTTTAACCGATTTCGTAATCTTGATCATTGATTTCCTGTTCATTTAATCTATTGTAGAACGCTTCTTTCAAAATATATTATGACTTGATGTAATCGTAGGGAAATACTCCTTTGCGTGTCGCCAAACCAATCTTCTCTCCCCCAAAGAATTTGTATGTTTCAGGAAACTTTGTTAGTGCTTTTGTTAATTTAGCCGCGCTTGAACTGAGGAAACGGCATATGTCCACAAACCTAAGCCTAATATCTCCAACATGCTTTGAAAATGAAATATACTTTTCTTCTGAACAAGGAATCACCTTCACTCTGTCATTTCTACAACCTAGTTGTTAAACGATGAAATAAGAATCATAGCCGCTTAAGTTATTCATGAAAACAGGAATATAATTCGGATTTTGCAGGCTAGAGTGCACTTATTATGAAGACTTCCTCGATATTCACCAGTCAAATGACCATGATTCCTAACCTTCCAGTTCTCTTCAGTGAATCTTTTATTACATAAGCAGTATTTGGCAGAAGATTCGAAATCATCCTGTTGTTCATCCGATAGTGTCAAAGGTTTAGCATATTTGTGTATACTGCTAATCTTCTTTGCATGAGATGTTTAGATAATCCATTAACTTTTCAGCAGCATCATATCCAGTGTAGAATGCTTCTGGTAGGACGTTGTATAGGAAGGTTTTGGACTGAATAGGACTGAGAATACTCTCAAAATACACATAGATGACACACGGAAGCTTTAACATCCGTTCTACATTTTTAAACTGAATGATCGAGCTTTCCTTCGTGGGCATAACTACCCTAACGATAGCATGCCGGATATCAATAGCAGCACATTCCTTCAATTTTTCCAATCCATTTTGTCCATAGCGATCATTGAAATGAGTGAAGCGGCGTTTACAGGTATACATTAGGCCGTTATGTTTTGTCTTTCGTTCTTGAATAAGCGTCTCCAAGTTCTTGATGTATACATAGTGATGCGTACTATTTGCACCACTCAGCAGAACAAGGTTGCGCTGATCAGGTAGATGAACCTCTACTACCTTCATTGTAAATACTACCTTCTTTTCATCCAGTCCAAAGACGTTGATAGATGTATTGTTTTTCTTTTTAAATGTTGGAATTTCAGACAATGACGTAGGAAATGTGATGTACGAGAAGACACTTTTTCCTCGAGTTTCTTTTATTTGCCGGCACGTTGAGGCTTTTTGTTAACAAATTCAGGAAGGAAAGCGTATAAAAAGCATCTCCCATCACGGTGGTTCTGACCGTTAATACAAGTTGGTTTTTGTTGTTTTCTTTTTGTTATTTTGTTTGTTTTTCTGTTTTGTTTTGTTTTGCTTCTGTAGATGCAGGTAAAGGAATATAGCTGCACTCAGGTAGGGAGTTATACTTGTCACTTCGCAAACATACCCCCTTCACAGCTTCCTTTAAGTTGTGATTTCTCCATTTCAGCAGAAAGTTTATTGAATAATGTGTTATAAATGTGTTAAAAATCAGTGGAAAACACTGTAAAATATTGAAAAATATGAGCAAAAAAGTCTGAAAAGCCTAAAAATACTTATTTTAGAGCCCTAAATACCCTCAAAATACCTTGAAAAGATTTGAAAAAAAGCTAAAATGTCTGATGCATGCCCAGGAACAAGTTGTCCCAGAGACCTAAACATCCTCCAAATTACATGAAAGCATTCTAAAACAACTGAGACAACACTAAAATCAGCTTAGAAGTTCTCAAAAATGCACGTGAAAGCACTACACTCGATGAAAAATAACCTCAAAACTTACTAAAATGTTTGTAGAAGTGTTAAAAATCATTAGAAAACACTACAAGATAATGTAAAATATGAGCAAAAATGTCTAAAATGCCTCAAATACAAATTTTAGCCTGCAATGAGTTGAAATATGAGCTACAATATCTGATGCATACCTACTCGTAAATTATCCGTCCTAAGAGTCCTAAACACCCTCCAAATGGCACAAAGTGAAACAATTGTCCTAGCATTCAAAAACCTTCAAAAGTACTATGATCTGTAAGCAATGAAAAATCACAACAAAACACTGCAAAATAATTAAAGGTCCTAAAACACCATCCACAAGACATAGATATGTGCTAACATAATCGTTCAAACTGGTTAAATTATGAGAAAAGAGATAATAATGTTTGTAGAACATAGTACATGACTCTAAAAGGATCTGAAAGACTGAAAAAATGTATACAGTACTCGGAGCTTAGGTTAGGTTCCTCTGCTCCACTTAGCACCTCTCCTTGAATTCCCTATCTCTCCCAGGTGTTTTCATTAGCCCCTGCCCAGCATTCTCCGGTCTTAAGTGTGCAGTTATTAAATCACAAAGAAGGGCATTAATGTAACGATATAAAACACTGCGTAATAACATTTTAAACAATTTCCAAGTAAACCGCAGAGTTTATATGTACCCACAAAAAACTTACAAAACGACGCTTGCAGCGGAAGACCAAAATACGTTTCAGGACTACAGAATTTATCAATCAAGTACACGATATGGTTCTGCAGGATCACCAAATGAAGTTATACAAAATAGACAAAGCTTTGAGCTTTTCAGAGAAACGTGTGTAACACTTATAATGGGACACAAACAATTATCTGTAAAATGAGCACTGCGAATGATGCCTTCGAATAAAAACAGAACTTATAGTGCACATCTCCAGAAAATATTGGCTCATTTTGCGATTGATCCCATCGTTAGTGCAAGGATTTATAAGGGATGGCAAGAATTGAGCTGCTAATTATTTATCTTCCCGCTTGAAAATCTATCACTGAAGTCTATTGTGATAAACTTGAGGTCTAATTAAATGTCAAAACAGGCGAGAAAACACTAAATTTGGCAAAGAATAACGTTCTCTTCCGCCAAGACAAAGCTCGTCCATACATTTGCTGGAATGGAAATCAGGAATGATTTGCTGCCATAGTCACTTAATCTCCTGACATAGCGACACCAGAATTCCATCTGTTCTCTAAACTAAGTAAGTTCCTTGTTTGAAAGAAAGTTTCATCGAAGTAAGGACTTACATCGTCTGATTTTTTAAATTATTATAGTGTTTTACGCTCGCTTTTATTGCTCTGGCACTGCAGGCGATGACACTAATGATATATGGAACGAAGATGGAGCGGTGGAATGTAATGACAGGGAAAACCGGAGAACCTGGAGAAATCCCGCCCCTGTGCCGCTTTGTCAACTACAAATCCCACATGTGGTCGCTTGGGATCGCACCCGGGACGCCTAAATCGTCAGTGAATATTCATTTTACACACTTCGACGAATCTGAGTTCCTTGACGGGATAAACGTCATTGGACATCGCTAAATAATTATGATTTGATTAAAAGGAGACTACGATGAAAATTACATCAACCTTAAATTGCTCGTATTATACTGTACTTCTTTTGGAGAATGTTTGATATGGCTCTCGTGCGTTTAGTATGAGTAGCACATCAGGTGGCCCAACTGCGCCGATTTGGTGCGTGCAGATATCCCTTGGTGCTTTAAAAGATTTGCAGAACTCAACGGGACTATTTCAAGTTAAAATGTACTGTAACGCAGTATAAAACATTTAACTCACTTTACTTTTTTTTTCATTTTTGTTTTGTTTAACCGTTTGAATGTTAAGTTCCTTCGTTTACAGAATGCCAATAACCCAATCCTTATTTTTAGGTAAACTTCTGACGCTATGTTGGGCTCCACCCCTATAATTTCATTTTTAGTCGTTACAGCTTCTAGAAACACTGTCTCGCACTTCACCTCTCTATTCCCTCTGACCTACACTTTCTGGGATCTAGGATTTGGATATATTCTTGTTTGCGGAAAACATGCATGCAGTCGTCAACGGGACTTCAAAATGCATATGTTTTCGTAAATAAACCAACGTGATGCGAATTCACAATCTCATGCATTAAGAGATTATCTTTTGCATCTTATTCTATTGCATTCACTTTCTCTTGCGTTCTTTCACCTTTATGTTTTGTAGTAGAATGCTGTCTTCAAAAATAAGAGAAGTAAAGTATTTCCAATCTTGCCCTAGGAGATGAAGCTGACTGGAACCGGAAAATTCCGAGTAATATTGGCTGACATAAAACGTATAGAGTTTAATTGGATATCATTTGACTTTGGGGAGTCGGCGGCCGAGGAACGAATACAGCCGCAAGGTGAACTGCCTTCCATTGAGCTTCCTGTTTATACTGACATTGAACTTCTATCTTGTATTCAGTTTCCTGGATTCAGACTTTGCTGCATCCTTTCTCTGTATTTCTAACTAAAGTTTGCTTTACATAAGGAAGCTTAAAGCAGCTAATTCCGTTCAAACACGTTTAATAACTTGCTAGCTTCCTCATTAATTGAAGTTTCATACAAGGCATACAAATAAATTATAAATATCATTCGACCATCTTGTTTACATTCACTTACCTAAGCTGATCTTGACTCTTAATTATCTATGTACATATACTGCGCTTAGGTTAATGCACTTCTGGCATTCCACACACTCATTATTCACTTCAGAGATACACCTTTTCAGTAGACCCATATCTTAAAATTTACAGCATTGTAGTCATTCATATTTGGAGTCTTCAGGAAGGCCTTTATTTCCGCATAATGTTTTTTCCTTTTGATAACATGATACGAAATAATATATTTGGTAGCCAAGGCATACGGTGCAAATTAGATGAAGCAGTGAAATATTTTATTCGTAGAATGAAAATTACAACATTGGGCAAAATGTCTTTTTCAAGGGAGACATCAGTGAAATTTGGGAAAATGATTTTAAACATTAGAATTTTTGGGTTTTTCCCAAAGAATTAAATTCCCACTTTGTACTTTCAGAATGGATCGCCATTTAAAAGGCTGTTAAGTCATTACTTTAACGCTTATGTGCGGTGGCGTGGCGCTTGCAATGAATTCACTGTCCCTTTGATTTCTAAACTAGATATTCGTTGTTTATTTCATTTGCTTTAATAAAGAGGCTGGGTGGAGAATAGTATTTCCAGAAGTTACACTTCATAGAACGCTATTGTAATAGTTTGATACCTACCAATACTGTTTAAGAATATTTATCAAAACAAGTCTTCTCCACGCAATTAACCCAATTATCAGTACACCAAATTAAAACTCCCACAATGCAATTAATGTAGCAAAAGCAACAAAAGAAAGAGTGCTAGAAAATCACTAAACTATATGTTCAAACCTGCTGAAGCTAGAAAATAAAATCCCTTACGCACGGAAGGAACATACATCTTATTCTGTTTTAAGGGAATCTGGCACTGGGTTTTTTAGCTTCCATATCTAAAATAATAATAATAAAAATAAGTTAATACAACTTAAGAAAATGTTTTACTTCCAAGTATGAACTATTTAAAAAAAATCAGTGGAATTACTCCAAACTAATTTAATTAAAAACGTATATGCATTTAATTCATTTTTGAAATTATATTATATTGAATATAAAAATATAAAAATACTAAATATTATATCTAAAATACGGTTACTGCTAACGAGGCGTAAAATTTAGTACCTTAATCAACAGTAATGTCAAAAAATGTGTTTTAATAATAACATGGATTTGTTTAAATCATCTATAATACAGGATAGGTACAGTCAGATTGAAAAATGTAATGCCATAACCGGGATTTGAACCAAGGACTCTAGCCGGTTGCTCTAACCTCTGAGCTAACATGGCAACTTGCCGACTTGGCATTAAATATCTCAATTGACTGGAATGTTTTCCGGTAAGCACTTCTGTGGCTGAAATCTCGGCTATGGCATTGCATTTTTCATTCTGACTCTACCTATCCATCTCCTGCCCTACACACGGCTTTGGTGTAAAAAAATTAATTAAGATATATAACATTGTGTACGAGCACCATGTCTATATAACCAGTGCTCCTTTACTTCAGGTACACTCGTGTAAGGAATAACGTGTGCTTCCGTGCGATAGTTCAGGACAAAAATATTTCTGATGCCAGAATCGGTCATAACTTTCATTGACGACAATCTGCTTTCAAGGTTTCAGGAGTTAAATGCGGTGCAATTTAGTTACAGAATTAAGCACTCAAATCTTACTTTATTCACAATTTGTTTTGAATGATTTATTACTTAAGGTTTTGACCTGCCCATTGGGATATGCAGTAAAAACCAGGTCCTTTTTTTTTTTGGTAGTGTTTAACTACTTATGGCACCGCAGGCGGTGACACTGATGATACGTGAATGATGATGGAGCACCGGTGGAATGCGATGGTGGGGAAACCGGAGTACCCGAGGAAAAAACCCGCCCCAGCGCCGCTTTGTCCTCCACAAATCTCACATGCGGTCGCTTGGGATCGAACCCCGGCCGTCTAGGTCTAACCACTCGGCCACGGCGCGGCCATGCCAGGTCCGTGAAACCCATCTGCAACTAAGTAGTATGTACTTATATTTATATGGTAAATTGACTATTCTACAAGTAGAAATAAGAACAGTTTTTTTCTAAAACCAAATACGCCCTTCTAATACATACTGTAACACAGTTTCAAGGAGAATCTCTCTAACAACAAATATGGATTTGAATTCTACAGTCAGATTTTTTTTATCTTGTGAGAAAATGAAAGCCATTCTACAGTAGTATGAAAATACTAGAATCTTTCAAGTTCCTCAGTTTATTCATCAAAATCTTATATTTGCAACATGGAATGAAAAACTGCCAGAGCTACGTCCCCCCCCCAAGTATTCAGAGTTTTTAAAATGGCTTAGAATGTAGCACTTCTACAGAGAATTTTAAAGGCAAAATTTGGTAGTCTATTAAAATGTTTTAGATTATAATAAAGTAAATAAAACTCCCTTGAAAAGTTACACTTTTTAATAACAAACCCCATTAGACTCTCTTCTGAGGCGAAAATGTATTTCTTACTCTATCTGTACCCCTGCCAGAGCACCATACCCTCTTACAATGTTGGCATTGTTGAGCATAAAACTCGCCTCTCACCTAGACGGCCCGGGTTCGATCCCAAGTGACCGCATGTGAGATTTGTAGTGGAGAAAGCGGCGCAGGGGCGGGTTTTCTCCGGGTTCTCCGGTTTCTCCCGCCAACCTCCGCATTCCACCGGTGCTCCATCTTCATTCTATGTAACACCATTGTCATCGCCTACGGTGACACAGGTAGTAAAAGCGGGCGTTAAACACTACTAAAGGAGCATAAAACTCTTATTAATTTTCATACTTTACAGAGTCGTTATTTTACATGATAACCATTTCGTGGACTTTGTCAGCCGATGAGAAATCTTAAGAGACACTGGAGGGAGAAATTTCATATTTCTATATTTCTGTACAGATTTTTCTAAAGCATTCACTGTGATTGCATTGCTGTTGTGGTAATATGAATACCAATTTTCATTAAAACTGCATAAATATGTTGCAAGAAATAAATTAACTTATACATTTTATTATATAAGTATGTTGCACAGTTAAACTTTTCCACGCGCCTCGAACTTTGAGAAAATTCATTGGTATTTTCTCAATTGGAGCTTTAAACCATACATAAAAACTTTAAACGGTAATCTTTGAATAACTTTCATTAATAATTTTTTTTATAAAGTATTAAATCTGTTAGAAAACTTAATCTATAAAACAAACCTTTTGTTTTTATAAAATATTTGTTTTGAAAAATTACTATTGGCATTTGGATAGCTGTGTCGTTTGTAATATTACAATAGATACTTATTTACATTCTAGGAAATTTTAGTTATAGCTAAACAAAAACTGAGAGGCGTGAAACACTTTGAAGATGTGAAAATGCAATTTTAAGAAAAACGCTCTTCTGTTACATAGAAAGCTAGGACACAAGTGTACTGTACATTCTTTAAATGGCTGTAGAACCGAAATCAAGGGATAGACATCTAAATGTTGATTCCCTATAGATTCTTAAAGGTTCCAACAAGCATTTCCTATTAGAAAAAATCCAATTTTCGATTTTTTGATCGATTATAGTAAAAATTTCAGTCCCAGGGTTCCTTAAAGTATTCTAAAACATTCTCCAGCAGAAGCGCTCTGAAATTCCCACTTGTGATGAAAATGCTGTCGTTTTTCTCTCAAATAAACAGAATTTGTCGAAAATTGTCGCAAAGCTCAGCAGCAGGACTAGTGGTTTCTTTGACGCTGTTTTTGTTGTCGGGAGGTCGGCTGTGGTTGAGTCAATTTATTTAATATCATAACCATTATGCAGAAGATGTCATTCAACATTTTCAGAGATATCATAATGTAAAATGTTTTGGAAACCCCAAATATATATTGTTCAGCCCCTACTGGTCGATGGCAATACACACGGAACTTAAAATATAGCTATGTACCTAAACCCTGTACTCAAGACATATAATAATTTATATAGTAGCACAAATTACTTTTAAATGTTGCTCGTAGTCTGTATAATGGTAGGTTTCCACTACCTCAACAACCAACACACAGCACCCAACCTTAACACAAACAACTTCAAAAACATGTACGATGCGAAGCGTGTTGTGTTCTTACGTCTGGTTGGAATTCCCATTGACGCTCCGTGTCCACTGCATTAACAAGTCGATCAAAGTGATAACACATTACGTTTGATAAAATCAATAATCGCATAGATTCTGACTATCAATGTTTAGCCTTTGTGACCTCAAAGTGGAAGTGGCGCAAGAATAAAAGAAGAAATTATGGTTGAGCCCTTTTCAAAACAATAGAAACTATGTAATTAGTATCTTGTCTAACCTGAAAATTGAGAATAAATTCTGAATCAAGAATTTTGTAACATTATCGGAAGAGGGATTTAAATTGCTACATATGCGTTTCAGAGCAGCAGTATTAGTTAAAGTGAGGTTAGGCTTAAGCTCTTGCTTTTTTCTATTAGGATTTGGATTATCGAGGAAGGGGCCCTCAGTCAACGCACACAGGCCATTGGCACCCTTTGCGATTTACGTGGTCCCTGGCAGGGAGGTATGAGAGAAGAGACCCGAACGGCAGCCATATCCTATTGACGAAGGGTCCAACATAGTCGGGTTCCCTAGAGTTTCCAGATCGAGCACAACCGACGCCGCCTTGGGTCCGTCGAGCTTTCGAAGGTCGTCCCAAATGTGCCCGCCCGAAAGCACCCTAAGGTGGGCCCTGACAACGACGCCAGGAAGGAAAACTTTACGGAGCGCACAGCCGAACACCGTCACTTGGATCTTCAGCCCTGAAACAAATAATGAGGTACAGGATATGCTGAACAGGAACGTCGTGGTATAAGGTGAACTATCCCAGCATTCTCCTACCGACCCAGGAAAACCACGAAAAATTGGTCAGAGTGATGATCACCGGGGGTCGAACCCTAGACCTTCTAAATACCGGTCACAGACGTTACTTTCTGAGCCATCCCGCTCATTCGTGTGTACATTAAAAAGTACGAGAAGCTGAGGCAAACACTCTGTTTTCTTTATTTTATTTATTTCTATAGCATTTTAGGAATACATCCCAGATGGCGGGTCTTGAATAAATCTTATTAATTACTGTATTGTCTTTTCCGTCGCCCACTCCCTTTCTCTCATCACTATGAATTATATGCTTGCATTAGTTATCCACCTCGTGTCTGGCTGCAGTTAGTCCGATTTGCGCAAGTTAGTTGGACACATATACGACTCAACATGCTTTTGCAGCGCCGGTTTTCCACCTATTTTGTTTGGTCAAGATATAATGAATTAACCTATTGTGCAATACTCAATGTCCAATAGAGATAATCGTTAAAACCCTGATATGTTGAGCTCAACGTGTTGAACCAGCATATTTTGTTAACTGTTAAGGCAGTGGAGACCCGGCTTAAGACTTTGTTATCATAACAAAGCAAGCGAATTATTTTAAATCGCCCTAAGGAATGCAAAAACATTCATAGGTACTGCTACAACATAATTATATACTATAGCCTCATGAAAAAAAAATCTGATGTATTTCATTCACCTTCTTCCTCTGCTTACTCTTTTACAAACTAAACTTACAAATGCTTCATCTTTTACATACTTCTGCTAACACATATAGATCTTCCTCACTCATTTACATATTTTGTATATATATGAAGAAAACAAAAAGCTAAAGCGATAGTTAAATTCTTTCAAAGGCAGTCGCTATGCAATGACTTTGAAATTCTGTTTTCTTTGCATAACCAGGAAAAAGAAATAAGGAGTAAATAGCGATTTGCAGATGAGAAAAGTATAACGTACTTGAAATTCAAACTAACAACAAATAGTATCTTGTGAACAGTTATCGCCACAAAAAATTAATTAGGCATAGATTGTTGTAACGAAAGCTACTTTTTGTGTTGTAACATTTTACCTATCTTATGGTTTACAAATTATACAAAAGTCATTCAGTATTAAGAGGAATTCATAGGCTTCATAGAACACTCAAGACATACATTTTATTTGTCCTGAAAATAGCTTAAACACATAATATTTTAGTAAAAGCTGTTAGAGATAGATTTGGGAAAATAATAATTATAAACGAAACCATGTGTTCCATTTATATGACGTTCTCTCCGATTCTGTAAAAAAATAATGTTACGAAAGCTTATTCTTCTATCTACTTCATCTTAATAGAGATAAAAATTAGCAGTCTCATTATTTAGTTCCTTATAAGTGGAAAAGAAATAAGGGAACACACTAGCTAAAGCGACAGTTAAATCTTTTAAAAGTTGGTTGGTTGCTATGTGATTGAACTTCGATTCCCTTTGATGGCCAGGGGTAAAACAAAAGCAAACGGAATGGCAAATTCCCTTTGGAGAAAATTTTAAGATTTTAAAATATAAACTAATAACAAAGTATATCTGGAAAATGATTAACTCCACAAAAATGCAATATGACACACTGTGTCAGTTAACGAGATCTACTTATTTTTTGTAATAAGTTTTTGTCTATATTTAAACGGTTTACCAGTTATGCAAAATCCATTAAAGCGAAAAGGTATTCAGAGGCTATTTCCATAAAACTCGAATCATACAATTTATTTGCCATGTAAATATATTTAATGTACGGCATTTTAAGCAAAGTCGTTAGAGTCATTTTTTGAAAAAATCAAAGTTTTCGAGCATTTTTCAATGTGAAGGCTAGTTTGGGGTGGTGCGATTTTCTTGAAAATATTCCTGTCGTATTCTTGGAACATTCTGAACTTAAATTTCAAGTTAGGAGTTTAACTGACTTTTCATTTTTGAGTTATGCTATCCGCAGGCGCGCGCGCGCACACACACACACACATGGGCCTTTTCCCCTAAAACCAGAATTTTGGATTCAGGGGACGTCAAATCATGCATTTTCGAAGAAATTCCGCAACGAGTTTTTATGTAGAATATGTCACTTCCTCTTTTTAGTGTAAGTGCGTAGTAGATTAAGTTAAAATACAGTACATTTTGGGGTAGTAAGGAAACATTAATATACAGGCTGCTGGAGGTATGGATACAGATATTTTGAAAACAGGTACCATAATGTGCATCCACTTGGGCCTGTTACTTGTTTTTGTTCTCCGTCCGAAAGTTTTCCCAAAAATTAATCGTATAATTTACTATCTGATGTGTTTTGCATGGTCTTAACTGCACCGCGAAATGAACAAGACTTCCCAGTATAGACTATTCGTTTTGCTTCCACGTTTCCACACCTCAATACGTGATCTGCTAGTCTAGGTAGTTTGAGATCCTTAGCCTTGATGAAAACAGATAAACTCAGTTCTGATGTAACGTTCGTTATATCGGGGACCACCCAATTAAGTTCACAGCTTCTCAGGGAAAATAAAAACGGATGTCTTGTGTGTGCCACTTGGAGGTACCGCCTAACTTGAAATTACACTGCTCTTAATAACTAAATTATACATCCACTAATGAAGCAAATATTGATGTAATGTTGTTCATTACACCAATACAAATATATGAACTTGCATTCCTAACATATTTACAATGCAGCTGATTCTGTAATCAGTCTAGACCGTATTCTTGTCACCACTGCATTCAGGATATTAGAAATTTAATGGATTCTCAGAAAAGTGGGCTATCCGTCATTTTATCAGAACAGAGAAAAGTCTACCGTTACAATTACCAATAAAACAAATCCCCTGAAAATCTAACACACATAAAAAATATCAATACGACATCTTACACTGTTATGCCAACTGCGAGCCCTCCTGTATAGTGTGTCAAAGCCCAAATTTGCTATAGGAAAAGCATATTGGAAGTTTTCAACACGCTTTCATAAGATTTCAAGCTATGTATTTCATTACACATATTTGCTCAAATTTTCTGTCCGAACTTAAGAGGAGTTAATGCAGTCTCTGAAGTGGATTAAAACAAGTGATATACTAGGGTCGGCTGATAAGTCCTGGGCCTCTCAATGAAAACGGCATTTAAAAAAACAATTTTTGTTTTGCTTATTTCTCAACATGATCTTCAGAAAGGCTAATACATTTGTCACATCGGTGTTCTAATTTAATTAAACCATCTCTGTAGAGCAATTTATCAGGGGCCTCAAAATAGCTTTTTACCGCATCAATGACTTCCTCGTTGCTGTGAAATCTTCGCCCTCCAAGAATTTTTTTGAGGTTGGCCGGAGCATTGTCGTGATGAAATAAGATTTTTTTTTTTTTTTGTCAAATGAGGTCTTTTTCTTTTCACCTCATCACTCAAACGTTGCAGTAAGCTTGCGTAGTAGTCACCAGTGGTACTTTTTTCCTTTTCCAAGTAATAAATAAAAGGAATTCCCTGTGCATCCCAGTAAATACTCGCCATAACCTTGTTAACTGACAAAATTGACTTTGCTTTTTTTGGAGTAGGTTCACCTGGCGCAATCCAATATTTTCTGGAGTGTATTGATATATCCAAGTTTCACCCATGGTAATAAGCCGTGTCAAAAATGCACTGGTATTTTTTTTCGGTAGAGCTCCATATTCTTAGCAGAAACAGTTTTTCTTTGCAACTTTTGATCAGATGTCAACAAACGCGGCACCCATCTTGCATAGAGCTTGTGAAAGCCCAAAGCGTTACTTAAAATATTACCTGTAAACAACTTTAATCTGCGGCCTTCCTGTACTAAACGATGAATATTTTCAATTATCTCTGGAGTTGTCACTGCTACAGGGCACCCAGAGCGAGGTTCATCACTAGTGCTCGTACGTCCCATTTTAAACTCTGCAACCCACCTTCAATCACTGAATATGAAGGGATAATTTAAATTTTCCTCCTTGATTTCTTTAGGCGTTAAGCCTTTCAAATGGAAGTATTTAATCACTGCTCGTTTTTCCAAATCCTCCATTTTCGTAAAAACTCTAAAGTTGTCTTGTTTAAAATGCTGCCATTCGAAAACTAAACAAGCTATTGACCTGTAAGTATGGATACAAGCTAGCCTAGAGTTAAACTATACGATTCTACCGTCTAACTGGTCTAGTGGCGCCATATCTGTGTGAGGCCCTGGACTTATCAGCCGAACCTCACACACACACATATTAATCCTGTTGTTGCGAATTGAATCTCCCCTACTGAGCGAGGAGGCCATCGAACTTCATTTGTTCACATCGAGCTAACAGGTAACGGTGTATGTGTAGTCACGAGCAAAACACGTACCGATATAATGAGATCTGTATTAAGTTGGCAAGGGTTTAGACTAACATGGTTCTACCTGGTTCTAGCTAACTAGGTTGATTGGTATATCCTGTTGTCGCGATGGCGAATGTGCACTACAGGCTAGAGGATCCCGAACTGTTTTTGATTCGTTGAGAAAACGTCATAAATTCAGGTTTATTGTTTGACTAGTCAGAGTGTGAAGCTACATAAGTCGACATCGGAAATAAGTCGATTCAGGGCTCAGAGACAGAGCAGTGGCAGGCGAAGACAAAGATGCGAAGTTGGGTTCCCAACTATGACACTAATTTTTTATTTCGGTTCTACTTTTTCATCGTTACTTTGGAATTAAGATTATCTTAAATACATTTAATTACCAGAGTTCGGCAATAATACGATAATAAAGATGGTTGCTAACAGCTTTTGAGTAATGCGAAATTGCTACTATTTTTAAAAAAAATTGTATTTATTTTATGTGACCTCATTTCTGTATAACTCAGTTGCTTACAAATGGCTTTTTACCTTTATTTGTAATACAACATTTATAGTGATATTTCTTCCTCCAGTTAATTTCCACTATTTTTTCCAACTTCTTTGTTGCCTTCAAAAATACACACACACACGCGCGCACACACATATACATAAATGTGCAGGTGTGTTTGTATACTTCAGGACGCAACTGTATCCAACTTTCTCTCTTCCCGTTTTAAACCACCTTATCAACCGTGGGCATGAGTGACCGAACAATAATAGTGTTTGTTACAGGGCAATTAGATTACTCTAAAATCCAAGTACACCGGTTTTAAAGACATGCTAGCTTAAACTTTAATCACAATTATATTATTTACCTATCACTGTATTTAAAATTAAATAATTTAGGTCACCGTGCATTTTTAGAACCTCCAATTTTTTCCTTAACGCCAGACTTGATCTACCATAAATGATACTGATCAATTGCACTAATATTTTGGTATCACTGTACCTTTTACTATATGTTTGATTTTTAAAGTATAGGGAATGAAGTTACCATCAAACAGTGGCGTGCATTCAGTAGAAGCAACCAAAGCATTGCTTCGGTAGACATTTATTCCTAGATTATTCAGTAATAATCTGATAAAGTTTATCCACATCCATATTTATATTTCTGCTAAATATACAGAAATAACGAATTTCACTACATCATGGTTACGCTTACCAGCAGTGTACCACTGCGCTCCTGAGACTCAAGTGTGTACTTCAATACTGGGCTGGTTCTGCTGCCGAGACTACAAGTGTGTACGTTAGTACGTATCGATCCGGTGCAAAGTATCCATTGATTCTGCTACACCAGCGAGAGAAGATACGCGCGCATCTGAAGGCTTCCAAGAGACACCGGCTTATATTATGCTGCTTTCGAACGATTCAATCAATTTCTGTTAAGGTGGCAAGGTGCTGAAGTATCGTGTACAAGGTGAAATTTTAACAGTGGCGTGTTGAAGTTTTGCAGTCTGTAGAAAGGAGTAGGTAAAGATTGTTTGAACATACAATTATTATACAACGATGTTTCAGCCTAAATGTGGCCGCGCCGTGGCCGAGTGGTCAGACCATTCGCCTCCCACCTAGACGGCCCAAGCTACCGCATGTGCGATTTGTGGTGGACAAAGCGGCTCAGGGACGGGTTTTCTCCGGGTTCTCCGGTTTCCCCCGCATCACATTCCACCGGTGCTCCATCTCCCTTCATGTATCATTAGTATCATCGCCTGCAGTGCCATAAAAGTAAAAGCGGGATTTAAACATTACTAAAAAAAAAAAAGTAAAATAACTTCGTGCTTATTCTTCTACCTACTTTATGATAATCAGGATAAATATTGGCAGAAATTGTCTTAATTAATTGCTTCCTTTTAAGTAGAAGGTCAGTAAGGGAATACACTGAGCTAAAACGATAGTCAAAGCTTTTAAAAGCTGGTTGCCGTGTGCTTGAAATCTGTATCTATGTATGACCAGGAGTTTACAAATTTCCATATGAGAAAAGTTTAAGTATTTTAAACATGAAAAAAGTAACAAGGAATATCTCAAAAATTATCAACTCCATGACAACACGTATATATCATAAATTGTGTGTTTTGGGTTCATCTACATTTTTTGTGTAGTAAGCTTTTGTTTATCTCTTGCGGTTTACGAGTTAGCAATATTCAGCAAAATCATCCAGAATAAAGAGGTCTTTTAAGGCTGCTCCCAGAAAATTTAAGATATACGTTTTATTAGCCATGAAAATATCTTTGATATATGGCATTTTAACCAAAATCGTTAGAGCCATTTTTGAGAAAATCAAAATTTTCGATTTTTTTCCATGTTAAGGGTAATTTGTTGTAGAGGGAATTTTCTTGACATCTTCCTGTCGCATCCCGGAAGATAATAAAGTTTAATACCAAGTTTAGCCTTGTACTTACTTTTCGTTTTTGAGTTACTGTGTTCAGACTCACACACGGCCCTTTTTGTAAAAATTCATTTTTTTTAATACTGAAGACCCTAAAATGTGTACTTCCGGTGAAATGTCGGTATCGAATTTTTAAGTGGAATGCAAAACCTTCTCTAAACAATATGTACATAGTACGTGTAGAGAAAGTAAAAAATAGAAGTTCTTTTAGGAGGTGGTTGCCAAATTTTAATCTCAGGACCGAAGAATGGCGTTTCTATTCCGCTGATTTTTCTGCAATTTGTGCCATAGGTGAGTCATAGTTCAAATTTTGTTATTTTATAAATCGTTTTGTCTATTTATAATTTATTACGTTTTCTTAACAATAGTTAATTTAATTCATTAAAAATTTCAATTCTCATTTTATGAAGGGGAATCACATCTTTAATTTATGTTTACTTAAAAATAGTAACGCTACCTGCACAACCACTGCACGCCTCTGCTATCAAACGATTCTTTTGTTAATACCAAACGTCGGTACCCTGTTAAAGGAAAGCCCGGCAACTACCAAGCTGTTTGGAACATTATAGTTTGTTAGATTGTAAAAATCACACTCATGGTCTCCTAAATGCGATAATTCATACTGTTCAATTCATTCAGACTTAGAAGGGTTAAATCAACAGCACCTAGAGAGAAGGCCAATGCACTGAAACAAGATGACCCCCTAAGTACAGTGTACAGTCGAGAGGAACAACAAAACAACAACGTACCGATGTATTTGGTTCCCTAGAATATTTCTTTATGGAATGCTGACACAATGTCCTTATCAGTTGTATTACACACCTAGCCAGGCTTTTATTGGATTAAACAAAGTGAGCATTAAAGGGTAGCACATTACCTTTGTTGCTCGCCAGATATGCCCACCTACTATCGTACTACTCAAAACCTAACCAATGAACAGAGCTCGATTCTGAGTCAGGATGCGAAGGAAGAGACTGCAAGACATTTTCTTGTAAAGAGTGGCCACTTTATTACATATATTATTTCAAAGGAATATAGGACATGGGCAACAAACCAGAAGCAACAAACCCTTATTGAGTAGGAATATATGGCTGCGGAGCTATATGGAGTATTTTCAAGAACAGGGCCAAACTTGGAAAAAAATACCACGAACGGGATTAGTGGACAAGTCTAATATTACAAACAAAAGTAAAAAATCATGGTAAGGAACTGAGTTATACAAAATGAACTGCTTAAAACGAACAGGCATATCCAAAACGTTGCAAATACGCATTACCTGAAAAGGGTTGTCTAGCTTCTTTATATCTATTTTCTTGCTAAACTCCGGTAGTAAAATGTATTAAAACTTCCGAAATAGCTTTGGAAACGTAGAATAAAAATAAAACAATCAGTGTCAAGGTCAGGATCCGAACCATCAATATCAGGTTTTCCTGTCCTTTGCTCTGCTATCTGAGCTACGACATCTGTGTCAGCAGACAAGGAAGTTTTCCTTGCCACCACAATTTTACCGTAAAACTCAAGGCGCGATAACTTCTCTTGAAATAACATACGCCATTGTCGACTTACATTCTTAGTATGCCAAGTGCCCTACTGCCCCGTATTTGGCGTGTGGAGATATTCCTTCGTGCGTTAAAAGTTTTGCAGAACTCAACGGAGCTATTTCATGTTAAAACCGGTAACTGGAGAACTGGCTGAAGGATCTTCGTTTTGCCCCTTTTGCTTATCGCGGAGAAGATTGGCCTCACTGAGAGGCCTAAACCGAAGGTCATCCTTTCCGCTTCCCCACTGCCCGGTTTGATCTTGAAATAGTCCCGTTGAGTTCTGCAACTCTTTTAACGCAAGAAGGAATATCTGCACACGCCAAATACGGGGCAGTTGGGCCACATGGTATTCTGATTCTACTTTTCCAGCTTAAGAAAGAGAAATCAATAAAATTAAATTGAGTATGTCTTCACAACCTGGATCCTAGCCTCTAATGAACATCCGCCATCAGGAAAAAACTGATATGTCAATGATCTGTCTGTTAGAACCAGGTGGAGTCATGGATGTGGGAGCAGCTGTTATACTAAATCGCTTCCAACTTAAAACACGGTTCCTTATATCGGCACTTTCTTTCTTTCTTTCTTTTTTTTTCTCTCTCTCTCTCTCTGTCTCTCTCTCTCTCTCTCTCTGTCTCATTGATTGAAGCGAGTGGTATAGTTTGTGTAGTTATTAAAAGCTTTTAAGATATTTTTAACAAGAATTTTTCAGCCCGCCTTTGTGCAGCTAAGAGGTAGCGTGGCTGCCTCACATTCACGAGGCCCCAGTTTCGAATCTCGATTAGAGTGAGAAGTCCGCATATGGTTTTCTTCCCGGATTTTCTCTTATCCTGAGGAGATGAATATCGGGCAACTTTAAAGCTTTATGGATACCAGGCTCATTTCAGAATAATGTTATGCACTCATCGGCTGATGTAATATAACCTGTCTAAGGACGCTAAACCAAATCCTATAATTTTATCTCGTGTAACGGAAAATGTAACTTACAAAACATAAACCTAACCACACAAAATATGAACATTTATTTTGGATTGAATTATAAAAATAATCCAACACAATCACTTTTGAAGTTTATATTTGGGGTGTATGTATTAATAAGACTAGTTACTGTTCATTATTAATATTGAAATACTAAGATGCGAAAACAAAGCGTTCATATCTTTGGAAGATTTAAAATATCATGCACATTTTTTTCTTTAAAAGTCGTTCTGTAGTACACAAAAATTATTCCTTCTCACATGCTCTGTTAAAATCGTCAACATTCTAAATTTCCCTATCTCCGTACATAAACATTGATTTACTTCCGAACAGTAAAGGTCTAATAGATTAATTTCAGATTGATGTGGGTGGGGTGGAAATTATTAAAAACTATTTGTTTGTTGATAACGCTGCCAATTGCCAGTATTATATCGGCGCTGCCGGTGTGCCAGAATTTTGTCCTACGAAATCGTGTTGTCAGTAAATCTACTGACATGAAGGTATTGCCTTTAACCATCCATTTGGGCCGGTTTGAACCTGTAATTTTCGGATAAGAAGGCTAGTTATTCTCCAACTGAGCCACCCTGATCGACGCAATGATATCATTATGAAAGCATGGGCATTTCAAATTACATCACACTCTTGCCATCATGCCACGCTGTCAGGGATCTGTTAAGTTATTTAGTTAGAAAGTGCTATTATTATCTCCCTTCAGAATTAGAAGGGGACACACCGCCCCCCCCCACAGAAAGCATAAAAAAGGTCTTGAAGTATGGGACACAAAAAATCCATTTTTATAGGTACAAAATAAATTATTATCCCTAATATAACTGTAGAGGAGGCAAAGACAATCTGTATTATCGCAGGTAAATGCACAAAGGCACTTTGGGACAATATGAGCGTGCCCAGCGAGGTAGCGTCGCCGTAACCTGTACGACTTTCATCCGGGAGCTCGTGTGTTCGATTCCCGTTGCCAGCCTTCTTAACACATGTCCCTTTTGGGGTTTTCCCTGGGTCGCCAGGGAATGCTAAGAAGGTTCTGAACATCCCCCAATTTCCTGTCCCACCATGTCGTTCCATTGTTATTTCATCCATTCTTCACACTCTTGATCTCTTTCAGGGTTGGATGGTGCTCGGTGCGGCGTGGTAGGGATAAAGGATACTCACTAACTCTCACCGTTCCCGATTTTGGCAGGTTGCTGGGTATAAGAATCACCACTTGGGGCTTTGCATCCTATGTGAGGCTTAGTCCTCGGTTTGCCTGTGGGCTGCCGGGAAATCTCAAAATGTAGGGATCTATCATCGCTGGACTCTTTCACCTCATTCCTCCCTCTCACGGGCGTAACCTCGTGGTTCATAGATACAAGAAAGCACTGGTTCGGTGCCATGTTCCCTCCTTCCGTATTCTGTCCTATGTCTTTCATGAAAAATGCAGAATAGCTATAGTCAATATAATTTTAGTGGATAGAATAGGGGAAAAAAGCAAGTGAAATGATGTGAGTATACATATTTCCTTTCATGCAAATCAAAGTGTAATAATAGTATTCTGTTTCTTTTTTAGAATATTAGAGTTATAAATGTGCTGAACTCATTTAAGGGATATCATTTGCTCGTTTAAGAAAGCTAAAGAATACAAAAGGAAATTATTCTGGTTATTAAACAGTGACGTTTGTGAGATTTAAATTGGTATAAAAGTGATATCAAGTGTTTCATGATAACCTCAACTAGTTCCAAAATTCACCAATTTTGCATTTAAATACAACTGCTCTTTACCAAATATTTTTTCCCTCTATCATAATGGAATATCAATATGTTGTAAGCAACTTATCATCAAGTATTAGGTTTCTTTATTTAATGTTTTATTTATATAATGCGTATAAAATTTTATTATAGACCTAAATTTATCTCATTAATACTACTTACCTTAAAAGTTAACTAAACCTTTTAAAAGGGATCCGCTTAATTTAGAAAAAAAATGTCATTGAGTTTATATTTTAAGTGTAAGATATACATTGACAGGTCAACTGAGGGCCCAGAAACATTAATTCACACGATTTTGCAAAATAAACTTTGTATTGTTTGATTAGCTGTTAAATAGGTTACCAATACTCAAGGGATTTCAAATATTTGAACACCTAAGTAACTATTTAAAACTTAGCAGGCTACTCATTAGATTAAAATTTAAGGAAAATAATGAATGAATTACGAACTGATACTCGCAAAAGGCTATGCAAACAGTGCCCCGCAAACATGAGCTATTGGACAGTAATTATATAGATTATATATGTAGCACATCTGCGTTGTGAATATTAAAGTACCTAAATATTAGTGGATTTGCCTCACAATTTCTGGTCGGCGAAATATTATGCCTTTTAAATCTCTGATCCTTCACATTTTACATCTTAGGGAACTTAAACACATAGACTTTGCTGCTATTCTGATGGCTTTCTCTGCAGTAGGGAACACAACTTAAAATAAAAAGAATAATAAAAGAAACATATTGCTGAAGACACACTATAAACGCCAACTATGCAATCATCATCTTAAATCAATCAACCATACACATTTAATTTTCACTAAATTCTGTAAACGCTGCGACGCTCTCAGTAGCTGCTAGAACGGTCATTTTGTTCTTCTATTAAAGCTATAGTCCGACCTGTACTCTAGGTGGCGTTGGTTTAATCAGACGTGCTTTATTAATGTATTGCTTTATACTCTACTTATATAGTTTTCCTCTTATATCGTAATTTAAGTTATATTGCGATCCACAATGCTCTCATAGTCTTTATCGTAAACAGTTGCATATTCCATGCGTAGCCATTTCAATAGTGGAGCGATTGGAATGGGCATTTTTTCCAAAATGACTGTGAATTTTATTATTCTATTTGTATACAACATCTCAGTCTCGCAACCAGTCGTTGGAGATGCAAATTCTCCTTCCAGAAAATAGTAAAAGGTAGAGCATTATTTTTATTGCAAAAAATGAGCACCAAATTTGGACACTGATTCCATTAGGCTGTTCAGTATGGAAAACAAAGCTTAAAACCATTTGAAAGTCAAAATGACTCATTTTCTGAAGCGGCATGACATCTCTGTCTGATGGTGAACTTTAAAGATTCAACTGTCGGGTGTATATAAAAAACACGGACAGCATCATCAATTGACACAAATGCTCAACGTGTAGTTTACCAATGCCCTCGTTTACGCCTTTTTGCTCTCTGATTCATTCTCTGTTAGATTTACTTTACCTTGAGCGCCACTTTCGGAAACCTTCATTTAGCACTGACTTTGTGTCACCTGCAACATAAAGAGGTTTGTAAGCGTAGAGGCGTGAATTTCCGGCATTTCCTCTTTCTACCGCTGTAATGCGTGCTTAACCTTAATTTTAAGAACGTACATCGGAAAATAAGGCCAGTCTATAAAAAACAACAACTTGGACTGAATGAGACCTTATGAGCTTGAAACAAAATCTCGCTGACACTATTAAATCATTTTTTGATAACTGTAGGTTCACAATATGTGTATGCTAGCCTGGAGAGATGAATAGAACTTAAAAAGATGTGATGTGCTCCATTCACATGACTTTCTATACCTATTCTGTAAGAAATCATTCTTAGGAAAGCTTATTATTCTATCCACTTCTTGCTAAACGAGACAAACATTAGCGGCATGGTTTAAATTACACACCTCTTTATAAGTAGAAAGGAACTAAGCGAATGAACTAAGCTAACACGATAGTGAAGTGTTTAAAAGCTGTCGATGTGCAATTGTCAATGAAGTTTGCTTCTTTGCATGACCAGGAGTGTAACAAAATAAACACGGCAGGCTTCTTATTTGAGAAAAGTACAAGTATTTTAAAAATAAAACCAATAACAAAGAATATCTTGTAAAAGGTTATCTCTAGGGGAAAAAAGTATCAAACTCTGTGTTTTAAGAAGATCCTATGTTCTGTTGTAAGTTTTTGTATATCTCTTACGGTTTACCAGTTATAAAAAAGTTAGTCAGTCAAGGGTATTCTGAAGCTATTCCAAAAAACTTCAAGAATATGCATTTCAATTTTCATCAAATGATCTTGAATATTGTATTTTAATCAAAATCGTTAGAGCCATTTTTGAGAAAATAATTTTCGAAAAATGTTCTATGTAAAGGGTGGTTGGGGGTGAGAGCATTTTGCTAAAAATCTTCGTGTTGTATCCTCAAAAGATTGCTAACTTTCCGTTTTTGAGTAATGCTGCCCAAAGGCACACATATGCGCGCGCTCACACATACAGACGCATACAGACCATTTCTACGTAGTTTTTTTTTTTTTCTGTTAAGGGGGTCTCAAAATCTTGGTACGGAATTTTTGGGTCTCTATCTACTATGTACATTGACAGGTAATGGAAGAAATTTTGGGCGCTGTAAGCTTTCAAATTATCTCTTCGACTTCGAAGTTCACTGACATGGTTCACACTGCACATAACCTTTCTGCAAGTTAAGAGTTGTACAAATCTGGGTTAAGTCACAATTTATTGTGTTATAATATAGAGTAACAACTCGCAAATAATTAAAAGAATCATTCCTCACAAAACATGCGCAAGTAAACCTTGAAATACAAAACAAAGCCTCTTGGTTTCATCTTCTCGATTTCTTCTATATAAATAGAGGACAAAATGCGTAATGTAAAAATAGCTCAGCGACTACGTTCTGCGTTAGTTGCTCATTAGATTAGGCGAGATGTAAGTTCTAGACCATTGACATGCGTACTGTTTTTATTTCTTCATAGTTATTTTTCTTTCGTCTGGTACCCTTTATATCGATGTAAATTACATTCTGTCAATCAATATTCACTCCATCATATGTGAAACCTTAATCCACTCTTCTTGCAAACTAGAAAATATAAAAAAACACGGTAACCTGATCTCCGGTCTCTATAAATGTGACAAAGAGCTAATACAAAGGAAAACGAGTCTAATTCTTTTGTATTGTCTCATTATTTCCTATCACTGCTCTCAAACTTCGGGGCATAGAATCCACCAGCGTTTTAAAATAATTAACGTCTAGTGCTAGTAACTCCCAAGTGGCTGTCATGGCACACGAGGGTTGCGTAGCACTATTGTAACAAATGTCTTTATTGGTATAAAGGTTGTTTACAAATAAAGTATTAATTCACTCCTGTACAGAATTCATTCGACGTTTCGACGCGTAGACAGTTTACGATTGCGCAATCAATGGTTCGGGCGCCACTGCGCACTAACACTCTGGTCACTCACGACTCCGTACCATTCAAAACACATTTCTTCCCCCTTTTATAGCTAGAAACTGACGTCACAGATGTTTCTGGAAACTTGTCGAAGCATCGAGAATCGCGTTCTCGAAGCTTCCGATTACGTGTCGCCGCAGTTTCTGTGTTGTTACGCATTCCAAGATCTCCTATCGCGATGACTGACATACTAAGAGAACGTGAGAACCACTGCATAAGAGGGACTGTCGCACTGCTACTTCCGCAGGGTTAGTGTTCCGACCAGCGCCATTGTAGCGGGCAAGGCGATCCAAATGTACTACAAGTTTCTTCCCTCAGGGTAACCTCTGGATGCAGCAGACATCATTTATCCTCTCCACCACAAGGTACGGCCCTTGCCATGGTTGTTGAAGCTTGGTCTGAGTAGCGCGATATAGCCACACCAACCTCCTTACTGGAAACCTTGGATTTTGGTCTGCCGGTCGTAGCGGGTCTTCATCCGATCGCTCGCTACCTGGATGTTTTGACCGGCTATTTCATGCATGTCATGAAGTTGGTCTACGAGATGCTCCACGTAGTCAAGTGCAGGCTGTTCTGCTCCAGGACGACTCCCGAACGTCAGGTCATATGGTAAACGCACCTCTCTGCCAAAGACTAAACTGGCCGGTGTCAATCCGGTGGTATCGTGGGTTGAAGTCGGTAGGCCAACAAGAAAAGTAGCAGCCTCTCATCCTAGTCTCGCTGGTTATTGGGCACAACCTTTCTCAAATGTTCTTCTAGAGTCTTGATGTACAACTCAACCATGGCGTTTGACTGTGGGCGAAAAGGTGTGCCGATCCAGCGTCTCCTTCATGATGTTGGATTCAAAGTTGGTGCGCTGATCACTGTATATCTCCATTGGTACCCCATAGTGACAAATCAGTTCTTCCACGAGGCAGACCGCCATGGTCTTAGCCTTCTGGTTAGAGATGTACACCTCCGGCCATATGGCGACTAACAGATATCTGTTGACCCTTTTGGTAATCGGCAATGGCCCAGTTAAGTCGATGCCTATGTTTCGAAGGGTGCATGCAAACTCGGCTCCTGGTCTGTGGGCCGCAACCTGCCGCACATACATGAAAAATCTCTCAGCATCTGCCCGTGTTCTCATCCATGGTACCGTTGTTGGAGTTTTCCGATGGTTCGGATGGTCCCAGATGTCCTCCCGAATTCCCAGCATATACCTCTTCCAGGAATTCCGGAACCTTACTCCGAGGGAGGCCAGTTGTTCCCTCTAAGTTTTCCTATCAGGTAACTCCAATACTCTGAACAGCACCCTCCTTAATCTTCAATAAGTGCCATTGGACCCGGTATGAGTTTATACAATACTCATTGGTGCGATGTCCTCTAGGCCGGTCTACTCCCTACCTCCTCTTCTCCCAGGACTGCCCCTAAGTCGGCGTTCGCCAAATTCTCCCCTCTCAGCACCGCACTGTTCCATTCAGCTGCAAATAGCGCTGAAATAACACGGACAGCTGCGGCACACTCTATTTCTTCAACGTTAGTGCAGTGGCTGCTCTCCTCTGGACAGGGTCGCCTGGATATGACATCCGCATTGGGTGTCTCCTTCCTTTTCGATAATCTAATGTAAACTTGCAGCCTTTGGACCCAATGGACTGTCTGGCCTTCCAATTCTTGAAGCTCATTAAACAGTTGAGGGCAGAGTGATCAGTTCATAATTGGGCTGGCTGGCTGTACAGGTACTTGTGGAAGTGGTCCTGCGCCTTTACTACTGCTGAGCCTTCACCGGGCAACACACTAGCTCGTTTCTTGGAGTAAGCAATTACCGCTCTTGGTCATCCTGGACCTTTTTTTTTTGGTAGTGTTTAACGCCCGCTTTAACTACTAATGGCACCGCAGGCGGTGTCCTGAACCTGTGATAGAATGCCGCCAATACCAAAGTCGCTGGCATCGGTGTCCACAAAAAAATCGGCAACAGATTATGGAAATCACAAAATAGGAGCAATGCTGAGTGCTGACTTTAGCGTCAGGCCTGTTCTGACCACACTTAAGACCGTCGCTCTTCTGTCAGATGAGTGAGAGAATTCGCTATGTTGGATAAACCACTGATGAACAAGCGGTAGTAGCTGCATAGGCCCAGGAAACTTCGCAGGCCTCATTTATCTTTTCGTCAAGGCAAATTGTCTTACTGCCCGAGCCTTCTCCGGGCCTGTGGCCACACCAGATAGTGACACCACATGGCCTAAGTGGTTCACTTTCTTGCAGATGTTAGCACCTCTTCGTGTTCAGCTTCAAGTTAGCTAACTACAGCCTTTGCAGTATCTTGGTCAGGTTCTCGAGATGTTCTTCGAAGTTGTTACCCACGACGATGATGCCATCCAAATGAGAATAGGCAGGCATCGTAGATCAACCGCCTCATCACTGATTCCGTGAGGTACTGGAAGGTGACTAAGGTATCGCAAAAGTCAAAGAGAATAACTGTAAATTTCCAAAGACCTTGGCCTGTCTAGAGCGCGGTGTTCTCCTTGTCTCTGGGATTTAGGACCAGTTGCAAGTATCCAAAGTCGAGAACCACCGAGCAACATCATGTTTTGACGAAGATTAAGGGGAGCATCAAGGGATTTTGGGCTCTTCAATGATTCCCCTAAATTTTAAGTCATCCAATATGTTCCGTACCTCTGCTTGCTTCATCAGGGAAACATGTCTTGCTGGTTGACGGTAAGGTCGGGAGTCTCCGGTGTCCATGTTATGAATTATTCAGTTAGTGCGTCCGTAATCGCCGCTCCCTTCGCTAAAGACAGACTGGTATCGGCTGAGTAGAAACCGGAACCTCTCCATTTGTGAGACAGTCAGATGGTTGGCCGCCCTCTTAAGCAAGTCTTTCAACCGGGGCCCCAGGTCCTGCGTTGGTACTGGCTGGTCAGATCCTTTGAATGGCGATACACTCGTAACTGACTTGTATTGAACTAACTCCGTCACGGCCTGGATGTGCTGGTCGGTATCCACCGGTTCGGCAGCATAACAGTACATCCACCCAGCAAGGCAACAATGATTGGGTAACACAATCCAGCAATGATACCTTGCGATTCAATATCGAGTTCCTTGACCATTGACCTTTCAGGGGCGCCTTAACCACCACCTCGCTTATTGAGGGCACAGCAACATCGTCCTTCAGGATCGCCCTGCAGGTCCCCAAATGTTCATGTGATCTCCGGAACAATATCATCTCGGTCGATTCGCAAAATACTCCGGCCGACGTCATTCGTCGCCTCGTGGTTCCTGAGAGCATCCAAACCCAGCATCATATCCTCAGTTACCCTCACGACAAACACCCAAAGGCTCATAATACACCGTTCCAGTGTCAACTCGAGCAGAGCCTCCTTCACCACAGGCAAGATGTCGCCCAACGCCGTCACTAATTGGTAGGGCCGACTGGATGTTCGCCAGTGTTGACAGGCTGTTGAAATGAAACTTCCATATCAAGATAATGCAATATCCCTACTTTACACAAAAAAATGCCCTAATTTTAATAAAATGAAACTAAAATGATTAAAATATCACAAAATAACAACAAAATTATTTTCTTTTTCTATATTCAAGCATGTCCTACAGTGATCTGTTTTTAATGTACAGAGGGTTGAAGATACTCTTCCTCCAAAGGAGATTCTACGAGACTAAGTAAACAAGGAAGACCTGAATCAGAATCTAATTTATGCATGTTGTGATTAAGTAGCTTAACATTTCCCCTGTCATCAGATAGACTCAATTTTTATTTGAATTCTTTATGCTCAGTTTGATTCTTATGGAAGCTACTACCCTTGAAGAACTCAACTTATTTCTTTTCTTGGATTTGGTATATCCTACCATAGAGAAAAAAAAATCTCTCAACGTCCAAAGTTGAAGGCGGCAAACCAGTAAAAAAAAAAAAAAAATTAAAACAAAAGCACCTGTGCTACTAAATAGTACTTTGTAGTTGAACTTTTGAAACTGACTCATTTTCCTCCAGAATTGGATGGGCTCTAATTTCACTAAGTCATGTTTCTCATGATCAGAGAAATAATTATAATTAAGGATGTTTTTCCATTCATATATCACTTTATTCAGATCCACCTTCATTTTGACTGTTCTACTAAACTATTTAATTGAACACTAAACCGTCCATCTGCTCTATCCAAAACAAGACCAGGCTACAAAAAGCAAAGATTGTAATTCTTCAAGAGGAAGTCTCTTAGCAGTCTCAGTAAAGCAATCTGATAAGTGTGAATGCATTAAAGTAAAATTCCTGAATTTGAAAATGTGATGAACAGTGAGATTTAATTTTCTGTAAGGATTTTTCTGCCGCAACGCGTATGTTAAACTCATGTAATGGCAAACAATTTGAGGGATCATACGCACATGACTATCAGACTTGTACCCGGAGATTCACACTTCTACCATTGCATCACCGCCTCAACGTGACAGTGTCATGTAACATAATATCTTCTCGCTATCTCGCGTAATGAAATTAAACAAAGTTTCAGCTAAACAATAATAGTGTTCTGCAATTGCTATCATTGCAGCATCATTCACTTTTGAGTAAAACTCATTTATTGGATTTAAGAAAAAAAAAGTCCCATGACTTCAACAATTTTACAAAAAAAAAAAAAAATAAATAAATAAATAAATAAAAATAAAAAATCCTTCAAACCTTTCATGACTTAAAATACACACTCACACACACACACACACACACACACACACACACACACTAAGGATTTTACCCTACGCATGCAGCACTAGTATTCGTGTCAGCAAGCCCTTGGCCACCTCAGGTCTAATTACAGTCACATTTGCACCTGTGTCTACGAGTATCAGGCTCAGCTTCTCTTGTATCCAGCCGTGTGCGATGAGGCTGCCGTTCAATCTTCTGCCCAAGGCATGTAGCGTCACCCGACCTTCCCCTCATCAAACCGGTCCTTAGTCTTTTTCCGCCTACCATTCGTCTTGTTGTGGACAGGTTTTCACTAGGTGGCCCGGCTCGCCACATCCCCAGCATTTACCACCTGAAGGTAGTCGTCTCTCTGGGTTGCTTCTCTCTCCCTGTCATACGAATACTCCTGGTCCTAGAGGTGGGCGTAGGAGTTGTCTGGGCCCCCTCCATTCTGAATACTGCCGTTAATGCCTCGTGGATCGTCTTATAGTCGCCGAGCATCAGGCGATGTCGTATCTCGGCGTCACGTACCCGGTCGATGAAATAGTATGGAACTTTCTGGGACACGTAGCTAGGTGGTTGTTTCACCACGGCTTTGTTCACAAGGTGCTTATTGGCTAGGGCGAACTCCTACATCATCTTGCCTAGCTGCTACAGCCTCACCTCAAGCTGACTGAGGTAGGATGCAGCCAAGTGATGGTTCCCGAAGTCCTTCTCCAGGGCGTTCCGGATCTTCCCGGGCTTCGCCGACGTGGGAATCACATTCAGTACTTCTTCCGCTTTTCCTTGAAGGCTTGCTATTAGCTGTGCGACTATCTACTCAGCCGGCCATAAGTTATGTGTAGCGAGGGCGGCGAACTGTCAGTGTAAAGCTTCAAGGGTTGGCTGGACGCGAGCGAATGTTGTTTCTCGTCCCAAAGTCTCGTCCTTTAAGCCTTTCAACTATTCGTCAATCATCTTTTCCACCATGGCGTTTAGTTCCTTGGCACCAGTAGACTCTTCCAGGGTATTAATGCGTCCTGTGGTTTTCCAGGGCATCAATGCTTTTGTCAAGTTCCTTCATCCTTCCGCTGAGCACTTCTATGCTTTTCTCCATGCCGCCCAGCCATTCGTTGACTTTCTTTCCTTTTTTATAATTTTAACGCACGCTTTTACTACTTAGGCACCGCAGGCGATGACACTGATGCCGCATTGAATGAAAATGGAGCACTTTCGGAATGCGATGGCGAGGGAAATCGGTGAACCCAGAGAAAATCTGAGTCTGCGCCGCCTTGCCCACCATAAATCCCACACGTGGTCGCTTGGGATCGAAGCCTTGGTAAGAAGCGAGTGGCCTATCTACTGGGCAACGGCACAGCCGTTTCGTCAATTTTAGTCTTCAATTCCATCTTCATGCTTTCCATTGCCGACTCCATTCTATCTTCTTTCTTCTCATTGTCAAGTTGCATACTTTCAATTTTCTCTTCCATCTTCCTTATTCTGGATTCCATCTCTACTGCGGTTTTCATTCTGGTTTTCAGTTTCTCATCCTCTTGTCTTTGCTGGATTCCAAATTGTTGTCTATTTTCTCCTTTGCGGTATTTATTGTACATCCTTATTATTAATTTCGGCCAGCAAATGTTTGGCATCTCCACTGTCTCGGCGCAAACATGCCACTTCTCACACTAGTTTTCTTTATTGACTTAAAAGTTGTTTACAAATAAAGTCTTAAATTTCGACGCGTAGACAGTTTACGGCTGCATGCCATCCATTAAGAGCTAACACTCCGTCACTCAAGACTCAGTACTATTCACAAACCACACTTCTTCCTCCTTCTATAGCAACAAAACGACCCTACAGAAAGTTTCTGGAAACTTGCCGAAGATACTGGATGCTTCTGGAAACCGAAACATCGAGAGTGGCGTTCTCGAAGCTTCCGATTACGCTCCTGTTGTTACGCGTTCCAAGATCTCCTATAGAGATGATCGCATACGAAGTGAACGTGAGAACCACTGCATAAGACGGCACTGCCATAATCAATCTGGGACTTCAAGAAAGCCTTTGCTTTACTTTCGCTCAAACATGCTCAATGGAGTTGAGCTTGACTGACTTTGGAGGCCATGGTATCTTCCCTAAGATATCCGTGTGCTCCGAAAACCACTTTTGCATTTTTTTTTTTTTGCCGATTTTTGGGCGAATGATTATCCAGTTGGAATGTAATAATACTCCCAGATTAACGCTCAAGGGCAGACGGGTGGAGAACACGTTCTAGAATTTCAGATTAGGTTTCCCCACTTAATTTCTCATGAACACTTTCCTGCATACCTGCACCTGCCCGAGACAGCCACGCCCAAGCAGTAACCTCGTTCAGTCACTCTTTTTTTTTTTCTCTAGTGTTTAACGCTCGCTTTTGCTACATATGGCATTCGTAGGCGACGGCACCGATGATACATGCAATGAAGATGGAGCACCGATGAAATGCGATGACGGGGAATCCGAAGAATCCGGAGAAACCCGCCCCTGTGCAGGACCATTCCTTACACAATAAGCCAGATTGCGTCTTATTGCGTCTGTTATATAGCAAGTTCCACTGGACCTGTAAACAATCAGCGTAGGATTGATAGATAGTTTATTTCAGTGCTTAGGGTATGACCTTGTGGTATCTGCAGTACAAAACACAGTTTCGCCCGAGAAAACGATTTTGCTACTATTGAAGTTGTGATACTCTACAGCAGGCATCGCAAATTTTGGTCTCGCGAGACAGCGCCTAGCCTCCGACGTAACTTCCACGTCACATCCTTCTCTTCGCTTAACCGCTCCCCCTAGTTTAGGCAGCGATATCAGTGGTGGTTCACTCTATTATCTGAACAGTGCGTGTTCTACCGACAGAAATGTTTTCAAAACCACGGAAACGTCCATTTAAGGCTGGATGGGAAGAGAAACATTTTTTCAGCAGCCATAACGAAAATATGAGATGTTTATTGTGCTCCAAAGTATTAATGGCTGTCAACAGCAGCAATATGCAACGACATTATGTGAAGTGTCACAAAGTCATATTACAATATCAGATAAGTTTAGTAGTGACTTGATATGTAAATTAAAGTAGATGATATTGTGGCGTAATCGAGATATTAGGGACTTGTTATTCAAACGTCAATTGTAATAACTCGATTTCCTATATAACTATAGTTATATATAAATCCATGGCGACTGTTACGGTGACTTTGTTGATTCTTTGTAGGGCAGGAACGGGCAACAGTTTTACAATACTTAAAGGAAATACACACTAGCAAATATGATAGACATTATATTCAAACCCTGACTGTGATTCATGAGTATCTGCTTGCAAGCTATCATATAGCTCGGAAAATCGGAAAAAAACAATAAACAGCTAGAGTGTTAAAATTGTAGAAGTAATTGAACACGATATTCAAACCGAAGTTAATAAGTTTGTAAACTACTCTTTAACACTGGATGAGGCAACAAACATTAACGACGATGTTCAATTAGTCATTTTCATTCGCGATGTAGATGAGAACCTTTCTGTGCACGAATATCTTATGAATCTTGTAACACTTAAGGAACAAAGGCTGGTATCAGTGGGAACAGACTGTGCTCCACCAATGATTGGGGAAAAGAGAGGTCTGGTAGGAAGATGAAAGAAATTATTTAAAACGCTACAAATGCCAGAAAATGTACGAATCTTCCATTGTATTATCCATCAGAAGGTTCTATATGGAAAGTTTGTGAACCAAAACGGGTAATGAATGCTATTAACACTACATATTAACAAAATAAGGTATTCTTCTCTGAAGCATCAAAGGTTTCGCAGTCTACTGAAAGACCTAGGAGTGAAACAAGAAGACCTGTCCTATAACACAGAAGTCAGATGATTGAGTAGAAATAAAATGCTCCGGCGCTGTTTTTGACTTCCGGAATTCCATTACTTTGCTCATGAAGAGGCAGTGTGTTAAATAATTACGTATTATTTTAACTACATCTTTATCATCATCTTTTTTTCGAAGCCACCTGACCCTCCGTATTTAGGATTCACATCCCCTAGGACTTACAAGCGGATGTCCAGGGGTCAGAAGACTGTTGGGGAGTCAACGGAACTAACACACAGTATTGAGAATCTGGAACGAGTGGTCGGATCTTAGCCAGGCATGAGCGTGCGAAAGTAGATGATATGAAATGCAATCGAAATGGACGATACGAGAGGTGATGATGTAGCAATTGGTGGAATGAGTGGCGGCGGAAACTGGAGGACCAGGAGAAAACCCACCCAGACGCCGATTCGTTCACCACAAATCCCACATTCGGCCGTTTGGGCTCGAACCCGCGCCGCCTAGGTGGGAGGCGAGCGGTCTAACCACTCGGCCAAGGCGCCGCTATTAGTAGTAGTAGCAGCAGCAACAGCAGCAGCATCGGTAATAGGAGTAGTAAGTAGTAAGTAGTGGTCGTGGTAGTATTAAGTTTAAATAAATAAAACAGATTTTTTTTAAGAATTCATTATACGATATTAGGTTGGAATTAAACTTCGCGCGTTTACATGCATTTAATTATAACTATAATGCATGAACTCACTGAATCCTGTGCAAGTATACACATTATCGTTTTAGCGGGACTCAAAATTGTCAAATGCATAAACGTTGGTTGAAAGGACTTGCTTAGCTTCCTTAAACAAGCAAGGAAATAGGTATCGCTTATCATTTTCTTTAAGGTTACAAGGCACCTATATGAAGTATAACTATTTATTTATTTATTGTATCTAAAGCCCTCCTTCTTACGACAAGCAAAAGAGAATTAAGAATTTAAAATACTCGACAAGGAAGGGAAACGTAGAAGTTTTAAGCTATGATGCTTCAAAAGCGTGTTTAAAACCTTCCCCAGTGATATTCTATACATTGATAACAACAGAAAAGAGGATTGCCTTCTTTTATCTTCTTCTTCTTCTTCTGTTTAGCTTCTTTAACAATTCAGGCACTGATGTAACGCCTTCCTTCCGGTGTGAATTACGTTTTGTTCCGCACACTCACCTTCAGTACAATAACCTCCAGCTATTCAGTGTAACAAGGATGAAGCACATATACTACCACAGCTCCTTCTAACTATAAACCTTGTGGTAGCAGCTGCAAAATAACTGACTTTCCTGGTGCTTACTAATAATGATACGCTTTATTACCTTGCGCACAGGTCATTGCACAAGGTGTGGACAAGGATATATAACTAGATAATGCTGGTTTTATTCATTTGTTTCTTCATTCTTTCCTGTCTTCCTTCCACCCTTTTATCGTGAAGTCTCTTTCCACATTCGTTCTTATTTCTCTTCTTTTTAAAAATTTTAATCCTTGGCCATATTTGCGGTGGCACTTCGATAAAGTATGTATCTAATATTGCACAAAGCAATACATTTGATATCTTCAGTACCTATTATTTTTTACTTTAATACAATTTAATGTATGTGGTTTCTTAATATGAAGGATCCTAGACGTTATTTAAGATACATATTGTTGCTTATTATGTTAGTTGTAAGTAAAAGCGAAGCAATTCCATATTTTACTTTCTCTATATATACTATGTACATAGTGTAGATAGTGTATAGAGAATGTATTGTATTCCACCCAAAAAGTCGATTTCGAGATTTCGCCGGAAATATATGTTTTGGGATCTACTGAGTCCAAAAGCATCTCTAGAAAGAGGCCCGCGCGCGCGTGTGTGTCTGAAACAGCATAGCTCAAAAACTAAAACACCGTTAAATAAAAAGGTTGGTATTTAGGTTTAGTATCTTCCATGGGTAAAGTACGAAGATTTTCAAGAAAATCCCCACTCCAACTACGCTTTACATGGAAGAATGCTTTGAAAATTTTGTTTTTCTCTTAAATGGCTCTAACGATTTTGATTAAAATACCGTACATTACATACATTTACTTCACAAATAAAACGTATATCTTGAATTTTCTGGAAATAACATCTGAAATCTGTACTCTCTGGATGAATTTTTCTATATTTTGCATAAGTGGTAAGCTATAAGAAACAAAAACTTACTGTACAGAAATTGTAGATCTCGCTAAAAAAATACAACTTATGTCATATACATTTTTGTTGTAGAGTTCATCGTTTCCGAGGTGTTCCTTGTTATTGATTCCAACGTTAAACGATGTAACTTTTCTCAAACGGGTCACCTTTCGTTTCATCACTTTTTTATTTACTGCTGGCAACGCAAAGCGAACCGAAATTCAATTGTTCACATAGCGACCAGATTTTAAAGGATTTGGCTATCACTTTAGCCTAGTGTATTCCCGTATTTGCCTTCTACTCACAAGGAAGCAATAAAAACGGCCCGAGTTCGATCCCAGGCGACCGTATATGGGATTTGTGGTGGGCAAAGCGGTGCAGGGACGGATTTTCTCCGGGTTCTCCGGTTTCCCCCGCCATCACATTCCACCGGTTCTCCATCATCATTCCATATATCATCAGTGTAATGGCCCGCGGTGCCTAAGTAGTAAAAGCGGGCGTTGAACATTATTATTTCTGTTAATGCTTATTTCGATTGCAAGATGTAGATAAAAGAATTCTGTTTTGTAAAGTAGTTTTTTTTTTTTTTGCAGAACAAGTAGAGAAATTCATGTGAATAGAACACCTCAGATTTTATTTTAAATACTTTTTGGAAGTGTCAGTCATTGATCGGGTTTCACAGCTCCGCGTATTTCTCCTCAGAATTGTGAACTCGGAGAGGCACATCTGCTGATTTCCATGTCGGCCGCTATGGTGCTCATTATCAGCTCTGCTTCTGTGTTAACCAGAGCCTCACTAATAGGTACTTTATGTGTCCTCAAAGGAGGAAATCCAACATTGTAAGATCTGAGGATTGGAGCACGTCAGAATGAGAACAAATAATTAAAGTACCACAGCTGATCACACAAACAGGCGCACTGCATATTTAATTGGTTTGTACTGCTCATATTATGTTTAGATCTATAATAATTATGCTTTCAAGAGTCAATTTGGATGCACAGCAGTTGGGCACATTAGCAATTGGACACAGAGATAATTATCTAGGTATTTGGAGAAAGGTGCGAAAATTACAGTGACTACAGTCAGCATGAGGAAATTAGACTTCACATAAGAATGTGTTCTGCATTAGTTTATCTTCCGCTTAACAAAAATGACGATGATTGGTTCATTACACAAAAAAAAAACTCACCTGGAAATGAGAAATTAAGTTTTTCCTACGACAACTTTGTGGAACAGTGTTTGGATAATTCCTCAATAGCAAAAGAAGTATGAAACTGCCACGAAAAAAGTCACAGAGCCAACAACACTGTCGAAGGATGGAACCACCGGTTCAGCAAAATCGTGCAACGTCAGCGCACTAACACACTCGCTCTAATTAGGGCCTTAAAGGATGATGCGTATTGTCATTTATTCCTTTTGGACAGAATAGATTTCAACTTGGAAGGGGAAAATTAAGAAAATGTGTAGTTAAACTTGACAAGGGCATTGCTAATTGCTTGAGGTACCTTTAGGAAACCAGAGATATAAAAAAATGACACGAAACTCTTTCCTGTGTGTATAAATTAATGATAAATTCTGTTTTATACAAATGAACTTAAATAATGAAGAAACATGAAAAATTCTTACTTAGTGAACTTGTAAATATACGAAAGTATAGTTATGGACGAAGAAAAAACAAAACCCTTTGACGAGTTTTAACAGAACGAAAATAAACATATTAGAAATATCAACTAAAATATAAATGTTCAGGATGCTATAGCAGATTACCTCTACGCGGTGTGCCTCGGAAAAACTCTGCTTTAAACACGCATAGTTGGCTAAGAATCTCTTAAACACATTTTTCAACAAAATAATAATCATGACCATGAGCAATTAACACCTATATGCCTCCCTTGATACCCAGTGCCTGAAACCGGTATCGCTAGTTGCTTCATCCATATGCACAATTGCTACGGTTTTTGTCTTGTGCCCAATTACTAATGTGTCCAACTGCTACAGGTTCGTCAATTCAAGGCCAACTGTATTAAAACACTGGTAGATGTTTCCTATAGCCACACGAAAACTTTACCTTGAACTGGCGACCCTGGTCCTTAGTGATCCTGGACGGTGTACCATACCGACTGACCCAGTGCTGGAAGAGGTTGCCGTTGGTAGTTGCGTCGATATGTTTTAGGGGAATGCATTCTAGCCACCACGTAGCTCCATCAATCATGGTGAGGCAGCAGGTGTACCATTTTGATGGAGGTAGGGGTCCAACGATGTGCATATACAATGTTCAAACTAGACTGCCGGAGGGAACTCTTGTAGGGGAACCTTGGTGTGGGGATAGGCCTTGGAGATCTGGCATTTGTGGCAGGATTTCCTCTATTTCTTGATTTCTGCGTTCATGGAGGGCCAGAAGTACCTGTTTGTGATGAGCTTGTGTCTGGCGTGTACCCCCGAATGGCATATATTGTGCATCTGTAGGAATGTTACTCTTCGGCATTGTCGTGGAAGGAGCGGTCGATTTGTGTACCTGCTTGTGTCACACATGATAGTAAGGTCAGTTTGGAACGTGTATGGACTGAATAGGGCGGTGTGTGTTGCGGAATGCCGGTAGCTCTGGGTCCTTTGCTTGTTCTTGTGCTAGGAACCCAGCCACGATGCAGTCAGTGGTTTCTATTCGCGACAGGGCGTCTGCCACCGCGTACCTGTCTCCCTCACTGTACTGTATGCCAGTCGTGAAATGTGAAATGAAGCCTAGCTGGCGTACTCTTCTCGGTATACAACTTCGTGGATCCTATGTGATGGCGTGAGAGAGGGGTTTGTAAGCTGTGAAGTGAAGGGCGGTCTTGAATCTGGTCCCTTAGGTGTTTGATGGCCTCATAGATGGCCAAGAGTTCTCGGTCAAATGCGGAATATGCTCGTTGTGCGTGATTGAGGGATTTGGAGAAGAAGCCTAGCGGTTGTAGCTCACCTTGCTGATATTACTGTAGTACTGCGCCGATTCCCACCTTATATAGGTTTCTGTGGCTAGGTACAGGGGAGCGTTCCCTGATGGATGTACTAGAAGGGTTGCGTTTTTCAGTGCCATGTTTAGTTTTGGTGAAGGCAAACTTAGTGCCTCAGTCCTCTTGATCGGTGTTTTGTCCCTCTTCTTGCCGTTATGCAGCAGCTTGGTATGGGGTTGTTGGACGGTACCGCGTTTGGGATTTTGAGGCGGTAGAAGCTGATCATGCCGGGAAATCATCGAAGTTCCCTGAGGTTCTTCGGTGGAGGAAGATCCACAACGGTTTTTACCTTTGTTGGCAATGTTCGGGCTCCTTGTGCAGATACCAAATGACTCAGGAGCTGTATCTCTTGTGGCCCGAGAATTCACTTCGATGCATTTAGGTCGAGACCAAATTCTGCAAATCGATGTAGAACCGCACATAGGTTTTAGCCTGACAACGTCGAAGCTATAAGGACGTCCTCCAAGAAGCAAAAGGTGATACACAGGTCAGGGAGTAGGTTTGCCATGCGCTGCGTTGCGGAGCCCGAGCCCCATGTGGGTGTATTCGAACAGCCCAAAAGGGGTGATGATGGCAGTTTTCGGTATGTCCTCTGATTGGTATGTGATGAAAGGCTCTCTGGATGTCCAGTGTTGAAAAACTGCATGTGCCGCTGAGTAGTGAAGTCCCGGATGTGGGGCATGCCATAACGGTCGCAGCTCGTTATTTTGTTTAAGTTTCGGTGGTCTCCGCGAGAGCGGATGGTTTCTCCACGATGTATAGGGCGACGCCCAAAGCTATTTTATGGTCGAATGATGCCTTCCTTCATAAACCTAGAGAACTCTTCTTTGGCTTCTGCGTAGGTGGCCGGGTACATACGTCGGGCCTTAGCTGTGACAAGTGCGCTTGTGGTCTCGATGTGATGATAAATGCCATTGTATTTGTATGGTCGGTCTGTCACAAGTTGGGTGATTTGGATGTATTCCGAAGCAATCCCGAAAGTATATGGATAGTGGGATCGAGGAAAACCTGGCTGACTGCCTCTACTTGGCCTGGCATCCTGTGGTTGGTAACGTCTCGCAGGCACCTGGAGTTGATGTCAACGGAGAGCCCAAAGTGCGTGAGGAAATTGGCCCTAAGGTAGCCTTGGTGATGTCTGTGACCAGGAATTTCCAGGTGTATTTGTTCTTCCCTAGGTGCAGGGTTGCTCGTTGTTGGCCCAAGGTGTGTATCGATGTTCCGTTTGCGGCGTAGACCAGGCACTCCGTTTGTTGGGTCCTGTGTACAAATATGTTGGGTTTGATGCATACGCAGGCGCCTGTGTTCACCAAGAATGGAATTTGGTTGTGTTGGCACCAGATGAAGAGGCGGTTAAAATGAGTGGTCACAGACAGTTTCGCCACACTGGCTCTAATTGACTGTTTCTCTGGCATCTACTGTTGGGGAGACGGCAGGTCGGAGTACAGTTCCTCGCTTCAGGACTCCAGGGCTTGTGACAGAGATGTCTGTGAGCGTCTTTGTGCATCTTGTCAAATTGTGGGCGTCCTTTCTTCCAGGTTCTTGAGTCTGTTGGAAATGGCATCCAGGTCAGCCTGCCAGTTCGGTGTGTTCTGCTGCGGTTGAATTTCTGCCAATCTGCGGTCACCCTGGTCGAGAGTGCGGTCCGCTATCCGGGCTACTCGGTGTAAAGGCTCGTCCTCCCAAGCTGCCAGCAGAGCTTGTTTCTGAGGTGGTAGCTTGCGTAGGCAGAGAAGTCGGAGTAAATCTCTGGGTTACTGGTCTCACTTAGATGGCGCATTACGCAAAGTAGCTGTAAAGTGTTCTGGTCATCGAGCTTAGTATCTTCTAGCAGCTGCTGGAACTGTTGTTCATGCGTCCGGGCGTGTGTCTCGAGCAGGCGTTGCTTCAGTGTCTGGTAGGATTGGTCTCCTGGGTTGGCCACTAGGTCGGCTACTTGGATAACCACTTGTCGCGGTAGTTGTTCGACGACGTGATGGAAGCGTGCGTGCTGGCACAGGAGATTGTGTGCTGCGAATCCCGCATTGGCCTGCAGGAATCATGTAGTTTGGCCATCGTTGTAGAAGGTCGGCAGCGCGGCGGCGGAGGCGCGAACGGCTTCTAGTTGGGCTGGAAGTGTCTCCGTCGGTGGTCACCAATGTTGCGGGTTGCGTGTTGTCCATTTAGGAAGTTGGTTGAGGTACCGGAGGCAATGGTTAAGAGGGCCTTACGTCTTACATTGAAGGCTCCACTGTCCTGGTCTCGGTCGCTTCCTCTTGAGGTGGTTCAAAGCGACCAGGTCGGGTTCGTCGTCTTGGCTTGACGGCGAGTAGACTAGTACAACAAGACTTCACTTGCCAGCGGCCGTGAGGCGGTGCACTACTACCACCACCATTATCACTATTGCCACCACCATACACCACCACAATTAATACCACCACTACTACCACTATTATTATAGCAGTAGTTATGGTGGTGGTGGTGGTGGAGGTGGTGGTGGTGGTGGTGGTAGCAGTCTTTTTTTTTTTTGCCGGGGCAAAAGTCTTACAAAGACACCTCAGCAGGCGCGTAGGATTCTCCCCAACTAAAAAAGCCCCTGCAAGAATCAATGTGAAAAGTGGTCGTAGTCGTGGTGGTGGTTGTAGTTTTTTTTAGCGAGGGAAAACATCTTAAAAAGACACCTCAGCAGGCAAGTTGGATTCTCATCAACTAAAAGAGCCCCTGCAGGAATCAATGTGAAAAATGGTGGTGGTGGTGGTGGTGGTGGTGGTGGTGGTGTTGGTGGGAGTGGTGGTGGTGGCGGCGGCGGCGGTACTTAAGAAGAGCTGATAATCGATTAAGTTAATACATATCTCATGGTGTAGTGATCTCTTTCGACTTAATTCTAATCGGGAAGAACGTATACGAACTATTAAGATGCTGTTTACGAATCCCCGACAGAAGTACTTCAGAAGTGAGTGGTTCATAGTAGTTCAAAGCACACCAATGAATGAAGCATACTTGAAAGAATAGACAGAATAAGTGCAGATTACAATAATAGTATAAACTTCGTCGTCTTCTTCTTCCTCTATTTACCCTCTTTATATAGGACTTACACTCCCGGGACTTCCAAGACAGTGCCGTTGCCGAACAGAAATGAGCATAATATCATACGGTAAATGAGTGATGAAAAGATTTATATTTAAACGACAAGGTTTTATATACCAGGTGGACCAAGAGCTCCGTATTTGACCTGTGCAGATATTCGTTCGTGTGCTAAAAGAGTTGCTATTTATCTGCGGAGACGGTGAGCGGGTCGCGCTCATTGCGGATAAACGAAGGTCGCTATCGTCACTTCTCCATTGGGGGGGGGGGGTAACCTTAAATAGCCACGTTGAATTCTGCAACCCTTTTAACGCACTATGGGATATCCACTTACGTCAAATACGGGGTAACTGGGGCACCTGATAGATACTGCAGTATTAGGGGACTGAAAAGAATCTCTAAATGCACTGAAAAACATACCTGAATTGCATGAAGCTAATGCATCGAGGCTTTCATACGATGTCGCAGGTAGAAAGTATTGCTAAGCATTATGGAGATGTTGGACAAAATGCTTTAAAATGTTATATTACATCGCATTCCTTGGTAATAACAAATTATGACGTGCAAAAAAATATATGTTTATATAGAAGCTTAAACATTCTGAATTATAGGGTTGTAGGGGAATATCTTGCTCGTTTTTTGATATTTGGTACTCAAGAATGATTTTAAAAGCTCCAGTTGCGGTGTGTTCATGTTGAGAATAGTCAATGGCGAAAGGTTATAAAAATATAAGGGAATCTTTTCTCTTCGAAAAGGATAAATATCCTTGTCAAATGTGAATTCCGTAGTTTAAGGTACTGTTTTAGGGAGATGATTACATTGAATTCCTCAAACTAAGCTTCAGGTCATGATACAGGATATATTATTATCAACGGATGTGACGTTTCATATTAATGATGTTGCTTGGATCAACGCAATAGTAATCTTTAGCAATATAATCATTAGTAAACGCCTAATGAAAAATGCCTGGATGGTTTGCTAAGCCTTGATGTTGTTGGAAGCTTTAAGACGAATTATTTAATGTACGGTACTAAAGGCTGAATGTAAAGAATCAAGGTTCAAAAGTCAATGTGGGATGCGGGATTTTTGGTTTAGAAAAGAAGAAAAAATGAAGAAAAAAAGAAGAAATATAGAAAAAAGTAATTTTCTCAAAAATGTCTGAGTAACGTTTTGACTAAAATGCTATATGTTTAAAACATTCTTATATTACAAAGTATGTCCTGAAGTTTCTCGGAAGAGCCTCGTAAGTCCTCTTCATTCTAGGTGACCTTTGCATAATTGGCAAACCGTAAGATGCAGACAAAAATGTTTTAAACAAACATATAGATCTCGTCAAAACATACAATTTATAGCCAATATATTTCTTTCTTTCTTTTTTAGCTAACCATTTCCGAGCCTTGTGATATTTTAAGTTTTCCAATGCTTATACTTTTCTCAAATGAAAAGTCGTCATTCGGTTTGTTTGTTTATTTACTTATGTGCTTAGTTTTCTATTGACCATGCAATAGAACGGACTTTCAATATCATCATTTAGCGACCAGCTCTTGAAACTTTGGACTATCACTTTAGCCTAGTGTGTTTCCTTACTCTCGTACACTTGCAAGGAAATAAGTTAGTAATAAGACTACTTCTGTTAATGTTTATCTTGATTAGCATGGAGTAGATGGAAGAATAAGCTTTTTAAGAATAATTTGATGCAGAATACGTAGAGGTAGCCATATGAATGTAAGAGAGCAAGTTTTCAAACATTTTCCATGTACAGGGTAGTTTGGTGAGGGAGATTTTTAAAAATAAAAAATAATTTTATGTAGAACATTTCAAAATATTGAACTTAAATACCAAATTTGTTATTTAACCCATTTTTCGTTTTTGTGTTATGCTATTCATGAACACACACAAAGGTGGTATCAAAATGTGTATTTCCATTGAAATGTCATATAATTTTTGAGTGAAATATAATAATTGCCCTACATAATATATGCAATTCAGAAAATAAAATGTATACATATCCTAGAAATCGAATGACGTTAATCCTTTGAATATGGATCTCTGTTCACATACCTATTTAGCCATAGGTACCAGGATTTCAACACCCTTAATACTGATGGTTTTCATTGTTTGATGGTTTGCATTTCGTAATCAACTTGTACCCATTTTTCATAGATTAAAATGCTTTATTCGTGTAACATTACAGGCTAAATCGGTTTCAAAATCTGTAGTCCTCTTGCTACACAACGAGGTTTATAAAAACTCCGTACATTTAGCGAACTTGTGAGTAGAGTTCGAGAACCAGCACTCCGGTTGTCATCAGTAGACATTTACGTTGGTTTTAAGAAAATCCAATGGGTAAAATTACCCTTTAGAGCTTCCACATTAAAGAAGAGTACACGTCTCGTTGAAAGTAATCATACAATCCAGGTGAAAGGGAAACTAAAAGGAGATATGTTCGGATTGTGTATGACAGAAACAAAATCTGATGTGATCCATTCCCATGACTTTCTCTAGCTGTTCCGCAAACTAGTGTTTCTTAAAAAAAATTAATCTTTTATTTGTCATGTTAATCGAGATAAACGCTAGCAGAATTGGTCTTATTATTATTCTTGGAAATAGACGGGAGCATTCAAGTTGCGCAGTACAAGGAGTGGGGGAAAGGAGTAGAAACTTGAAGCAATAGCCTACAGTACGCACAGGAGAACTGGTGTGGCACAACAAACACATCCACACTATTTATTATTGTATTAGGCATCGTTTTGTGTGCATAAAATATCCAAATTATGCCTGCACTTACACCGTCAAAATCTTAATAATATATTTTATAATTATTTTCTCTAGTACGTAAGTAGATAGGGAAGGTGGTATTCCACCCAAAAATTTGATACCGAGATTTCACCGAAAATACAGGTTTTGAGACTCCCTGAATCCAAAAATCCAAGAAAAGTGGGGAGGGAGGCAGCATAGCTAAAAAACGAAGAGTCCATCAAATAGTAAAGTTGATATTTAACTTCAGTGTCTTCCAAGGAAACGATACAAAATTTTCAAGAAAATCCTTACCCCTTAATTACCCATTACGTGTACCATTTTTCCAAATTTTGATTTTATAATGGCTCCAACGATTTTTATTAAAATACCATATATGCGTGAGCTTTCACGGCCGGTGTCCATAGTTTTAAAATTTAAAATTTTCGGGCTATTTTGCCGTGGTCTGTAGGTTAAAATATGTTTAGTTAAAATATGCTTAGTTAAAATATTTAAATTTTAAATTTTAAAAATACCATATGTTTAAGATATTTTCATGAAAAACGAAGTGTATATCTTGAATTTTCTCGGAAAATCCTCTGAAGTCCTCTTCATTCTGGATGACTTTTGCATAACTAATAAACCGTAAGAGATCGACAAAAACTTACTGAACAAGATATGAATCTCGTTACAACACACAGTTTAGGCACATGTTTTTTATAGCATTAAACGTTTCCACGACATTCACCGTCATTGGTTTCAATTTTAAGCTGCTTAAACCGTCCTCAAACGAGAAGTCATCATTCGTTTCATACCTCCTTTGTTTCTCTGCTAGATGCGCTAAGATAACCGAATTTCAATTGCTTAACATAGCAATAATTGTTAAAAGATTTGGCTATCGCTTTAGCCTAGTGTATTCCCATATTTCCTTTCTACTGACAAGGAAATAACATAATTTCTGTTATTGTTCATCTCGATTAGCATCGTGTAGATAAATGAATCATCATTTGTAAGATGTTTTCTTTACGGAGTGTTGAGAAAGACGCACATTCGACAAACTGAATACGTTGTAATTCAGATTTAATTCTACGAACCAAACTAAACGACATAACGGTGGCCGCCGCTTTGCTTCTGCGCAGGCTTGAATTTAATAGGGGTCCCCTCTGCAGACTCTCTCATCATAAACATGAGCAATCATTTCTTGTGTTTCTTTTTCCTGTAATTTACTGGTGGCATTGTTTAATCCATATTTGTCTCCGCTATGCGTCAAGAGGAGGGATGTTCACGTTCTCATGGTACTAGACAGACTGATGCTCGCTACGTGCTTGAAACTGTCGGCCAACCCCAGCATTAGTTTATGACACTGCACATCATGTTGACAGTGTTTACGACTATTTGTAAGCACAATACTTGCCTCGTTGTAAGTAGAAGGGGAATAAGGGAATGCACTAGGCTAAAGCGATAGTCAAATCTTTTAAAAGCAGGTGCTCTTTGCTTGCTAGGAATAAACAAAAGAGAGACGAAAATAAAAATGGTATCCCTTTCAAGAAAAATTTAAATAGCTTAAAACTAAACCAATAACACAGAATATCTCAAAAAGGTTAACTCTGAAAAAAAAAAATGTGTATGACAAAAATTGTGCGTTTTAACGAGGTTTGCATGTTTGTACACTAAGGATTTGTCTGTCTCTTGTGGTTTATCAGTTATACAAAAGCTATACAAAAATCATCCAGAATGAAGAGATCTTCGAAGGCAATTCCCAGTAAATTCAAGATATACATTTCGTTTGTCATAAAAATATATAAACTTGTGTTATTTTAATCAAAATCATCAGGCGTTTTTGAGAACATCAAAAATGTTGAATAATGTTCCATGTAAAGGGTGGTTGGGGGTTGGGTTATTTTTCTGAAAATCTTCATGTCGCATTCTTGTGTGATACTGAACTTACATATCACGTTTGGTGTTTAACCGACTTTTCATTTTTGAGTTATGCTGTGCACAAGCACACACAAACGTTTTTCTAAAAGTTGTTTTAATCAAAGGGCCCTAAACCATGTATTAACAGCAAAATCTTGGTGTCGAAGTTTTGGGTGGAATATAACACTTTCTCTATCTACTATGTACATTGTACATATGTGCTAGAATACGTAAAAGGTGTTAATCTATGCAGTTCAGCATAAAATAAGAATTACGTTATTTTAATATGAAATATCAATTGTGTTTGCAATACTAATTTAAGCATAAATGTACAATAAGGTACTCGTTTCATTTCAAAGTAACTTTATATGCTTCGTTTGTCCTATTATCTTTCTATAGACCGGCTGCAACAGAAATGTTTTATCGGCTGAGTGCAAATGCAAAGCAGGTCTTTCATGGTGTTGCAACATATTGCTGCATTATGCATTTGCATTAATATCGATAGAGATCCTGCCAAAGATAGGGGAAGCCTAAAAGAGTTTTTTTTTTGTAGTGTTTAATCCCCGCTTTAAATACTTATGGCACCGCAGGCGGTGATACTGATGATACATGGAGCACCGGTGGAACGCGATGGCAGGGGAAACCGGAGAACCCGGAGAAAACCCGCCCAGTGCCGTTTTGTCCACCACAAATCTCACATGCGGTCGCTCGAATCCGGGCCGTCTAGGTGAGAGGCGAGCGGCCTTCCTGGAAGAGTTTCTGCAGCATATTCTAAGGGGGGGATTTAGAACTGTTTAAGCACAAATCATATAATCAGCCGAAGTAATGTGTGTTTTAAAGAAAAAAAGAGGATCTAGGTAGAGCAAGCAAGGAACATTGTGCAAAAGGGACTTTACGAAAAAAATTAAAAGCGCAGTTTGTCATTTTGCCAAAATTTTGAATGTGAGTCAGCAACTATCGGCTCTTCCATTATTAAAAACGTTAGAAATGGTAGAAGCGAATTATTTTTAAAATACCTTTACCAATTACATAATCAATTGTTTAGGTGCTATGAAGCTAAGTATGGTCTTCCTAGTTAGGAGTGTATTATGTGAAATACTGAATTGGAATTTTATTGCGACATCATGAAAATCACAAATTAGCAGGACCATAAAACTGCATTTGAGGGTGACAAAATGGTTCCAGCAAAGAAGGATATGTATTTTGGCTAGTCAGCGTGTACATTAAATCATGAAATTATAGACTAGAAGTTACGATAAAATAGCATTGGAATTTGTTATTTTTCAAAAGGCATTCCCGCAGTTAGATATTGAAAAGAGAATGAACAGAAGGCACTTAAATTCTGTGAGACGTATGAGTGCTATGTAGGGAAACTCGGTTTGTTTGTTAAAGAACAACAGCCTTGTATTTCTTGCAGTTCAGATGCAGGACTGTTGCTGTTTGTCCGATGACTTTGGTTTCATATGCAATCTCTGTACTTAAACGGGACTGTCAGGTTCTCTTGTAGGTGTTTCTGCTATAAAATGTGAACTACAAACCCGTAAATGCTTGGTGGGACTCCATTGTTTACCATCAGGCGTATCACATTTTACTGCCGCAATGCAAAACTTCCTCCGAGTTAAATACAGCCCACTGTCCGGAAATATGAAAAACTTGATGCCAATAGCTTCGATATTGTGGACACAGTTTGCTCTACTTCATTCTGCTGAACTTGAAACTAAACATGATATAGTGCAGCAAATGACCTGCGCACAGTCCCTAAAACATGTGGTAATGTTGCTAAAATGTGTTTTCATGAGACAGATGGTCAAGCAGAGCTGTGCCCAACTAATTGACTTACACCATTGGTGAAAATAACATTTTCTTTGCCTATTTGTTAAGTCTGTTGGCATAAGTACTGAAGCGACGTAATTGGGAGAAATTAACCTCGAATACTGAGCAGTGAATTATTCCATTTTCTTCTTGAGATAATTAATGGTGCCGTGACACTAGCCTACGTCAATGGGTAAACAACGCGTGAGATAAGAAATGAAAAAAAAAAAAAAATATGTTGAACAGGTGACTCGTTTATCTTAACCTTACGTAATCCATTCTGGAATACTTTCTAGTGTATTGTTTATGAAACTTGAACCGCTCTCCCTATTTCTTGCACATATTATGCTGACATGTTGACTTTGTCGTTTGAAAAATGGATGTTTTCTCTCCTTAATGTAAACACCTCAGTTACAGGTCACAAAAGGAAATCATTAAACTATTACGTGATTCTGGGTATACCTACGCTTGAGGAACACTGCTTTGGGCAAGGTGTGGAATTAAAGCTACTTATTCAAAAACGTTTTAAGGAGGCTTTTCAATACCTCTAATTCAGGATCTAACAATTAGTCACCAATCTGTTAACTAGTCGTGAACTCTACTCATATCTAACACTCAAATAGCCCTTTGTAGCATTTCTTCGGATCTGCAACTCCGCTCGCGCAATTCCACTAACGACAAAGAATATTCTCTTTACTTTTCCTCTCCTACTTCCTCTCTGGCTAACATGACGTTAGGGCAGGCAATGACTGCGCGGGCAACACGGAGAGGACAGAGAAGAAGCCAGTATTGTGGTTGCAAATAGACGTGAGCACTGACAAATGATGCGGGTGTCAGCCGGCATCTTGCAACCATGTAGGGAACATCAGTCTGTCCAGCACCATGATAACGCGAGTATTGCTCCTCGTGATGTATAGCTAAGATAAAAATAGACTAAACAATGCCACCAGGGAAAAGTCTTGCAGAGCTAACATGAGAAGTGATTGCTGATGTAATGTGTAACAATTTATCATAAGAGAGACTGCAGAGGATATCCATATTAAATTCAGTCTGCACAGAAACATAGTGGCAGCCACCGTTTTGTCGTTAAGTTCGGTTCGTAGGATTAAATCCGAATTAGTCGTATTCATTTAGACGAATGCGGATCTTTCTCAACACTTCGTAAAGAAAACATCTTACAAAAGAGCATGCTAATAGAGATGAATAATAACAGAAATTGTGCTACTTCATGCTTCATTGTAAGTAGAAGCGAAATAAGAGAATTCACAAGGCTAAAGCGATAGTCAAATATTTTAAAAAGTATCGCTTTGTGAAGCAATTAAAATTCGGTTATCTTAGCGTAGCTAGCAGTCAAACAAAAGAGGTATGATAGGAAAGATGACTTCCCGTTTAGGAAAGGTTTAAGCAGTTAAACATTGAAACTAATAACAAGGAATATCGTGAAAACGGTTAACTTTATACAAATGTATATGGCATAAATTGTGTGATGTAACGAGATCTATATTTTTTGTGTAGTAAGTTGTTGTCGATGTCTTACGGTTTACTAGTTATAAAAAAGTCATCCAATATGGAGAGGTCTTCAGAGGCTATTCCTAGAAAACTCAACGTTTTATCATGAAAATAATATTATCTTAAACATATGGTATTTTAATCAAAATCGTTAGAGCCATTTTTGAGAAAAATAAAACCTTTCGAAAAATATTCCATGCAAAGGGTAGTTAAGGGGTAGGAATTTTCTTGAAAATCTTCGTATCGTACCCTTGGAAGATACTGAAGTTAAATATCAACTGTACTATTTAATGGACTTTTCGTTTTTGAACTATGCTGCCCCCCACACACACACCATATACACTGACAATTTTCCAAAAAAATCCTTTTTTCTTAAATTTTTTGATTCAAGGATTCTCAAAACCTCTATTTCCGGTGAAATCTCGGTATCGAATCTTTAGGTACAATACAGCCTTCTCTATCTATAAACGTACTAGAGAAAATACTTATGGAGATTACTATACAGATTTTGATAATATAAATGCACGCATATGTTGGATATTTTATTCACACAAAGCGATCTTTACTAATAAATAATATGGATGTGTTTGCCCTGTCATCCCAGTTCTGTGCGTACTGCATGGCTATCGCTTCAATGCTCCGCCTCTTTCTTCCACTTTTTCTACTGCGCAGTTTGAGTGCTCTCGTCTATTTGCAAGGATCATACCTACCTATCGATTGGTGTATAGTAGTGGCGATAAAGTAAGTGTAGTTGTCATTTGTTCAGTAGCGGCTCATGTAAGAAAGTGCAGTAATTGAAGAATTTGACTCAAGATTTAAAGACATTATAGACCTGGGACCTGATATTCCATCATTTGCTACACCTTTTTCTGTTGCAGTTGATACTATTTATACCACCTAGCAACTACAAGTGATAGATTTGCAAGAATAACATGGAACTCAAATACAACTTCCCAAATAGAAAGAATCTGAGTTACTTTTACAGCAATTTTCTTCGATCACGCTTTCCAGACTTCATCATTTTGCTGCCCGGTAACTTAGCGTATTCACATCTACATATTTATGTGAGCAGTTGTTTTCACTGATGAACACATCTAAACCACATCACAGAAACCAGCCATCCGACCATAACTTAAAATGTATTCTTCATTTGTGTGTGAGTCAGAGTATAGTGCCTAATGTTGATAAACTATTGCAGGACAAAATAATTAAAATATTTTGACGAAGTAGTACAGGCCCACAGTAAATTTGTACTCTGATTACATCAACAGTACATTATAAAAGCAGTGACTCACTTTCACAAGTGCAAATGAATGATTTATATAAGTGCGGACATCAAGATATTTTAAGCATCATTTCTAAGACATACCAGAGAATATTATTCTGTAAATAGTTTCCAAAGTTCTGTGCAATTTTATTACGCAGTAAGTAGTGTTTGTTTCTTGTGAAATAAAGTGTATTTCTATTTACAGTTATATATCAAATTCAAAATATTGAATATCCTGTAGCTATCACTAATAGTTAAGATTCATAACACAAGATGTGCAATACACAATGTGTTGCTTAGACAGATAAGTTCCGCCGCTGTATGCTCTACTGCCCCATCAGTTGTGTTGAGTAAACAGTGTCCGCGCTGCAGGTTGTCATTGTTTTCGGGCGAACCTGTTCTGCGTGATTACGTCACAGCGCAAGTTAGTGACAGTGACTGCTTTGTTCAATGTACATGTCACTTGATACGCTGTAAATCGTAATGTGTGTATATATATTACCTCTCTGAAGAATTAATACAGACGGCCACGAGTGGAAGCTTGCACACAAACAACAGATAAATGGTATTAACGTCATCACTCCCGGTGAATGCCCTGTACAGTTCGGTAATACTGGAATGCAGCAGTTGAGTCTCTTACAGTGGACGGGTTCGAATCAATTCAAAATGCAAACACCGCCCCGCGTAGTCATACGCTCACAAAGTAAAAAAAAATTAATATTCATTAGTGAAAAAGAAAACAGCAGGTTTAAGCTGTTCTGGATCGTTTATTTTATTCCCATTTACATCCACTGTGCTGATGTTTTGATAGACTGTACTGCACTATATTCCAGCCTTCTCTGACCGCTCTAAACCGTGCCATGCATGCTACACCAGTGACCTCGCCTAACAACTGCACTGTTTCGTCAGAGAGGTAGTAAAAGGCAATGTTTTTTAATGTATTTATTTAAGGCCACTTTATAACAAAAAAGGTCATCAGCGACCACAGTAATCTTAAAAGATCAACGTATATACAAAATGTGTTACAAATATATTAAAACTGTGGTCATAAACTTAACTATTTGAACTTTGGTAACACTAAAACATAGTATGTGTAAATTTGTAAACAATTATAATTGTAGCAAACTCTGGTTATAACAATAAAATTACATTATATAAAAGACAACATTTGTGATATCATTAACTTGATAGTTTCTCTGCATCCTTCGGTGGTGTTAAGAATGGATTACAGATCACTTTTGAGGTTTAAGTTCCTTCTGTCGTTCAGTAAAGCAAGACACTCGAGGATAGGGTGAAATGTTGATACAACTTCTAGGGCAGAACATCTCGGGCATGGATCTTTGGTTGTTTTCTTCATCCGATAACCATGACTGAGGTTGAATTGGCCGATGTGCAACCTGGCAAGTAGGAATTTTAGTTTTCTTCGGAATTTAAGGTGTGATATTGTCGCTTCTGTAATATATTTCCTAACCAGTTGCAGTTTTGAGGGCGTAGATCTCCACTGTTTTCCCAGTGATCCGTGATATAGCTTTTAAAAATTTTCTTACATCCTGAAGTGTACCACTTAATCCAGCTTCAGTTTGTTGCAGCGTCGTAGCATATTTAGCTGCCACATCTGCCTTTTCATTTCCGGTAATGCATTTATGTGATGGAATCCATAGCAATGAAATTTGGTAACCCCCTTTGTTGTGACAATATAACCGTTCTTGTGTAATTTGAATGAGTGGATTCTTAGAGAATCTGTTAGCAATAGCAGTAATTGTTGACACAAAGTCAGAGAAGATCACAAGTGACGACTTGTTGTGGCTTTGGGTGCATATTTCAATTGCTTTGAGGACGGGCAATGCTTCACATGAAAATATGGAGAAGTAATCTGGTAAACGGTAAGAGTTGGTTTCTGAAGGTGAGGAGGTGACTATGGTGCATACAGAATTTTGAGTCTCGTTTAGATCCATCGGTTACACTGTATAATGTTTGTGGTATTTCTGGTGAAGCAAAGATATCACTGGCAGAATTTCTCATCTGAGAATTGTTGAATAGTTTGGTATTTGTGGCACCTCCAAATCAATGTATGGGATAAAAGACTTCCATGGAGGGTTAGGATGAAGTTTTCTCAAAAGAACAGACGGTTCTTCAATTTGGAATTCGGCTTAGTATTCCAGGAGTCTTTCTCGCAATGGTTTTGAATAACAAAGACGAGAACAATACATTATATTTTAGCAATTTTTAAGCATTAAAAAGACATTTGTTTGTCGGATTACTTGATGAAGTAATATAAGAAATTGAAGCACAATTGTTTGCATCGTAGGTCCAGGGGAAAAAGACCAGCCTCTAAAAGTAAGCTGTTGCTTGGATTAGATCTAGAAGCTCCCAAACTTACACGACATGCAGTGTTGATAATGGGATCAAGTAATTGAAGGAGTCGTTTACTTGCTGAGCTATACACTACAGTCCCATAATCTAATTTGGACTGGACGAGACTTCTGTACACGATGATTAAGCACTGTGTGTCAGCGTCCCACTTAGGGGATGAGAATATTTTAATGTTGTTTAGTCGGGATGCACACTCTGCTTTGAGAGACATAATATGTTGTTTCCACGCATGTTTCTGGTCGAATGTCATGCCAAGGATTTTACAAGTATTTGTTCTACGTAAATTATGGTCACCAATACTGAGACTAATGTCGGCTTGTAAATCCTTTTTTGTCCTAGAGAAAACCGTATATTCAGATTTTCTTTTAGATATAATGAAACCTGAATTACTTGCCCAGTTGTAGATTTTATTCAAGGATTCCTGAATGTGTTGTCAAATGAATATTTTTCCCGCTGCACAAAACAGTAATATCATCCGCAAAGAGGAATATTTTTACTGGATGTTTAATCAGGTCACTTGTTTCATTTATAGCAATAAGGAATAAAAGTACGCTTATTACAGAACATTGAGGAAGATCGTTCACAATTTCCATAGAGGGAGACAATTTATCTTGCATGCGCACTCTAAGATATCTATGAGCCAAGAAATTTATGAAGAAAGCTAAGATATTTCCTTTAAGTTTCATGGTTAAAAGAATCTCTATTAGCCTAGGTCTGAAGACCATTTCATAAGTATTTTCAATGTCCAAGGTAACTGCAACTGTAGGGTGTTTCAATGCTAGGGCATCACAAATTTCAGTATCTATATTGACTAAATGATCACCTGTGGAACGAAACGGCCGGAAACCACTTTGTTAGGGTGAAATTAGATTGTTTGTATCCAAAATCCATCTGAGGTGACAGAAGACTGTCTTCTCCAAGAGTTTGCACAAATTACAAGTTAAAGAAACTAGACGATAATTGGCTGCTTTGGAGTGATCTTTGTTAGATTTAGGAACGGGAACTATGGCTTCCCTCCATTGGTCAGGAAAGGATTGAGTCTCCCATATACAATTGAATAACTGGAAAAGATAGTCAATTCCTTTTTGAGGAAGATTTTTAAGGAAGCTGTTGTGGATATCATCTGGTCCTAGAGCAGAAGGTTTGCTTTTTTACAACCATTGAAGAAGTTCGTCCACAGCAAATGGTTGGTTGAACTTATCTTCATTACACTTAACTTGAGATTTAACAATTTCATAAGAGATGATTTTAGCTGAGATTAATTTAGAAAAATTGGATCGATGTTGATACTTGAATTATTGACAAAGACGTTAGCAAACAGCGTGCTAAAAGCTAAGGGATATTCTGGATCGGAAGGGGAGAGGTATTTCTTCCTGTGTGTCACGTGACCGGTTCAAATGTCAATTTTTTGAAGGCCCGTCGTCGCGGTGGTTAAGTATAGGTATTTTAAGTCAGTGCGCCTTCACGTGCTTATCGTTGTCCGTCGTAATGCTGTGAAACATAGGGGCATTCACGTATGGTTTCATCAATGGTATAAGGTGTTGTAATAGATGGGATCTTTTGGAGCTGAATGAGTGATTCTTCAAACCGGAATTGTTCCTTGGTAAGCGGCGTGGATCCTCTGTAGCCACCATTTTGGGAATCGCTAGGAGTTTCACATGGGTTTTCGAGATTATGATGAGGGTTTCGAACATCGGACAGCTACAGAATACAAGGTAGAAAGTAAATGTTCCTGTTTATAGTCCCTGGCCAAGTCTCACGGGAAAAGTGCAGTGAAGGTGTAATGCGTGAGACAGTGAAATTCATGGCATATTGTCGGCTATAAGTGGAAATATAATTCATATTTCAATTTAGGAAGTTCATTCTGTTTAAATTCCTGAGTGTGTGAGAAAGATTGGAGTGCATTCTGTTTAAATTCCTGAATTTATGAGAAAGTTAATATTTCCCCTTTTACTTTAATTTTAGTGTTATTGTTTAAATACCAACGCGTCTGGTTTACCCATTGTTAATATTTTTTATAATTTTTGTGGTGATGGTTTTAATTTGGGGCAATATATTTATACTCAATGTGATCGTTATTTTTGTTCTTACGTGGAAGACCAATGAGGGAAGGTTATATGATTGTACATGTTAGAAAAGCTGAATACAACATTCTTCCTTGAAAAGTGGACTGTGTTTAACATAGAAATGGTAATGTTTCCTGTGACATCCAGTCACTTAGGTAATTGTAATGACTTTGATGACCACTAAAGGCTTAGGAGAAATGAACCCTGGGTCGAGGCGAGCATATCTGTTCAAAAGAATTTGTAGCGTGGTTGAGTGGAGAAAGTGTCTTTACTGCAATTCGCGTTAGAAAACGTGGAAGCTGAAGCTTCACAACGGGACATTAGTTCTCGAATGCTAATCGCCGACGTCACAAATAAATGGCTAAGGCGAAACCTATTGAAGCAACTAATCACGTTACAATGAGTCCATTTAACAGACAATAGAAAGTTGGGAGGGGGGTGCGTACTTTCCAAGAATTTAGACATAGCAGGTAGAGAGTCCCAAAGACAAGGATAGAACCACATCTGACAAGTTACATCTCATGTACAGTATTAACTACCTGGTACACAAAGTCACACGTCTGTTTGGAAAACAGTAGCAACCTATTCCTTTGTGCGCAGTGGAGCTAGACGGCAATGGTGAGGGAAAAAATCTATCCTCAGTGTAACACGCCTCCTTTACAATGTAGTTAAAGTAGAACCACGAAGGCAGTTCAAGGATATATCCCACTGCACACGGTGCCAAAATTACAGACACACTAAAAAAGATTGTCAACTACCACCAAGATGTGTACGATGTCTCAAAGCTAGGGTTATCATAATTTGGATAGTGAAAATACGGACAAAAATTATAGCCTATTTTATCGATAATTCTAAACTTTATATTGAAACAATAAACCTTGCTGCTGCTTTTCAACTAAGTAATCAGGTGTCACATGATCATTATTACTGCTATTGTTACCGTTTTATTGTGATTGTTATTACTATTATTAGCAGTAGGAATAGTAGTATCAATAGAAGCAGTTTCTTTAGGCTTATTAGTAGACAAAATTTGTATTTTTAAGTAAAATAGGTACTACTTCTACTATTCTGATGTATATAGAATTTAACATAAAACAATCACTGTACCTTTTTCGCTAGCTGTTTGCTTAGCAGAAGCTCTTGGAAGATTCTTGGGTTGGTCTTACATCCTCATTGTTTTTCGAATATGGCAAATTCGGCGTACTTAGTGTATCGCTCCAGTCATCATACTTCTTTGAACTCAAAATTTGCTTCAAGAGTGCCCCATTGTTTTTGGTAACGTCAAAAAATTCTAAACTAGTCAATTCGCAATTCACTTTAATCTGTAACATTGTTTTAATATTGTCTATTTTGAGGCGACACCTCTGAGGTGTCCATAAACTTTTCATAATAGAAGTCACTCGCTCTACAGGAGTAGAAGTTCTGGACAGACAACACTCAAATACTACATTCTTCTCGAAATTTTCGCATTGACTTTTACCTACATGCAACCGTTTGAAGAACTCTACCCACAAGTCAACGCCTTCTATACAACTAATTGAATCCTTGATGCTATGTTATATTGTGTTAATAGTAATAACTTCATCAAACAGCTTGTCAATGTTAATTAGACCCGACATTTTATCGTTTGGGATGATATTACATATGAATTCTGCTGATTTCTGAATATCCTGCCAGGGTAATTCATACGTTTCTCTAAAAGAAAACCAAAGAAATTGATCTGCCCCATCAAAACTATTTTCCCGAATTTCTAAGTAAGAAGTACACCTATCATAAAAAGAAATCAAGTTTTCTTCAACAACCTCTAAGGTTATTAGTCCTTCATTAACTAGTGAAGTGAGTTTCTGTTTTGCTATTTGTGGAATAAAAATTTGATTTTTGTAACAAGTTTTTACTTTAAATCATTGTACCTAATTGAAATCTGTGTTGCAGTGATGTCATTTGTTTCCATTTCAAGAATGCATTTACTGAAAATTTGTAGAACGCCATGAATAAGTCACATGTGTGCCTCATTGACAGGATTATCGAAAAAGTCTCTTATACTTTTCGGTCACGAATTTTGAGAAAGATAGAAAGTTTTCAACCCATGAAAAAATTAAGAGTATTCGATTTATTGCAGGTAATAGACTGAGAAATCTAGTTGAGCTATGCGAGAAAAGTTTATGGTATTCAGTTTCCGCATATTCACAAAATGCGATTAATTGCTGAACTCTTATTGTGTAAACATAAAAATATTTGTAAACCTTAACAATTGCTTCAGTTTCAAAGAGGAGTTGGTCAACGCCATGCTGAACACAATTATGAATAATGTGAGCACGGCAGCCTATATCGAATATTTCTTTCCCTAGTCTTTTTTGTAATTTTCTAGATATCTTCGATTTCCCCTGTCTGTTTGCACCTCTAAAATTAGTGTTCCTGCTATCGGCAGAGAAGCATACTAATTTATCGGTCAGATTATGTGTGCGTAAGGCTTTCAGAACATGAGTTCTTAATATTTCTGAGCTCCCTTCCCGTACTTCGCTAAATTCTAATAATTTTATTCTAATGCCTTTTGTAGGCAAAAAAATACCTGCTACAACTAGAACTACTTTGGTATCTAGTCTATTGGAAGCATCGACTGTGATTGTAAGATAATTAGCATGCTCTAACTCAGAAGTTACTCCTTAGAACACAAAAGGTGAATTAACATTAACAGCTATAGACTCAATTTTTGTTCGGGCACTAGAAAACTTTGGATCATATAGTTTACACACGAGCCGTGACTGGCAAACAGCTGACTTGAAACTAAAATCGTGTTGTACCGCAGGGAACGAAAATGTTGCCTCCTTAGCTGCGCGTACTAAGACTTTTTTTGGGGTTTTTTTATGTTTAAAAAAATAGAGGTGACGTGGCACTTATTGCAGAAGCTCTTGTCGCTTTGATATGTTTTTGAATACATGTTTTACGATATCGCGACGACCACCATACGCAATTAAAAATTCACTTTTATACACTATACACTTAGCTTGATCTTTGGTTTAACTATCAATAATGTTTGCACGTTTTATAAACGAAATTTCTTTTTCCAAGTCACTGTTAAAATGAAAACGTCTTTTTGCCATTTATAAACGGATATAAAGAAAAACACTTTTCACTCAATAAATACTTTAATACGATGCACAAAGGAACACTGAACATACAACAAACACTGTATCATTATTACTGCAGTGCAGCAGGACTGACTATCAACTGAATGAAGGAAAGCATCTAACCACCAGATCGTAGGATAGTGTGGCGTGACCAACAATGAGATTTACTAAACAATTCAATTCAAAACAGTAGTCACAAAGTATTGTCAGTAGCTAAAAATTAAACCTCGGAGTGCATGCATTTCGCAGAACAAAGCAAACATTATATGTTTATACATCCTCCTGAAAAGTACGGACATTTTAACATTTTTCGTGATGCTAGGGTAAAAACGCAAACTGTCCGTACGAAATACGGAAGTATGGTAACCCTACTCAAAGCATACCGTTATTTGGAATATCCAAACCCTAAAACAATGACGCCCAAATGCGTGAATTGTCTTTAAGAACACCCGGCCAACTACAACGGATGCCAATATCATCTGCATATTAAGGAACGCGTTTACCTATCTTCTGATATCCAAAGAAAGTAACAGAGAGCCGCACCTGAATCAGATAATTCTTCTTTGGCTAACTATCCTCCTCTATCACATCACTCTACAGGTCGAAGTAGCACATAAGGAAACAAACACAAACAGGGAACTTCCAATCTTACTTCGTCTTCGTCTACTTCGACACAAGGAACATAAGCAACCAAAAACAGCGGCAATTAATGTCCGCACACAAACTTAACAGCAAAATGAATCAACCACACAGTCAACAGAACCCCTTTTCACCATGGTGCTTAATCAAGTTGTGCCACATATTGTTGTAATTGTTAACTCACCCTTGCCAACAATTAAAGAATTTCGTATTTTCCTTTATTACTTGCTTTCCAAAATGGCAGTTCGTAATGATGTATTCCTTCGCCTGTTAACGATTGTAAACTGGAACGCTAACGGTCTTCGTTGTAAACAAAGCTCTTTAAATGCATTCTTGTCAATCCACAACATAGATATAGCATGTATCACAGAAACCCACCTGAAATTTAATGCCTATAATAACTAATTCTTTAATGATGTGAAACAATATTTCATCGTGTGCTGTGCTGCGTTTGATTTATATAGCTACCCCACCAAAAGATGCGTCAAAAATTCACTGAAAAGATGACATTTTTGACACATCTTCTGGTGGAGTAGCTATATTAATCAAACGCAGCAGAGCATATGATGAAATACAGTTTCCCCAGCATTAAATAATTAGAAAGTATAGGCACTAAAATTCAGTCCAGCAACAACTGCAGTGACGTCTCTCTTCTTTGTGCTTACAAATCCATTATACTCACTGAATGGTTCTTATAGGAATGTTGGGGTAAAAGTCATGGCAACTAGTTTTTTTTTTCTTGAAGATATGTGAACGGATCACATAGTGTGTATGCAGAACAACAGATGGCTTTGTGATAGCTGTTAATAGCGCAGCGAGGGCTGTGAAATCAATCAGTTGGTGGGTGTCGTGCGAGATAGAAATAACCCCGGTTGAGCAGCGCGCTTTATTAAAATAGCCTTTCTTCGAGGGAGAAATGCGATGGAATGTCACAGTGAATTAGTAGAAGCCCTTGAGAATAATGCCCTACCATACCGTACAGTAGCACGGTGGGTAGGAAAGTTTCAGCAAGGACGTGTGTCAACCAGTGATGGGCAATGTTCGGGACGACTTGTCATTGTGCGGACCGACGTGGCACGTGCCGTCATCGAGCAGTTCTTGGATTAAGACAGACGATGGACGCTACTGGAGCTAGAGAGGGCAAGTCGCATCGAGAAACGGACCGTCCACAGAATATTGCGTAATGAGCTGCAACTACGCAAAATCGCATCGCGTTGGATACTGCATGCACTGGCGGAAGTTCAAAGGTGAGTGTGCTATGCAAATGCTCCGACCACCTTGCACACTGGCAACAGGATGGTAATAAATTCTTGTCATGAATAATCGCCATCGATGAATTTTGGACCAGGGCATACAAAGCAGAACTGAAACGTCAGTCCGTGGAGTGGCGACATGCTAGATCACCAAGGAGGCAGAAGTTCCGTCAGAATCCTTCCCCATTCAAATTGATGGTGATCGTGGCGTATAACGTCAGGGGTGTCATTGTTTGCCACTTTGTTCCACATGGCAGAACAGTGACCGCACAGTACTACAGGGACTTCTTGGTGCGACAGGTACGACGCGGTGTTCGGGAGAAACGTCCGGATCTTGTGGACAGTGCAATAATCCTGCACGACAATGCAAAACCACATAAATCAGAGTGTGTAGGGCAGCTACTGCGACGTTGGGGATGGGAGGAATTGGAGCACCCACCGCTCTTTCCCGACATTTCACCCTGTGACTTTGATCTCATTTGAAAGATTAAGGAGCCACTACGTTTAGGCGGTTTGCAACACGAAAGGACATTGCTAATGCTGTGCGCGAACAGATGACCCGATTCACATGATGCGGCAAATGCTGCGGTAGTTGGTATTCAACGCCTCCCACATCGCTGGCAGCGTGTGGTGACAGTAGCAGGGTCTTTACGCCCAGGTTTGTCATGCCAACTCTATGTATACTATGTTGTCATTCTGTTGTACCGTGAAGGCCATATTGCCCTGTATACTACCGTAATAAATTAGTGTGTTACGATATTTAGTGCTATTTATTGCCAACACACGTAGTTAACACCTTGCCCTTTCGTCTGTATATGTCACATTTTTCTACCGGACTGGTATCTTCTATAAAATAAATAGTTGTCATGACTTTTGCCCTAACCCTCGTATGTCATTACTTGTTCCTGATACCCCCCAGGGGCCTACTACGTTAGGCGCACCTGGGGTCCCGAGCCACCTTGGCTCCCTCTGTGGGCAACCTCAGAGTGGTGAGGGAGTCAGTTGGTCAAAATGCCCACCCACGTGTAGGCCGTGCGTGGAGACCCGTGTCGGTGAAAAGGAATATCCTGGTTGGTTGAGGGTTGCGGACCTGAGCCTGGGCTTCTGTCTTTCAGTAACTGGGGAGGGTGCGCAGCCTAATACACCGCTTTGGTTTCTGATTTGCCTAAACGGGAGGCTAGGGACTAACCACCCCTAGTCAATCGGCCAGGACTAGGTATTACACCGAACTGCAGGGTAAGTGGGACGGCGAGCCCACTATATCCTCAGTGTAGTCCTGTCACCCCAGTGGGGTGACCCCGTGTTGGGCTCCGTGGTGGGTGGGGAGCACTGGGGGATGAATATAAACCATATCTTTTATGGCAAAATTAAAATCAGGATCTAATTTAGTATTGGGAAACGAAGTAGCTGAGTCCGATGGTCCTCGCTACTTAGTCGTATTAAGAACAGAGGAAGGTAAAAACTTTACATCCGTCAGCCCTTTTGCTATTCAGAAGGGTTTGGACACAATTGCTGGTCCTGTTAAATCCTGTTTTAGAGCCCGAAATGGAACCCTCCTGGTTGAAGCAATATCAACTTCCCAGGCAATGAAAATTCTTAGGGCGAAACTTTTAGGCAGTTATCCGGTTAAGGTCGAAAAGCATAAGACCTTGAACTCCTCGCGTGGCGTTATCAGCACGCGCGCATTGGACGGTTTGTCCAATGAGGAGCTTTAAGAGGATCTTGCAGAACAAGGCGTAACATCCGTTTATATTGTTCAGCGGAAAGCCAATGGTGATTTTGTGCCTACCCGTACCCTGTTCCTTGCCTTTGCTCGGGTAGATCTCCCACAAAGAATTAAGGCAGGGTACGAAGCCATCGGAGTTATGCCCTATATTCTCAACCCTTTACGATGTTACAAGTGCCAGCGGTTTGGACATACCAACGAATTCTGTTCTGGTCGGTCAACGTGTGCAATATGTAGCGACGCATCCCACGATGGGGATTGCGTTAAAACTGCAACTTGTGTGAACTGTGGCGGCGAACATCCATCTAGTTCCCGAGCCTGCCCCCGTTTTGCAGAGGAGAGAGCCATCCAGGAGATTAGGGTGAAAGAGAAGGCGTCCTTCTCCGAAGCCCGTAAACTCCTGCGTATTCGACAGCCCTCTGTCCCGCGGTCCGGCTCTTACAGCTCTGTTACAGCTGAACCGGTACCGAAGCGGGAAATCGCCACACAAATCGGCGATATTAACGGGGTTACAATTGCGGAAAAGATCATCATTGCCACACCACTACCGAAGACCTCAACATCCACGTCCACGTCGGCATCACCATCCGCCAAATCCGCCACAGTAGGACATATTCGACAACAATTGTCGCCGCAACCGTCGACCTCCGGCAATAAGAGCGGTAAAACCGTAGCCTATACCGTACCAGCAAAGAATTGTTACGTTAGGACTGACTTCCTTAAAGGGCATGAGACGTCTGCACCCAAAACACCCAAGGGTGGTAAAAGCCCCCATCATTCTCCACGTAGATCCTCTTCTGAGGAATCTTCTGGGAGGAGCCCCGATCGGCGACGGCCATCTCCGTCGGTCAGAACCCAAAATCGGTTCGAGATTCTCGAGCTGAAATTCTCTATGGGTAAGCGATCGTCCCATGTGGAGGAGATGGACCAGGAGCATTCTGCCCTCACTGCCAGAGGCACAGTGCGTAAGGGGCAGGATCGTGCTCCTGGAAAAAGTGTTAGTCCAACGGCTAAAAAGAATAAATTAAACCGACCAGCACCGGCAAGTATGCAGAAACGCCTTTCTATTTAGAACATATCACATCCTAGAAACCATGGCTATCCTACAGTGGAACATACGCGGCATTAGACCACGTCGACCAGAACTGGACTTGTTGCTCCACCAGCATCAGCCCTTGGTCTTATGCTTGCAAGAGACCAAGCTTCGTCCCCAAGACAACCTTACCTTCAGGCAGTACTCTTCTGTCCGGTGTGATATATCTCCGGCGGATGGAGTACCTGCACATGGGGGCACTATGATTCTTATCAGAGATGACATCTGCGCTACGTCTGTACCCATTCAATCTGACATACAATCCATTGCTCTCAGGATTAAGCTAGCTACTATTAGCTTCACCATTTGCAGTATATATGTACCTCCTTCTTATGGCCTCTCGCGCAGTAATCTGGAAGACCTAGTCTCCCAGCTACCATCACCTGTTTTGTTGGTAGGGGATCTAAATGCCCACCACCCGCTTTGGGGCTCCCCTCGGGCTTGTGTGAGAGGCAACTGCTCGCCGATTTCTTGGATCATATTAACCTCACTCTACTGAATACCGGAGAGCCTACTTTTCTCTCTGACGCCTTTAATAGGTTTTCACACATAGACTTAGCCGCCTGCTCTCCGCAATTAGCTGTTTCGTTACACTGGAATATCTCTGATTTATTCTCTAGTGACCACTTTCCGGTCGTTATATGTCTCTTAACCCACAATTTATGTTCCACACGTTTACCTAGATGGCACCTAGATTACGCCAACTGGAACCTTTATTCCCGTTTGGCTGTTTTTCAGTATAATGAGGACGACACAGTTGATTCCTTAATTGACCACCTCACAACCACCATTCTCTCTGCTGCTGAGCAGACTATTCCACGCTCCACTGGCCACTCTCGTCGTTTTCCTGTTCCTTGGTGGACAGAAGACTGCCGAACCGCCATTCGTGCTCGCAGACGAGCTCTCCGGGTTTTCCAGTGTCGCCCTACACTGGATAACCTGATACACTATAAAAAAACTACGTGCAAAATCTAGACAAATTATAAAGGATAGCAAGAAGACACCATGGAGCAACCTTGTAGCGTCATTTAATCGACACACACCTTCCTCTGACGTATGGGATAAGTTCAGGCGTGTGGCTGGCAAAACGACCCATATGCCCATATCCGGTCTAGAAACATCTGCAGATGCTGTAGTAGATCCGTTTGACGTGGCTAACACTCTTGGCAGGTTTTTCGCTCACGTGTCTAGCTCAGACAACTATCCGCCTGAGTTTCTTCCTGTTAAGGCTTAGGTGGAAGCTCAAGGGTTCGCCTTCCGTTCTGGAAACCTTGAAGACTATAATCGCCTTTTCACCATGGCGGAGCTAGAACACGCACTTTCATCTTCGCGAAACTCTGCGCCCGGCCCAGATGGCATCCACGTCCAAATGATACAACACCTCTCTTCTGAAGGTAAGTCCTTCCTCCTCGAGGTCTATAATCGTGTCTGGGTTGATTCCACTTTTCCATTTCTGTGGCGGGAGGCCACCATTATACCTGTTTTGAAACCTGGAAAGGACCGTCAACTTCCTTCCAGTTACCGTCCTATTTCCCTCACAAGCTGCGTATGCAAGGTGATGGAACGCATGATCAATGGACGGTTGGTGTGGTGGCTGGAATCCCACGATCTTTTGACCACCATCCAATGTGGTTTCCGACGACGTCGTTCAACAATTTACCACCTTGTTTCGTTGTCAACTCAGATTTATGACGGGTTTCTGAGGAACAGCCAAACAGTTGGGATATTTTTTGACTTCGAGAAGGCCTATGATACGTGTTGGCGAGCGGGAATATTACGTTCCCTCCACAGTTGGGATATTCGAGGACACCTTCCGCTATTCCTTCAGGAGTTTGTGTAAGACCGCGTTTTCCGGGTAAGGGTTGGCTCGGTATTTTCTAACCCTTTTAGTCAAGAGAACGGTGTGCCGCAGGGCTCGGTACTAAGCGTCACGCTGTTTGCTATAGCAATTAATTCGATATCGCAATGTGTTCCCCCAGATGTCTCGTCCTGTTTATTCGTGGACGACTTTGCGATATACTGTACTTCTCAGCGTACATCGTATTTGTAACGCCGTCTCCAGCGGTGCTTGGACAATCTCTATGATTGGAGCTTAAAAAACGGCTTTTGTTTTTCCCCTGAGAAGACGGTCTGTGTTAACTTCTGGCGCTGTAGGTGGCGCATGGCACCTACTCTTCACCTTGGGCCAGATTTACTTCCTTTCACAGAAGAGGTGAGATTCCTGGGGTTGGTATTTGACCGAAAACTCTGCTGGTCACAACATATAGCTCATATAGCACAGATGTGACCGTTCTTTTAATATTTTACGGATACTAAGTGGTAAATTTTGGGGAGCGGATCGGGGAGTATTGCTGCGTCTTTATCGTGCACTGATCCGATCAAAGTTAGACTATGGATGTATTGTTTATTCCTCGGCACGACCATCTGTTGAGAAAGTTAGATGCTGTCCACAATCAGGGCATCCGTGTGGCTGTTGGGGCCTCCCCAACTAGCCCAGTTGTGAGTTTCTACGCCGAATCGGTGGAACCACCCGGCGTGATGCCCTGCTAGCACATTATGGTAGTGGACTTAAGTGTCAGCCTATGCATCCAACATTTCCGCATTTTTATTCTAGTGCGCTAGACGACCGCTATTGTCGCCTAACACTTAGTCCCAAGCCTGCAGGTTTTCGTTTTAGAGAGCTCCTTCGGGACTACAATATCGTAATGCCTAGCATGTTTCCCAAGGGAGAGAGGGTGCACCCACCTTGGTTACGTGCTGCCTTCCACGTCGACCTCGGGATGTTGGCATTTGGGAAGTCTGTAATGCCCTCCATTGGTATCCGCACTTGTTTTTTTTTTTTTTTTTTTTTTTTTTTTTTTTTTTTTTTTGTTTTATCCCGTTACAGTGACCGAATTTGTATTTACACCGATGGCAGCAAGTCTATCGACGGTGTTGGGTGTACCTTTGTAACTGGCACCGAACCACATACTTTCGGGATGCCTCTTCACACATCCGTTTATACTGCCGAGTTGTATGCTATTTATCGAGCCATTCAGTACGTTTGCCGTCGAAACTTGGGTAACTGTCTTGTTCTGAGTGATTCGCTTAGCGCACTTCAGAGCGTTCGTGAGCTGTATAGCTACCATCCTTTAGTGCAGCTCATTCAGGATGCCCTCCACATTCTACACGTCTCTGGCGTGAATGTGGTTCTCGCATGGCTTCCAGGACACGTTGGGTTGTCAGGCAACGAATTAGCGGATGAGGCGGCAAAGTCAGCAACCACGGAGCCCAGTGTCACCATTACTTGTTCAACAGCCGAAGATTTTGGACTTGTTTTGCGGAGGGCGGTGATTTCGCGCTGGCACGCGGAGTGGCTTGCTCTCCGCAACAAGCTAAGGGCAGTGAAAGATCTTCCGGTACACTGGTCTACTTCGTCACGCACTTCCGTCGTGAGGAAGTGGTTTTGGCTCGTCTCCGTATCGGTCACTGTTTTTACTTTCTCCATACGCACTATGTACATAGTGTATAGAGAAAGTATTGCACTCCACCAAAAATTCGATACCGAGATTTCACCGGAAATATGTGTTTTAGGGTCCCCAATATCCAAAAAAAAGCATATTCACAGAAAGGTCCGTGTGTGTGTATGTGTGTGTGTGTGTGTGTGTGTGTGTGTGTGTGTGTGTGTGTGTCCGTGTGTCTGTGAACACGATAACTCAAAAACGAAAAGTCGGTAAAATACCAAACTTGGTATTTAAGTTTAGTATCTTCCAGGGATGCGACAGGAAGATTTCGAGAAAAATCCCCCCACCCCAAATACCCTTTACATGGAACTTTTTTCGAAAATTTCGATTTTCTCAAAAATGGCTCTAACGATTTTGATTAAAATTTCGGATATTAAACATATTTACCTGACAAATAAAATGTATATCTTGAATTTTCTGGGAATAGCCTCTGAAGAGTAGTTTATTCTGGATCAATTTTACTAAATTTTGAATGACTGCTAAACCGTAAGAGATGGACAAAAACTTACTTCACAAAAAAATGTAGAGCACTTTAAAACACACAATTTATGTTATATACATTTTTTGTGGAGTTCGTCGTTTTTGTGACATTCCTTATTTTTGGTTTCTGCTATGAAAAACGTATACTTTTCTCATACAGGAACTTGTCAACTCCTATCCATATAAACAAAGGAACTTCATTGACATAGAAACCAGCTTTTGACTACCACTTTAACCTACGGTTGTCCCTTATTTCGCTCCTACTTACAAGGAAGCGAGTAATGAGACTATTTCTGCTAATTTTTTCTGATTAGCATAAAGTAAATAGAAGTATAAGCTTTTTAAGAATTATTTATTGCAGGGATATGGAGAAAGTCATGTGAATGGTACACATCAGATTTTTTTACACACAGCTACCTGTTCAAAAGGGACCCTGCTCCTGCCTGTCTACAGTGTGGCCAAGCACTAACTGTCTGCCATGTACTGGTAGTGTATGCTCCTCTAGCCCGTTTACGAGCCATTCTACAAATGCCGGCCAGTACTAAAGAGATATTGTTGGACGATACCGGAGCAGTAGATCGGGTTTTTCAGTTTTTATCATCATTGCCTTTTAAGCTAAAAATCTAGTTCTATTTTACTTTCCAGTCTGGTATGTTCCTGAACTGATAGCTGCTGATTTTAGCCATTTTAGCCTCTCAGGGCTGGGGCCTGTTTTATTTATCGCATTTAGATTCTCTTTTACCAGTTTTTAGCTCTATGGTTTATGTAGCGGGCAGTTTTGTCTGTCATTTTATTAATTTTTATTGACTGGTTTTAACTTTTTAATGCGCTTTTATTTTTGTTTTAGCACGACTTGTTTTTATAGGGCGCTCATAAGCACGTAGTTGTGCGCCCTTAAACTTAAATCATCATCATCATCATCATTGTTCCTGATATTGGTTCACCATTCTTATAAGGCGATCTAAACAGTAAACATACAGCATGGAACTGTCAAACAACAAAACCAAATATACGTCTTCTTTATGACTTTATGCACACAAAAATGTACACATTCTGGCACCAACTGAACCAAGTGTTACTCCCATAATCCAACAGTTTCTGCTTTTCTCAACATAATATTACACACCAAAAAATGCATTTCCCAATATTCACCACATTCTTGGTGCACCTGACTCAGATCATTACCCAGATTTGTTAGCTGGGAAATGTTTCAATTTAAGTTGGACTTCGCATTAACTTCTACATACCATCTAGCATCACCAGAGGAAATTGATAACAATATCAAACATTTTACAGACACCATATGCAGAAGCTTAAAAAGTCAACAGCACCCTTACATCGTCGAGGATAACGTGTCTTTCAACCCTCACATATTATCAAATTAATACAATATAAATAGAAGGCTAGAGGAAAATAGCAACGTGTCAGGCAACCATGGCATTGAAAAAGACTCAATGAACTCATACGGATAGTTTGAACTAAACTCGAACAGCATCGACTTAACTCGTATCAATCACATTTATCCTCTCTTTTCCCGTCAGAAAACTCCCTCTGGCACGCATATATATATATATATATATATATATATATATATATATATATGTGTGTGTGTGTGTATATATATGTATATATAAGGTGGTTCACCGGTCCCTTATTCTCTGGTTTAATGCAACCCGCAGATTACAGTCTAAATTGAAAACATTGTTCCCGAGACCTATCTTCTGCACACTAGCATTATAGACTTTGGGGCTGCAAGTTACAGTAGCGTAATTGATGAACGCGTGGAGTTACTGAGTGTTCCAAGACGTTCGATTCAGGTTCAAATCTTACCAAAAGGTTGACAATCCCCCCCCCCTCCCCGCTTTCTTCCTTCCTGATTTTGACACAAAACTAAATGGGGTATCGGAACATTTTTTAACTTGCTTATTTGTTTCTTTTTTGTTGTTCTGTTTATTTATGTTTATTCTAACCTTATCAGTCTAATTACAGGAAATACAAATGAGCATTCTTAGGTATAATCATTCGGTTTCCTCTAAATATGCAGGTATTATTACAATGTTTTAAAACTAACATTGGTATTTCAGATAATACTACAGAACCAGATCCATTTACAGGGTATCTCTAAACGAAAAATACACCAAATACCTAGACTGACGATCACAAACTGTGCCAAATACATGGATATTCACCAATACTTTCAGTTGAAAAGAAAATTAGGTTTAATCCCTATAACTTTACAAACTTATCAATGTCCATGCCTACATATTTACTTCGTGCATTTGCATCTAATGGGGCATGTCTAGACCTGAAGTGTTCTCTGGTAGTATTCGCTAACCCACTGAGGGTACCAGCTGCCAAAATGTTGTAGAAAACATTCTCTAACTACGAAGAACAATCGATAACATGTTAGGTATTCTAGTATTTTGAAATTGTTTTTATTAACTTTATATGTTTTGAAAATTTCCTTTATTATTTAAAGTCTTAATGAAGTTTCTTTTTCAAAACAATTACAAAGAAAATTAAGAATCGAAGACTGGAGAATACGTATAATGAACTGTCGTTTGCTCTTCATTCATATACCTTTTTGTTTACTCCTAAAATTATTAGAGTGACACACTGAACTAACTTTGCACCTCGATGGATAATACATACCGAGAAAAAAAAATGCACGCAGACTGGGGACCTCGAACCTCTAATATGTTGGAGGTGATAAGGAAATATGAAATTAACCAGTTGATCTATAATTATTGCGCCCGCTTACTGCGTTGAAACTTGTAGGTATAGTATAACACATGGCTCCCTCTCCTCTTCTGATCTCTTTATAACTGTTGTGGACCTCTTTTTGTAGCTTAAGCCGTTCATTTGGCCTTAATCCATTATCATTTACGTTGCAGAGCGCATGGCAGTGATCCCACTGGTATAACATGTACTGTAACAGGAGTTATTCAGCGCATGCTTTTGGAGTGGACGTAACTATTGCTGCTAAGGTCTATTTTCCGACGAAGAGCAGGCTAGATTTCCATGATTACCAAATGGCCGACAAGCACAGTAATTTTGACCTTATTAGTTTCAGAGTATGAAGTGTTGCTTATCTCCAAAAATAATAAGGAACAGGTGAACCACCTTGTATATTATATATATTTTATGCAGTCATTAATGTGTCATGCATAATGTTTAATGGTAAGTATTATTCGTAAACTTCTGTATTTAAACGTACTTATTATAAACCCGTGTTAAAACCAGTTCATCTGTTTCAATACTGTTTAATAATATTAATGTTCTTTGCTTTATATAGTGATAGGTATTATTTGCACACTGTGCAACATATCTTAATTTGTATTATCACATTATTATCATTAGTATTATGATTATCTTCATCATTATCGTTATCATTGTTACTACCGTTATCGTTATCATTGTTATCATTATTATTGTCGTTATTATCATCATCATCATTGTTGTTGCATTACATTATTGCTTGGTATGCAAGGAAGAAAGGAACATTTCCAGTAGTACAGCTGTTTAGTTATTTAGATCTGTGTGCTATAAAATACTTTAAATAGTAGAGCGCTTAGGAGTACAAATTTAGGTGCTCTACCTATTTAAAGATGTCATATAACATACACATCTAAATAACCAAACATGTGTATTATTGGAAATGTTCCTTTCTTCCTTGCATGCTAAGCAAATAATTATAATGTGTCTTCCTGTCTGCCTACCTACCTACTACTAATTCTAATAATACTAATACTAATCAACATCAGTAGCAGCAGCAACACCAATAATAATAATAATAATAATAATAATAATAATAATAATAATAATAATAATGATAATAATAATAATAATAATAATAATAATAATAATAATAATAATAATAATAATAATAATAAGAAGAAGAAGAAGAAGAAGAAGAAGAAGAAGAAGATGAAGCAGAAGAACGATACTGATGAAGATAATTATAGTCATAATGATAATAAGGTGATAATAAAAATTAGATATTTTGCACAGTCTGCAAATAATACACATATAGAGCATATATAAAGCAAAGAACATTAATATAATTAAAAAGTATTTATGCTGATGAATTGGCTTTAACTAGGTAGGTATAATGAGCACGGGCTCATAATAAGTACATTTACATACACATCACTACAAATAATAATTACCATTATACATAACACATTAATGACAGCATATAATTGCATACTTTAAATTAAAATAAATAAACATAATAAAACGTCAGTGATATCAATACACAGGATTTTTAATTCATTTAATCTGTACAAGAATTTCTGTGTTCAAAACCTATTTAATTTCCTTTAAAATATTTTGCCACTTACAGTTTTAATATCACCAGGGAGTCAGGGAGTTTATTAAACAAAATTTTGCCCATCGTAAGAGCACTTTTTTCAGTGGTTTTTATATTAAAATTTTGTCTATAATAACTATTTTGTGCTCTGGTATTATGGTAGTCTAATCTGTACACAGTGTGACTTGCTACAAACATAATTACATTATATACATATACCTAGTGATAGTAACAATTAATATCTCAACATCTACAATTGTCTACATTTATTTCCATAATATGTAAATAGTATGTGATAAGTGGGGTTCTCGGTCCTTAACGCCCATGTGAATAATAGAAAATTATTTTAATAAGACGGGTTTATTGTACTTTTAGAATGGATGCCAGTTATTTTTATTTATAAACTCATACCAATCATATCAATGGAATAATGAGGTAACGAAAGTGTGATATTTTGATATTTAAATAGGATAAAGGAGTTTTGTTTGTGGATGCGGTAACATGATTAGTTAGCACGCCGCTCGGATTTCAATTAATTTGTAAGCGCTCTATTAGCTGTTGCATTATGCTAAGGAATTGCATTAAATGGTTCGGTTATAATGTTATAGAATATCGATTATATATTTTAAGCTATATAAATCCAGTATAAGTTGCTAAACTGCAGTAATTCACATTATATCTAAAACCCAAGCCGACATGTTTCTTACGTAAAGTGAGCGGGACCGTTGTCTCGGCTTTAGCTGTCCTTTGAAGATAGTGAAGCATGCCATCTCTCGGCAAGTTTTCTGGATCTTCAATCAATTTGTATACTGGTATGAAGATTCCACACAATATGCGCTGGAAACGCTACGGTGCTACAGCCATCTATGCGTTTACTTCATAACTATTTCTGCCTGATCATTTGTACAACAACAGATGGCAGCGCAAGTGTATTTTATAACCACACACGTTTAGACGTGTAGTAGTAGCAGTCAACTGTACAATTATAATATATTTGCCTTAATAGAGTAAAAAAATCAATCTGCAATTTTGAATGTATGGCAATATACGTAGGTTCCCAACAAGATGCCTTCAGATATATTTCAAAAGTAAGGTATATTTTAACCAACGTTTCTTTTCCTGACCTGTGAATAAACCATTTTATTTTGCAATGGAATTGTCGGGTTTTAAAGGACCTATGGAAGTTTAAACTTTCCATAAACATTTACCAAGGGACTTGTAAACACGCGATGACTGTATCAAATTAAAATTAAATATGTTCGTGCTTAAATACTGCCTTAAAATGATATGTTAGCTGTCTTTATTCAAATGAGCTGTTTTCCTGTCATCATTAGCTTTAGAATCCCTGCAGCATAGCGTCCACACGTAGCAAAACGATTGCTTCTGCAGTGGAGTGGCCAGCATTCTGTCTTCTCGACTCAGAGGTGCCGAGTTTGATTACCAGGTGGGACAGGGAATTTTTCTTTAATGAGAACTATTCCCTATCTAACTATTCCCACAAAGTCTGAAGTATGAATGTAGGAGTGAGCGTGTGTTTATTTTTTATTATAGTTTAAACTGAAAAAAAAAAAAAAAAAAAAAAAAAAAAGAGATCCTACAGTCTAGCGAGAAAAACACCACCAGTTGTTTTTTCAAGTCAAAGCCACCATATAACCATACAACTTAAAGGGGCTATAAAAATGAGACAAATGTTGTGTTCCTTTCACATGACTTTTTCTACCTATTCTGCAAACAAACTTTTCTTACAAAACATTATTCTTTAAATTACTTCGTGCTGATGAAGATAAATATTAGCAGAATGACCCTATTACATATTTCCTTGTAGGTAGAAGAGAAATAAGAGAATATACTAGGCTAAAGATATAGTCAAATGTTTTAAAAGCTTATTCAATATTTTTTTGTGAAAATATAGAACGTACTTCAAGTTTCAATTTTGTTTTCCGTTTTTCAAAGCAGCTGTACATGAAATGTGCTGTGGTCTTAAAATACCAACTAAAGAGTGAATATTTTCTGTGCAGTTATCACAAATGACATGTTTATATAGATCGTTTAATTTCTAGTGTTTAACGCCCGCTTTTTCTATATATGGCTCCGCAGGCGATGAGACTAATGATACATGGAAAAAAGGTGGAGTACCGATGATGGCGCGGGAAACCGGAAGAAACTCATCCCTGCACCGCTTTGTCTACCATAAATCTTACATGTGGTTGCCTGGGATCGAACCCGAGCCTTGGCGGGCGCTAACCCTCGCCATGACGCGGCCCTAAATACGTCGTTATCCAGATAATTGTAATTATTTAAATAACATCCACCGATCAAAATTAGCATACCAGAAGGAATTTAAATATACCTAATAGTGACAACAGTCATTTGAAACATGCTAATTATTACAAAGAGTTTAGTTATTTATGGAAGCTCTTAAACTGCTGCAGCGTTCCATTTTATATGGGCGTAAAATATACTTTATTTTGCTCAGCGGCCTCTTGAGGTTCTTTTACGTGCCGTACGTGTACGACAATGGCTTTACTTTCCTTCTGAAAGAAGCCATGCTAAGGATTTTTAAGCCCGTAAAAAGTCCACCGTCTTCCGCCGGGTTTGAAACCGTGACCTTGGGAAACAGAATAGCGTGCTAATTACGTAATACTAATGCATAAAATGTGTGTACGTTACACACACACACACACACACACTACACAACACACCCGAAATTCTACATTTTTGAGAAAGGTTGTTTTGTGAACCAAGTATTTGTATTTCCAGAATCTTAAAGTTATGATTCTGTTGTGAAAGAATCTGGCAAATAAATTCCGTAATAATATTATTTAATATTTCAATCGTAACTCTTGAAGATCATTTTCATCGACAAATAAAAATCAAATTACTCTACCATATTTCTAAAAATGTTGTACTCAGTTTAATTATGAAAGTGCACAGCTATGAAAGAATCTGGTAAATAAATTGCGTAATAATATATCAATATTTCAATCGTAACTCTTGAAGATCATTTTTATCGACAAATAAAAATCAAATTACTCTACTATATTTCTAAAAATGTTGTATTCAATTTCATGATGAACGTGCATAACACGTAAGTCAGGATAATCTTGAATAGAAATTTCAACATTGTGAAAATAACGTGTCATATTTTTTGTCCATTTCTTAATTGAATTCATTGTTCGAGAATAACCGTGGCAAGAACTGCGAGCATCACTCGAGTACGATAACGTAGCAACCGAGTAGACATGGGGCGATTCATGAAGGAATCGTTCACACGAACGACTGTCGACTACAAGGAAAGAATCGTATGAATCGTGTCAATCTTGGCACGAATCGTCGTTCAAAATGAGTCTCGAGAATCGTGCTAGTCTCAACATGAATCATTGTTTTAAAAGAATTGCATGAATCGAAAAGAATCGTTTGAGTCGAAAAGAATAGCATAAAGCGTCTCAACCATAGCAGGTATCGTCGTTCAAAAAGAATCGCGAGAATCGTACTAGTCTCAACATGAATCGTTGTTCAAAAAGAATCGCATGAATCGAAAAGAATCGTATGAGTCGAAAAGAATAGCAGGTGTCGTCGTTCAAAAAGAATCGCAGATTTGAAGAATCGTGATCAGGTATTGGGGTTTGTTTTTCTTTTGCCTTTCGAAGTACCAAGCCGAACTTTGACGAAAACTGCCTAGTGCGCACGATGATGTGTACAGGGATTTATAACCATTTATTTTACTGTCAGAAAATAAATAGCGCTGAAGCCATGAGGCTAAATATAATAATATATAAAATATAAATTATATATAATATAAATTATACATTTGTTATATATAATCTACAGTATACATAAGAAAACGAACACCACGAGTTATTGTACTCGTGAAGGCAAGCGTTAGAATTTACAATTGTTTTGTATATATTTATTTATTTTTTGCAGTATCTTAAATATAATATATGCACAGCTAAATCGTCACTACATTAGCAAGATATGTAACTTCAGAAACAAATAAAGAAATTATGGTCCAGCATAATAGGTATAGGAACATACTATTCTAATACGTTAAAATTACCTCGAATATTCCTGAAGAAAATAATCATTACTCTGGGTAGGAGATGACTTAGTGGCGAGCAACCGCGACAGTGATGAATAATAATTACTCTGCGTATTAACATTACACAAATACCACCATACAGTAATGGAGGAAGTTTTACCAAATATGATTGCAATAGGTGGAAAAGAGTAGGACGTTTTTATATAAAGTATTGTTTTAAGCTAAAGGAGCTACCATACGACTATTATTCCCGTGTATGGCAAGTCAAACACAGGGAAGGCATGGCAACGATTAATGAATCGTGAACGAATCATATGAATCGATTCATATTGCATTGCATGAACGAATCGTATGAATGGATTACTGAAATTGAATCATTCGACCCAACTCTGCAACCGAGAACTTGCTTATGAATACAGACTGATTTCGAATAGCGCAAGGCGTGTAGTATTTGTGAGGAATCGTGGCGAGAACTGAAAACTAGTGATGAGAGTATTCGAGTGCAAAATGTCGATGTATTCGATTCTTGGAAGTTCTCGAGATGTTCTCGAATTCTGAATGTTGTATTCGAATCCTTCACTCGGATGAGTTCTCGTTTGAAAATGCTCTGAATCCTGTATTCAAATACTGCACTCGGATCTGGGATACGTGCAGGTGCACCGAACTGAATCGAGATCTCATATCTGATTGGTGCTTTTACTTAAAGGACATTCATGCACTCGGACCGTGTAGGGGAGGAACGGGCAGAGGGGTGATTACAAACTACGAGCTAATCACCTGGCCAGGATGGAATATGAGAATATGCTATCAAGTAAAGCTATGAACTTCTTACAATCCCAAAGCTAACGAACGATTCCCGTACATATACGTGGTCATGATATTTTAATTTTATTTCGTGTTATAATGGAATGTGCGATCGGTTAGGGCAACGAATGAACAACAATATTAGAAATTGGAGCGAAACGATTGCTTCAGCAGTGGAATGGTCAGCATTGTCTTCTCAACCCAGAGGTTTTGGGTTTGATTCACAGCTGGGGCAGGAATGTTTCTTTAACCAGAGTCATTCCCTATCTCTAACAGTCGGAAGTATGTATGTGGGAGTGAATGTGTGTGAATTTTTATAACATTTTAAAACTGAAAAAATGTATTCCATTTACATGACTTTCTCTAGCTGTTCCATATACAAAACTATTCTTTCAAAAGATTATTTATCTCTTACATCATGGTAATCGAGCAAAAAACATTAGCAGAAATGATCCTATTACTCGCTTCCTTGTAAGAAGAAGGGAAATGGGGAATACGCTAGGCTAAAGTAATAATACAAAATTGTAATAGCTGGTCGTTATGTGAACAAATGACGCGATTCGCTTTAGATGGTCCAGTTTGAGAAATTTTCGGCATTTTAAAACTGAAACCAACAACGAGGAATATCTTGAAAACGGTCAACTCTACCAAAAAAAAAAAAAAACAAAAAAAACAAAAAAAACAAAAAAAAAATAAAAAAAAAACTATGTGACATAAATTATGTTTTTAACCAGATTTACATTTTTATAGTAAGTTTTTGTCCATCTCTTACAGTTTAGCCATTGTGCAAAATTCTGCAAAACTTATGCAGAATAAAGAGTTCTTCACAGGCTATTCTCAAAAATTCACAATATACATTTTATCTGTCATGTAAATATCTTTAATACACGATTTTTTAATAAAAATCATTAGAGGCATTTTTTTTTTGAAAATCATTATTTTCAAAAAATGTTTCATGTAAAGGATAGCTGGGGTTGGGGGATTTTCTTGAAAATGTTTCGTGTCGCATCCTTGGAAGATACTAAACTTAAATACCGAGTTTGGTATTTTATGGTCTTTTAGTTTTTGAGCTATGCGTCCCTCCTCCCCCCCCCACATACACGCGCGCGGACCTTTTTCTAAAAATGATATTTTTCGACTCAGGGGAAGGCAAAGCATATATTTCCGGTGAAATATCGTTATCGAATTTTTGGGTGGAATACAATACCCTCTCTAACTACTACGTACATTGTTATGTACATACGGCTAAAGAAAGTAAAAACGCTTTTTGGACTCCAGGGATCTCAAAACGTATATTTCCGTGAAATCTGGGTATCGAATGTTTGGGTGGAATACAACACTTTCTCTATACTCTATGTATCTGCATAGCACGTGTAGAGAAAGTAAAAAAACTCAGATGTGAACCTTTCACATGACTTTCTCTATACCTCTGTAACAAATTATTGTTAATAAGCTTATTCTGTTATTTATTTCATTCTAATCGAGAAAAGTTAGCAGGAATAGTCTTATTTGTTGCTTCCTTGTAAGTAGAAGCGAAATAAGGGAGTACCATAGGTTAAAGTGACAGCCAAAAGCTGGTTGCTATGTGACTGAGGTTCCTTTGTTTGTATGGACACGCGTTGGCAAATTGCTGTATGAGAAAAGTACAAGATTTTCAAAGCCGAAAACAAAAACTAGGAATATCACAAAAACGATCAACTCCACGAAAAAAATGTATATAACATAAATTGTGTGCTTTAACGTGGTCTACATCTTTTTGTGTGTTAAGTTTTTGTCCATCTGTTACGGTTTAGCAGTTATGCAAAATTCCGTAAAATTCATTCAGAATAAAGTTGTCTTCAGAGGCTCTTCTCAGAATATTCAAGATATACATTTTATTTGCCAGGTAAATATCTTTAATATACGAAATTTTAATCAAAATCGTTACAGCCATTTTTTAAAAAATAAAAATTTTCGAAAAACATTTCATGTAAAGGGTAGTTGGGGTGGGGGATTTTCTTGAAAATCTTCGTGTCGCATCCTTGGAAGATACCAAACCTAAATACCAAGTTTGGTTCATAACGGACTCTTCGTTTTTGAGCTATGCTGCCCACAGACACACACACGGACATTTTTTTAAAAATGCTTTTTTTTGGATTCATGAGGTCTCAAAACATGTATTTACGGTTAAATCTCGGTATCGAATACAATACCTTCTCTATAACTATGTATATAGTACGTGTAGAGAAAGTAACAATAAGAAAGCCTACAATCCAGCGAGAAAGACACCAAGGCCCTGATGTAGCCATACAAATTAAAGGGGGCTATAAAAAACCAATCAAACAAACACAAATTCTGATGTATTCCTTTCACATAACTTTCTCTACCTGCAAACAAACTTTTCTTACAAAACATTACTCTTTAATTACTTTATGCTAATCGGGATAAATTTTAGCAGATATGTCTTATTACGTAGTTCCTTGTAGGTAGAAGGGAAAAAGGAAATACACTGGGCTAAAGCCATAGTGAAATATTTTAAAAGCTATCGCTATGCGATAGACTTTGAAATTCGATTATCTTTGCATGACTATGAGTAAAACAAAATAAACACGGATGACGACTACCTGTTGAGAAAACTATTAGTTAAATTTTAAACCTATAGCAACGAATATGTTGGAAATCGTTAACTGTACAAAACCAAACAACAACAAAAAAACATACGTTTTATTTGTCATGTAAATATCTTTAATATAAGTTCTTTTAATCAAAATAGTCAGAGCAATTTTTGGAAAATCAACATTTTCAAAAATGTTTCCATATAAAAGTAGTTTGTGGTGAGGGATTTTCTTGGCTTAGAAGATACTGGACTTAAATATCAAGTTTAGTATTAACCAAATTTTCGTTTTTGAGATATGCTCTTACGCACACACATGTTTTTTTTTCAAAAATGTTTATTTGTTTTTATCATTAAGAGGTCCTGAAAACATGTATTTCCGATGAAACCTCGGTATCGAATTATCTATCTATCTATCTATCTATCTATCTATATATATATATATATATATATATATATATATATATATATATATATATATATATTGTACATAAATAAGTGCTAGAGAAAGTAAAAAACAAAAGCTAAACAATATTTCAGACAATATGCGCTGAGTAAATTGTTTAGAAGTATACCATCCAAGATTACATGTTGATGAACGGCAAAGCAGTAAATATCTAACACTCTTCAATTTTCAATTTCATTTGCAATAGTATTTTCCGTTTTCCGATCATGAAATATGTTGTGGTCTTAAAATATTAACTAAAGAGTGAAAATTTTCTGTGCAGCTCTCACAAATGAGCATGCTTAAATAGGTTTTTTATATGTTTAACGCCCGCCTTTACTACATATGGCACGGCAGGCGATGACGCTGATAATGCATGGAATGCATATGGAGCACTAATGGGATAAGATGGCGGGAGAAACCAGTGAACCCGGAGAAAACCCGCCCCTGCACCGCTTTGTCCATCACAAATCCTGCATATTGCCTGGGATCGAACCGTGGGTGAGAGGCGAGCGGTCTAACCCTAGGCCTCGGCATGGTCCTAAATAGGTCGTTATCCAGATGATTGTAATTATTAAATCACATCCACCGAACAAAAGTGGCATTCCAGAAGCAACCTAAATATACCAAATAGTGATAACCAGAGCCCGGATTTGTATGTAAAATGCTTGGAGTTTTTGAATAGTCTAAATGTATGCAGTAGCAGTATTCTTTACCATTCTCACCTTTAAGAGATCACTAGTGCAGTTTTAAAATGCATATAATTGCATATTTTGGGAAAAACTGATTTTGCATACATATTTCCTCAAATTTAACAGGTAATGGCATATTTTTTCTATTTCTAACCTGAATAAAAATTCTAGTTAGTTCACATATGCAGTAGTTTTTTTGTTTTCTTGAAATGACGACTAGTAACTGTAGTTATGCGATTTCGTTGTATCAGCTAATTGTTTACTCGTGTTGCAACAGAAGCTAGCGTTCCCCTTCATAGCGTGATGTCATCTGAGGTATGTTGTAACATCATATCTGCCGAATGTGTTTGGTCGCGTTTACTTGCAGTTACAATCACAGTTCAAAAGTAACAGTAAGGGGTGAAAAACACTTTGCTTCGTTATGCCACCGGTAAAACTATCACGTTCATCTGTGTTGCGTAAATATGATACGGAGTTCGGGAGTGATAATTTCAGTGAAGGTTACTACTTAATGAACTTAAACTATAATTATGAGAATAGTTATCAGGCCCTCCATTTTTATTTTGCATATCGTTTATGCATATTTTACGAGTTTTTAGTGCATATTTGCATGCATATTTTGGCATTTGTTTTTGCATACAAATCCGGGCTCTAGTGATAACAGTCATAGCCACAGTGATACAGTAATTTGAAACATGCTAAATATTAGTTTTATTTATGAACGCTCTTTAACCGCTGCAGTTCTCATCATCACATTTTATATTGGGCTTAGGTTTGTTCAGATGCCTTTTGAGGTTCTTTTACGTGCCGTAAATCTACAACACGGGACCAATGGCTTTATTTACCTTCCGAAAGAAGCCATGCTAAGGATTTTTAAGCCCGAAAGAAATCCACCACCCTCCGCCGGGTTTGAACCCGCGACCTTGTTATTCACAGGCTAGCATGCTAATTGAGTAATACTAATACAAAAATGTTTTTGTACGTTATACATATACACATGCACGCAGGCGCGCGCACGCACACACACACACACACATCTATATTTCTGAGAAAGGTTTCTTTATGAACCAAATGTTTTTATTTCCAGAAGTTTAAAATTTATGTCAAACATTGCGACTGTTGTAAACAGAATCTGGCAAATATATTCCGTAATGATATTGTATTTATATTTCAATCGTAGCTCTTGAAGATCATTTTTATCGACAAATAATAATCAAGCTACTATATTTCTAAATATTTTGTATTCAATTTAATGGAAGAAACAGTTATGAAAGAAAGTGCATAACGCTTAAGCCAAGATAACCTTGAATAGAAACTTCATTTTGAGAGTAACATGTCATTTTTTTTTTTTTTTTTGGTGCAACATTTAAATTGAATGCATTATTTGTGAACAATAATGGCGAGAACTTCGAATATCACTGGTGTGGCGGTAACGTAGCATCCGAGAACTTGCTAATGAATTGAAGCTTATTTCGATTAGCGCAAGGTTTGTAGTATTCGAGAACAACCATGGCGAGAACTGAGATCGTCACTTGGGTGACGATAACGTAGCTTCCAACAACTTGCTTGTGAAGAAGCTGATTTCGAAACCATTGTAATTGCAGTAATCGAGACCTTGTTCTCGGATGAAGGTTTCGATTTTTTCGAGTATTCGAATGCAGAGGTTTCAATCCTGCCCATCACTTTGAAAACATCACTCGAATGATTATAACGTAGTATCCGAGAACTTAGTAGAACAGGTAGTGTGATGGGAGTATTCGAATGCAAAATGTCGATGTGTTCGATTCTTGGAAGTTCTCGAATTCTGAATGTTGTATTCGAATCCTTCACTCGAATGAGTTCTCGTTTGAATGCTGTATTCGAATCCTGCTCTCGGGTCTCGGATATGTGCAGGTGCACCGAGAATCGAGATCTCATATCTGATTGGTGCTTTTACTTAAAGGTCATTCTAGCGCCTGGATCGTGTAGGGGAATAGCGGGAGAGGGGTAAGCACGCTGATAAACAACCTACGAGATAATCACCTGGCCAGAATAGAATATGAGAATATGCTATCAAGTAAAACTATGAACTTCTTATCATTCCAAAGCTAACGAACGATGCCCATACATATAGGCGATCATAATATTTTAATTTTATTTCATGTTATAACGGAATGTGCGATCGGTTAGGGCAACGAATGAACAATATTAGAAATTGGAATTAAACAATTGCATTGTGTCTTCTCAACCCAGAGGTTCTGGGTTTGATTCCCAGCTGGGGCAGGAATTTTTCTTTAATCAGAATCATTCCCTATCCCTAACAAAGTCGAAAGTATGCATATGGGAGCTGTTCCATACACAAAACTATTCTTTCAAAAGATTATTCATTCATCTTTTACATTATGGTAATCGAGAAAAACATTAACAGAAATGATCCTATTACTCGCTTCCTTGTAAGAAAGGAAATAAGGGAACACGCTAGGCTAAAGTAATAATAAAAAAAAATAATAGCTGGTCGTTATGTGAACGAATGATGCGGTTCGCTTTGGATGGTCCAGTTTGAGAAAAGTTAGGTATTTTAAAATTGAAACCAATAACAAGGAATATCTTGAAAATGGTCAACTTATGTTTTTAACCAGATCTACATATTTATAGTAAGTTTTTGTCCAGCTCTTACGGTTTAACCGTTGCGCAAAATTCTACAAAACTCATGCAGAATAAGAAGCTCTTCATAGGCTAATCCCCAAAATTCGAAATATACATTTTATCTTTAAATATCTTTAATACACGATATTTTAATCAAAATCGTTAGAGCCATTTTTGAGAAAAAAATTATTTTCGAAAAATGTTTCATGTAAAGGATAGCTGGGGTTGGGGGATTTTCTTGCAAATGTTTCGTGTCACATCATTGGAAGATACTAAACTTAAATACCGAGTTTGGTATTTTTACGGTCTTTTCGTTTTTGAGTTGTGCTGTCACTCCCCCCCCCCCACAGAAACGTGTGCGCGGACCTTTTTCTAAAAATGATATTTTTCGACTCAGGGGACAGCAAAGCATATATTTCCGGTGAAATCTCGATATCGAATTTTTGGGTAGAATACAATACCTTCGCTAGCTACTATGTACATTGTTATGTACATACGGCTAGAGAAAGTAAAAATGCTTTTTGGACTTATGGGGACCTCAAAACGATATTTCCGGTGAAATCTCGGTATCACCAGCAGTTGTTTACCAGTCAAGGCCCTGATGTAACCATACCAGTCATAGTGACAGTGATACAGTCATTTGAAACATGCTAAATGTTAGTTTCATTTATGGACGCTCTTTAACCTATGCATCACATTTTATATTGGGCTTGGGTTTGTTCAGATGCCTCTTGAGGCTCTTTTACGTGCCGTAAATCTACAACACGGGACCAATGGCTTTATTTACCTTCCGAAAGAAGCCATGCTAAGGATTTTTAAGCCCGAAAGAAATCCACCACCCTCCGCCGGGTTTGAACCCGCGACCTTGGGAATCAGAGGCTAGCATGCTAATTGAGTAATACTAATACAAAAATGTTTTTGTATGTTATGCATATACTCATGCACGCAGGCGCGCGCGCACACACACACACACACACACACACACACACACATATCTATATTTCTGAGAAAGGTTTCTTTGTGAACCAAATGTTTTTATTTCCAGAATTTTAAAATTTATGTCAAACATTGCGACTGCTGTAAACAGAATGCTGTAAACAATATCAAATGATATTGTATTTATATTTCAATCGTAACACTTGAAGATCATTTTTATTCGCTAACAATAAAGTTACTATATTTTTAAACATTTTATATTCAATTTAATGGAAGAAACGGTTATGAATAAAAGTGCATAACGCTTAAGCCACGATAATCTTGAATAGAAACTCAACATTTTGAGATTAACATGTCATGCTGATTTCCATTAGCGCAAGCTTGTAGTATTCGAGAACGTCTCTCGAGTGACGTTATCGTAGCATCCGAGCACTTGCTAATGAAGAGGCTGATTTCGAAACCTTTGTGATTACAGTATTCGAGGCCTTGTTCTTGGATGAAGGTTTCGATTCTCTAGAGATTTCGAATGCAGTGGTTTCGATTAATTAACACAATCGATTCTGTAAATTCGCTTTAGTCATTTGCAGACATAAATTAACATTATATGTCTATAACATTTGAAACAGTTAATGGGGATCAATTTCAACAACCTTGATCCCTTCCAAAAATTATGAACAAATGTTTGCCCAAATTATTTACCAAAGACAATACCTGTGAAGTATTTCGAATAGGCTTTATACAATTATCGTAGAGTTTAAGGTGACAATCTTTCTTCCCGCTCTCACGTATTATATACTAAAAGGTAAACTTGTACGCTCTATTACTGGAATAACGCTATAACAAAACTTTCTAGACTTTAAAAAAAATAATTGGTTCAATTTTGATTATGAATATTATAAACTTTTGCGTCTAAACGTGTGTAGTTATAAAATACACTTGCGCTGCCATCTGTTGTTGTACAAATGATCAGGCAGAAATAGTTATGAAGTAAACGCATAGCACCGCAGCGTTTCCAGCGCACATAGTGTGGAATCTTCACACCAGTATACAAATTGATTGGAGTTCCAGAAAACTTGCCGAGAGATGGCATGCTTCACTATCCTCAAAGGACAGCTAAAGCCAAGACAACGGTCCCGCTCGCTTTACGTAAGAAACATGTCGGCTTGGTTTTAGAAATAATGCGAATTACTGCAGTTTAGCAACTTATACTGGATTTATATTGCTTAAAATATATAATCGGTATTCTATAACATTATAACCGAACCATTTAATGCAATTCCTTAGCATAATGCAACAGCTAATAGAGCGCTTACAAATTAATTGAAATCCGAGCGGCGTACTAACTAATCATGTTACCGCATCCACAAATAAAACTCCTTTATCCCATTTAAATATCAAAATGTCACACTTTCGTTACCTCATTATTCCATTGATATGATTGGTATGAGTTTATAAATAAAAATAACTGGCATCCATTCTAAAAGTACAATAAACCCGTCTTATTAAAATAATTTTCTATTATTCACATGGGCGTTAAGGACCGAGAACCCCACTTATCACATACTATTTACATATTATGGAAATAAATGTAGACAATTGTAGATGTTGAGATATTAATTGTTACTATCACTAGGTATATGTATATAATGTAATTATGTTTGTAGCAAGTCACACTGTGTACAGATTAGACTACCATAATACCAGAGCACAAAATAGTTATTATAGACAAAATTTTAATATAAAAACCACTGAAAAAGGTGCTCATATGATGGGAAAAAATATTGTTCAATAAACTCCCTGACTCCCTGGTGATATTAAAACTGTAAGTGGCAAAATATTTTAAAGGAAATTAAATAGGTTTTGAAAACAGAAATTCTTATACAGATTAAATGAATTAAAAATCCTGTGTATTGATATCACTGACGTTTTATTATGTTTATTTATTTTAATTTAATGTATGCAATTATATGCTGTCATTAATGTGTTATGTATAATGGTAAGTATTATTTGTAGTGATGTGTATGTAAATGTACTTATTATGAGCTCGTGCTCATTATACCTACCTAGTTAAAGCCAATTCATCAGCATAAATACTTTTTAATTATATTTATGTTCTTTGCTTTATATATGCTCTATATGTGTATTATTTGCAGACTGTGCAAAATATCTAATTTTTATTATCACCTTATTATCATTATGACTATAATTATCTTCATCATTATCGTTCTTCTTCTTCTTCTTCTTCTTCTTCTTCTTCTTCTTATTGTTATTATTATTATTATTATTATTATTATTATTATTATTATTATTATTATTATTATTATTATTATTATTATTATTATTATTATTCAATAGGAATGGCAAACAATGAAAATGAGTGCAAACAAACCACACTATAATATCAGTGACCATATCTTCCCTTCATATATATTCTATTTATATGAATTGGATGATTGCAATTGCAAGTAAAACAGAAAAATGCCCATTCCACACAATAATACAGGAGTTGAACATTAAGGTAATAACAATGAGTCACAAAAGCCTTGGCTGTTGAAGCACTGAGCGGACATCATTGTAATAATTTATTTTCAATTATGTTATAATTATGTTCGGAAGCCATATGCAACAATAGCTGTGTCTATAATTTGTGCAGTTTCATCTGAGAATACATATAAAACATTGTGTTAAATTAATTATTCAAAGGATAATTTCTGCTCATATCAGGGCAAAAATGGAGTAGAAACACCTCGATTATGAAAATGTTTAGTTCTACAAATAAGGTTAAAATGGATATCTCTATTGATTGCTATTACCGTGTGAAAACATAAAACTTGATTAGAGTATGTGGCGGAGGTCCCGGCTGGGGTGGGGAATTTTTCTTTAACCAGAATTATTCCCTATCCCTCACAGAGTCCGGAAGTGTGGGGGTGTGGGGGGGTGGTGGTGTGGGTGTGTGTGTGTGTGTGTGTGTGTGTGCGTACGTGCAAAAAAAGATTTAAACCCAATGTAAAGAACCTACAGAAAAGTTTCTTTCTAATGCAAAGCCCCCCAATATGACCTTAGATGTTTAAGGGGGCGGAAGAAGAAAAAAGTATGTGGCAAAAATCTGCTTCCTGCTTTAAGATGCATCGATTAATAATTAAAAAAACAGGAAAATTGTATTCACTCTTAAAAATGAAAATTGCAATTTAAATACTGTAAAACTGCTAGGAATACATCTAGATAGCAGATTAAACTGGGATGTACATACAAATAAATTTGCTCTAAACTGACGAGTCATGTACATGCTAAAACAATTAAAATGTTTAATTACTAAGAAATGTTGAATATGTATTATGCATTGTTTCACTCTCATCTGTATTATGGAATTTTACTGTGGAGTAATGCAAATGGAGCTAACACTGTCTTCAAGAGGCAAAAGAAAGACATTCGTTGTATTAAAGATCTAAAAAAAAAATAATTAACTGCCCTAGTCTGCTTGTCTACTATACATGAAAGTAAACTACCAAACCTTACCTTCCAAGCACACTGTGCACAATTATAACACTAGAAACAACAATATTTTAGAAATGCCATATTTTAGGCTGAGCAAAGCTTATCATCACTATGTATATACAGGTCTTAAGCTGTTTAATAAATTAGCCTATAGTGTCTATTTCCCATAAAGCAGTTTAAGATGTATCTAGAAATGTTATTATAGGACTTGGTTTTTTTATAGTATTAGTGAGTTTTTAGACTACATGGTAAATGACATTGCTGTAACTTTTTATTTATTTATTTTTTTAAATTTTATTTAAGATATATAATGTATTTGCTGTGTATAGTATTCTGTCACATTACCTATCTATATAGGGATGAGAATGTGTATTTATTTATTTTAAATGTCTATAGCAGCCAGATACTACTTTTGGACAACTATAAAGGAATAATTATTGGAACATACATCGAGTGGTGAACTGAAGTATGAAATGAAACTATTATATGGAGTGAGCTGAAAAGCTTATAGTTAAAGTAGGAGGGGGATACATTTTGAGCACAAATGCAGAAAAAAAAAAAGTTGCAAAAGTTAGTAGGCATTTAAGCCATATGACATAGCTCAAGCCATGTAATTTTTAAAGCCTACATCTGCATTTGCACATTTACATGTCATGTCAGTTTTCCTACCCTTGTAACTTTACTGCACATGGACAAGGTCAGTTGATATTAATTTCATTATGTTTCTGTCAGAATGTCACATTTTTGTTATGCATATGGGAGTCTTGTTTGATGGATTTCTCAAGAAGCTAATAGTTATATTTTTAAATTAATTTTATATGCAAGACATTACTGAAAGTGATTTTCAGATCATCACAAAAGAAATAATTGGGAGACATACCTATAAAGTATCAAATGGACAAATATGTAGCCTGATTGTTCAGGAACATAATGGTAAATAAATTAGCTTTAGAACTACAAAATCTACAGAATTATCAGTTTCTTAAGATCTGCACATTGTGACCTACCTTGTCCCAAATTGATTTTAAAGGTACCTATGTCATAACAAAAACAGTATTTTATTGCTTACTACACATATATACACAAGAATTTATTGTTACTGATGAAGAAGTGTGCAAAAATTAATTATACCTTCCTTCTAGCTTAAAGGAGAAGCCAGATTTATGTTAATGTTTAAAGACTGACTTAGTTCCACTAACCCTGAGTTTTCATGCTCCGCTTGCTTAAAATTGTGAAAAATAAAACAAATTGGATTTTTGTTAAGTGCATTTTTATTCATTTAAAGTATAAAGTATTACTGTTGAGGCAAAAACCACATAGCCTTTCATTTTCCTAGAGACATGTTCACAGTGTGTAATACTGTGAGGTGCTGCAGACTTTCTTTTCTGAGGTAATAAAGATGCAGTTTCTTTCACTTTTGAGTAAGCATGCTCCTTTCTAAATTCTGACATGGTTACTCTTCCAGAAGACACATATTTTCTTCCTCCACAAGTTGCTTTTCTTCTCATTATAGCTGTAGTCTGCACACCTATCTTTTTGTTACTGTATAACCGAGATTTTGCTTTTAAGCCAGAATACTTTCCAAAAGTATTTAATGATGTGATCAAATTAGCATCAGTCTTAATTTTTTCAAAATTTAAAACCATCTTTTCAGCAACTTCTAACATCTCTGAACTACTCTGAGTCTTTAATTTTATCAATTCGCACATGCCATCAACCATTTTTGCAATGTTTTGTTTGCGGTTTTCTATTGCTTCAGCAATATTTACCTCTTCATTTTTAAATATATCAAATTTATTTTCAACACAGGAAGGTGTTGTGGAGTGATTTAAATAGCTAGAAGCTGTTAAGTCTTTAAACCAGTTTAGAGGTGTACCTTCATTGTCAGTTGCAACGTAATAGAACTGTTTTTTTCTTTTCTTTTCTTTTCTTTTCTCCACATTCATTGGTTGGTAAAACAAAACCCAACTGTTGATTATACTTAATAGCAATGTGTAGCTAATGTTTACACTGCCCTAATATACACGTACATAAGCCAATTTCACTGTCAACAAAATACATCTGATTGTTGTTTAAGTTTGTAACCTCAAAATGGCTATCAGAAATTTGTTCACTTTTCAGTGGAATTGGTTTCTTTTCTTGCATTTTTTGTTTTTGTTGCAAATTTGATGGGGGGACGTTCTTTGCTACATCAATAGCCTTCTTTACATAAAACTTATTCAAATCAGTCATCAGAAAATTCAACAGTTGGGCAACATTATAAGCTGTAGTTCTCAAGAGAACTTTATCTTTAAGAACTCTCTCTCATTGCAGCTTCACACAAATTATTGGTATTTTGCCCTCTAAGTTTTGTGGATTTTCGATGGCATAAAGCCCATTCTTTGCGTCTTTTGTATAGCTTTTCTGCATTATTAATAAATTTACAATACTGTTTGCTGGTACCAGAGGATGCTAAAGCTTGGTACTCAGTGTTTAGCTCCTCTATACTATACCATCCTTTTAATAAAGAAAAACAGTTCTTGCCTGTCTTTCAAAGATATTCCAGTTGAACTGTTCCATAAGTAGAGCCAACTAGCCTGTAGTACATGGAAAATGCAGAGAAGAAGAACGGAGTTGGGAAATGATTTTGTAAGTGCAACTCTCTCTGCAGTGGTGTCTTCTATCATAAAAACGGAAGGCCCTCCAAGCCCCCTTCCATTGAATATTGCCGGTTTAATAAAGGTCTTGTACAATGTCAGTGCTTCTTATATCGTAGCCTCGCTTTCAGAAGTACCTATTGGAAACCCACCAGCATTTGTGTACAATTAGCAAGAATACTCTACATCCTAACCTATCAATATTTCCAGATGAGTCCACAAAAACAACTTCAACAACAACCTGCACCTAATGTTTTCAAAATCCTCTTCTCCAAGCGCCTCATGATGGCAATAACAAAATTATTGTTTTCCAAACTCTTATAGGCTGCACAATTTTCCCCCACTTCAGCACTATAATTTAAAACAAATGTTTCAAAGGATTTTACCATTTCAGCACCACTGCCTGACCCATACTTTTCTTCAGAACACTATAAAACTAATGGTAAGAGATGTCTGGACAATGTGTCCTATCACCAGCAGTAATAATCATCCTCGTGATCATGATATAAACCTTCTTTATGGATATCCAAAGCGCGCGAAGGAGGGTGTCCTGCTTCAAACATTTTCAAAAACTTACATCAGACTCCCATGTTTTAATGCTTCAGCATTGTAAATCAGATGATTGTAGTGGAGGATGACTAATGTGGGCAACTCAGTAAGATGAAGATCCACGCTTCTGAAACAAAAAAAATTGACTTGTGGTAGTAATAGTATTAATAATAATATTAATAATAATAATAATAATAATATTAATAATAATAATAATATTAATAATAACAACAATAACAATAATAATAATAATAATAATAATAATAATAATAACAATAATAATAATAGAAATGAAGCATTAAATTTCAAGGCACTTATGTATTATGTTGTACCTATGGTAGAATCACATTCAGATTTAAAGTTTCAGTAAAGAAGGATAATGAAATTTATCTAAATGATTACAGTGAAGATTTGGAGACTTAATGGCTGATTAACAGAGCTCAGAAATACAAACTCTAAACTGTCAAAGTTCCTTTCCACCATGAATGTTTCTACTAAGAAGGATTCCAAGTAATTAGTATGGTTAAATATATTTTTTAGCAAAGCATGCAAATGGGACAATATTTGCTTTCTTTTGTGCAAAATACAGAAATAGCATTATGTATAACATTGCTAATAATGAGAAACAAAATAAGAATCAAATTTTTTTAATCTGTTATATTTAGAGGAAATTCTGTCTGAAAAAAATTAACATGCCACAGCAATATTTTGACTTATATAACATGGTTTGGTGTACAAGTTGCTATACGTTTTTATTCTAATAAGTTTGAACTGTATCTTGTGGCTTTCCAATTTTAAAAATCAAATGAAAGTAAAGGATACTTAAATCAACCTATTTTATGTTGTGATTCCAATAACAAATTGAAAGAATTTGAAACTTGGTGCCAATGCATTTTTCATCTACTTTGGAGAGTTTTAAATTCTGTTTTACAAAGAGCATTAGAATCCATGTAACACATAGCAGAATTAGCAGAATGCTTTTATCTTGCTTTTTATTCTTTCCCCCTAGTCATCCATTTTTGTTTCCTTCCGATGCCAATTTTTCATATCAATTGATTTAAGCTATAAATAATAAATGCTTCACTGGGACAATGTGTTGCAAACTTCTGAGTGTTGGGAAGATATGGATGGTGTTCACTGTATTTTGTAGCCAAATTTACTGTTCGTGAAAAGTGTAATACATTATTAAGGGAGTTTCAGATGTTCCAGCATTGTAAACAAAATGTTCTAGTTTTAATAGATCATAATTTACCACAGAAAGAGAAAATTAATTAGGAACTGTTGTGTTCTACAGTAGGTTTAGCTTTAATAAACTGAGAAAACTGGAATTGCTGATTCTGGGTGGGTAAAGCAGTAATTAAATTAATTAAATATGGACATAGAAACATACCTTCACCACACAATTCAACGAATTCTACCCTTTTTGGAGAAGTATTAATCTTGATCACAATTAAAAAATGTTTAAATGAACACCATTATATATAAAGGCTCAGCATGAAAGACAGTATAATATAATGGTTATAAGACTTCATCACAATTTAGCCTAATCATATAGTTTATATTCAATCCAAGTAATGAACTAACTAATAACTCAATTAATAAAGTAGAGTGCTTGAGCTTTGGTTGACTAATATTTGCATTTAATGAACGTGAATAATGTCTCACTGTATAAACCTTCAAATTTGTTTATATATCCTAAGAAAGATGATTGTGATTGAATGGAAAAAGATATTCATACAGGTATTAACTTGCTGATGAGGGAGGAAGGATAACAAATATTATGTGTTCCATTCACAAGACTTTCTCTACTTTGCTGTAACAGATTATTATTAAAAACAGTCTACTTTATGATAATTGAGATGAACATTAGCAGAAATTGTCTTCATTACTTGCTTCCTTGTAAGTAGAACCCATATAAGGGAATACACTAGGATAAAATGATTGTCAAATCCTATAAAAGCTGGTTGCCATGTGGTTAAAATCTGTTTTTATGCAGGGTCAGGAGTTTATAGCTTTCTGTGTGAGAAAAATTTTAAGTATTTTGAATCTGAAACAAATAACAAGGAATATCTCAGAAATGGTCAACTCCAAGAGGGGGGAAAACATTTACAAATTGTATGTTTTAACATGATCTACATTTTTTGTGTAGTAAGTTTTTGCCTATCTCTTACAGTTTACTAGTTATGCAAAATTCAGCAATACACATTCAGAATAAAGAGGCGTTCAGAGGCTATTCCCAGAAAATTCAAGATATACATTTTATTTGCCTAATACATATCTTTAATATATGGTATTTTAATCAAAATTGCTAGAGCAATTTTTGAGAACATAAAGAATTTTGAAAATTTTTCCATGTAAAGGACAGTTTGGGGTGAGGTTTCTCAAAATCTTTGTCGCATCACTGGAAATTACTAAACTTAAATACCAAGTTTGGTATTTTACTAACTTACCGACACACACACACACACACACACATGGACCTTTTTCTACAAATGCTTTTTTGGGGTACAGGGGAACCTAAAACATATATTTCTCGGTCAAATTTTTGGGTGAATTACAATACCTTCTCTATACACTATGTACATAGTACGTATAGAGAAAGTAAACATTAAGGCATCTCTTAGGTATGATACTGCTTAAACTGTTACTAGAATATCATCTGTAGCTTAGTATAATATAAAAAGCACATACATGCAAAAGGTATACTTATTCATTTTTTTTAAAAAAATGAAAAAAATGTACCAAGTATTTTATAATTAAGAATGGAAAAAGCTGAGCTATTTATATCAAACATGTAAAACTAAATTATATCACAAAGGTAACACCTCTCACACAAAACACTATTTTATTGATGTCTTCTAGCAAATATAAGGAAAACAAAACATTACTATGAACTAATTCCTAAGGAACATGAGTTAAAATAGAAAGGATAAAAATATATTCTAAATTATTTTATATAATTTAATTCCTAAAACATATTTTCTGATTTTAGTTGATTTGCCTAAGTTTGAAACTTATCATTAGTTATACACAAACTTACAGTTGGGTAATCAAAGGCCAACTTCAGGGATAAGAAAATGGTTAGATTTGCTAATAATTACTATGCCACAGTAGACTGTTGAGTACTGGCATTTTATGAAGGCAATAAACATATTTTTGAAGATCCATAATGCAATGCAGAACGGGGGCAGATAGTAATATATTTCTTTTTTCCCCGATTCTCAGATAAGAAACATTAACTTATTAAGAAAAATTCTATTCATGCATAGCGTTCACAGAGCAGTGTACCAGGGCATATGCAAAATGTCATTGATTCTACACATATCATTAAAATTACATGCATTAAATTTTAGTGCAAGTACCCACTTGTTTGCTCTTTACTGTGATTCTCATTCTTGCAGGACAATCTGTATTATTTAGCATGTGTATTTAAAACATTGTGGCTTCAAGGCTGTGTATTATGGTGACACCACAGGGCCATCTGTAAAAGTATAATAACACACCCATGCTTCATACTCAATTTATGGCTATATTTTGTTAAGCATATAAATGCTTTGGTAATAATTTCATATTTTTACTGCAATAAAACTAAAGTGTGTTATAATACATTGTATAAAAATACTTTTGAGCCTTTGAGAACGTCTGAGAGGCCTTAAAAGTATTTTTGGATACCCCTTGAAATTTGTTCAAGCACTCTTCAATATTGTCTTTTTTACGATCAACACCAAATCATGCATCAAATTTTCCTTCAACATCACTGGGCACGTAATCGCAGATTCTATTTTCAAAATTCTGAGGCAGAAGATCCTGAAAATCAAAAAAAAGCTTTGTTGTACATCTTAATAAATGTAGAAAAAGCTGCGCTGATAATATCATAAGTTATCATATATAAATATATCATATTATACACACAAGCTACTCACTCTAAGTATAGAATAATTTTGCAAATTATTCGCCGAATTCTCACGCTTGCAGCATTTAATAAAATCCATTTCAGCTTTGCTATCAAATCAGATGGAATTGCTGATAGAAAGATGCCGTCACGAATGTTGCCGCCAAAATGTTGGCGGTCAATCGACCAATGACAAGAGTCCCAACCTAAAAGTGAACTGGAATCTGCAATGTCGCTGTACTGCACCTCCGCACCTATCCGAGACCCGAGTGTAGTATTCGAATACAGCATTCAGGGCATTTTCAAACGAGAACCCATCCGAGTGAAGGATTCGAATACAACATTTAGGTTTGGAGAACATCTCGATATCATCCAAGAATTGAATACATCGACATTTTGCATTCGAATACTCCCACCGCTACTACATTCTTAATAACATAAAAAATAAAATAAAATAAAATCTGTAATACAACAGTATTATCTGTAAAATAATGATGTATATCAATAATTTAAAAGTGGGAAATAAATTATAAAGTTTGCAATATACGTCCTGGTATAGGGAACAAGATGCCAGGATGTTGTATTACTACATTCTTAATAGTAACAGATTATACCTAGAAGAAATGGGCAGTACCAATAGATTTCAAGAATCGGAAATAGAATATTTGACACTCAACGCCGGTCCCCATGGCCGCGCTCGCCAAGGCGTCACGCTTTGGTGCTTCGTAACGCTGGGGATCGAGAGTTCGAGTCCCGCCTTGGGCATGGATGTTATATGTTTGTGTATATGTGTGTGTTGTAAAAGTAAGAAAACAGTAATAATACGGCAAAACAAGGTAAAAAAAAAAGGTAAATAAAAGTAGGGTATGCAGTGCCGGAGTCCCGATCAGACTCCGGTTCTGTATTTAATAATTAATACTCGCTGATATGGATAAAAGGTCGCTTAGGGCGACTTTTCAAGCCTTGCGAATGGCTGTTGTAAGACCTAACGTTGCGTCGCTAATATAACCCTACTTCTATATCGAACGAGCTTGCGATACGGCACCTTCCCTTCCCGCTTGTGTTCAACGCAGAATTAACCTATCGAATTTCTTACGAAGTCTCATCTCGCGCATCAATGAATAGTTTACCGAGCATTACCAAATAGACGATTTAACATTGTTTCAGAAATTGAAATGTGCGGTAAACTATGAGTGCGTGAGATGCGACTTAGATGTTCGGCAACTATTTCCTAAAAAGAAAATGATTGGTAAGAAGCAATCCACGTTAACTGACCTTTTTGTTGTATAGAACAAATTAGATTTTTTTTAATCATTAACGTTTAATAAACAAATGAAGAAAGGCACAATATTTATATGAAGTTAGGATTGTGCAGAAATGCATGTTTCATCCTTTCACTAAGTAGAATTAAAATCCTGTTACTTATATGAGCATACCAATTATAATTTCACATTGAATTAATGCATTGTTTATATGGAGGAAAATTGGAAGGGAAGCCAACAAGGTTAAGTGTAATGCATTTTTTTTTTTTTTTTTTGTATATAGCAAATTCAAAATAATATTGAGCATGTTCATAAAAACTAGTGTAAAAAACAGCATATATGTACACATAAAAATTCCAAATAAAGATGTAATAACAGCTAGTACAAAACAAACAAAAAAAAGCAGCACTATCTGTTTCAAAAGAAAACAAAGTGCTATGTTAATGCTTGTATTATTGAATAAAGTTTTAAACAGCAGCAGCTACATTTCAATGCATAAACGTATACATTTTTTTTTTTTTGCATAAGATTACAAAAGTTTCTCAGAGAGGGACCTCAAATTTGAAATTCTCTCCTATAGTATTAATGCTTTAGCAACATTTTTAATATTTGTACATGAGACAATGTGAGCAACTTGTGTCATAAATTTTATCAATCATACTTTTTGTGCATTCTTGTAATAACTTTGGTTAAAATATTTATGACTTACAAATACAGAGAAAGCAAGTTATTACAATTAGAATAACATATTCTGCACAATGAAAATAAGAAAGTAGTAAAATGCACCATTTGTTTAAAATCTAATTGTCTACTTGTCTTTACTACTAAACTCTTCAGTTTGTACAAATTTTCCCCTGAGACCAAAAATCCTGCATGCTAATCAACACTGAACAAAGAAAACATGTAGTTCTAGAAAGAAAATTTAAAACACCAATACATCTTGTAATATGACAAATTTCCATATGCTTGGTATTCTGTCAAGTTAAGCATCTTTTTGAGTAGATATCCTAATTTATTTTATTGGTTTACCATGACAATATATTTGCATTTCCTTCCTCTCATTTACTCCAAATTATGTGCCAATTGCATAGGAATTTATAGTAAATTTGGGTGTACTCTTGCCATTATGTGGTAAATAATGGGGCCTAGGAAATGTTTGCAGACCCATGCCCATATCTTCCCTTCATATGTATTGTCTTTATATGAATTGGATGAATGCAATTGCAAGCAAAACAGAAAAAGCCCATTCTACACAATAATACAGGAGTTGAACATCAAGTGAAAACAATGAGTCAGAAAGGCCTTGGCTATTGCGGCAGTGAGCTGACATCATTGTAATAATTTATTTTCAATTATGTTATAATTGTGTTCAGAAGCCATATACAACAATAGCTGTGAGTATAATTTATGCAGTTTCATCTCAGAATACATATAAAAGATTGTGTTAAATTATTCCAAGAATAATTTCTCCTCATAATATCAGGGCAAAAATGGGGTAGAAACACCTCGATTATGAAAATGTTTAGTTCCATACTACCAATTAATTTGCATCTATAATAGCTGTAAAGTAAAGGCAATAACTCCTTGTTTTACATTTATAAAGAATTACTTAAAATTGTGCAATATTTAGAAACTTAAATCACACAGACATTCTACATAGGACAGTTACTAATTTTACTGTAATATATTCATAGATATACCAAAGTATTTTACTTCAGATTATGTTATATTTATGTCAATTTATGCAAAAGTTTGTGCAAATTTTACATTCTTTTGTTTTTAAAAATTAGTAACCCTACAATTACAAGAATCAAGTGTATGTATACATACATATTAAGAATGAAGATGTCTGAACGAACATGTCACATTCCTACCGGCTGCTGACACTGTAATACTTAAAATGAAAGTAAAAATACACATAAAAAAAATAATAGAAGGATATACAAATCTTATATATTTAATATTTTTAACTGTTAATGAGTTTAATAACACATGAATAAACTTTCTTTTTTCAGTTACAAAGACCACATAATATTTTTGAAGTTCCTTATTCATGCATTCATAATTGTGCTATGTGTGTTGCATAATGATAAAAGCGCTAAACAAGAACAAATGGAATTTATGTAATTTCAGCAATATTTTTATGAGAATAAATCATTTCCAAGCAACTCACCCCAATGTACTATTTATCTAGCCAGATTATTAGAAACATTTTTCACTGATTGATAAAGCAAACCTTGCAACAATTCATTTCCAAGAACTCACCCTATGGTATTGATTAGCTTGCCACATTATTACAAACATAAAAACTCTTATACAAGCAACTTGCCCAAAGATATTAATAACTTGCCACATTCAAACATTTGTCACTGCATGATAAAGGAAAAAAATTGTAAAAATTTGTAACCAAGCAACTCACCCTAAGGTATTAATTGGGTAGCAAGATTATTATTGGGCAGACATGGTTCCTATGACATGATACAGTTACATTTATCTGCTGATTCTTATATTACATTAGAATAAAAGCAATGCTATTAAAATGAAAAAAATTAAAAATAATTAATTCAAGCGAATTTACCAACATTTCCACCACACTTAACATATCTATATACCTATAATATAGAATGCAAGTTTCCCCTGGTTTCATTAATGTTATTGTGCAAAAAAAAATTAAGGAAACAAATTAAATAATCATACCCTAACAATTCACTTCACTTATTTTACATTAATGTTTTACCAATGTAGATAACGTATACTGAAGCAAAGCAAACAACACAAAGTTGTCTTTGGTTATTCACAATGCTATTTTCTTTCACTTCATCAATTAACGGCATATAACTATTTGTGATGTCTAAGTTGATGTTCAAAAGTTGATGCCTGAAATGTGTGCAGCCAAATTAAAACAGCCCAGACTGATGGTTTTTAAGCGTGTTTAAAAGCAACAGCCATATTATAAATTTACTGCATGTAAAAGAATCTCTGCAGGGTGAAAGTCTGGCAGACAGGTGGTATGGGTATTCTGTCAATTGATAGCATCATTGACAAAAGACTAACTGTTTAAAAACATTTTTATCAAATGCATTTAGGCTACCCTGAAACACATGACAGAAAACAAATTTTATATATCATGCATCATAATATGATTTAGATTACTTAATGCAAGAAAAATATTGTAAGTTTAAACGATGAGGGTGTAGGAAAGGTGCCGTCATGGATTGAATGTAAATTTATACAAGCTTGTACTGAAATGCCAACACACATTTAATTATAAGATGGCTGAGGTAAATCAGTCAACAATGCAGTATGTGGTTAATGTAAGCTATATAAGGAATGTCAAATACATGCTCCAGGAAAAAAGGGCAAATTTGGTGGTTATGGTTAAGATAGAAATTCTGCTTCAAATCTGACATTCTTGTTTCATTAAGAATTATATGTATAGTGTATACATAAGCTAATTTTGTAATGAATCATTTTTCTGCATGAGAGAATTTGCAATAGTTATTAGTAGGTCTTTTCACAAGTTATTACAACCAAGCAGCACCATGTTTCAGGTTAGGTAATGAGTGACTCTGTACTCCTGTGTTCTGAAAGCTTCTTACCCATTTCTTAGCTTTCAGTAGAATTCGGGAAACAAAACAGTTTAATTGCCTTATTCCTCCCTGAAACAGTACAACCTCAAAGGCACATTTTTCTTTCAGAAGACTTTGTGCATCTTTCTGTTTTGAAATTGCGGTCATGCTAACATTTTTCAAATTCGAAGCATGTCATCAAGAGGGCCAACATTATACTAGGAAACAGACTGCCAGCATAAGCTGTTGTTTGTTTGTTTTGTTAATTTGGTCCCATCTTTGAACAAGGCTCAGGTACATTGAACACGTCATACAGACAGACAATTTTTCGATGCATGCAACTATTTTTAACACCAGCACCAGATTTTAACTAGTGGATTTTTAATCGCCACCACAAATAAATCAATATCTACAATTTTAATATCTTTTCCAATTTCTACTACAATGGCAATATTTTACGATTACTTATTACTACTAATCAGCAAACAGTTATTTTACTAATATATATGATTAAATTAGTTAGAAATGAGTCATAGGTCCTATTGACTCAAGTAGCAGACAAACATGCAAGATAATTTAAGAGATTACAGTAACATGTGTATTACAGAGAATGCTTACATTTATGCCAATACAATGAGACATTGCATTTCATTTTATAGCAAAGTACACTTTACTGTTTCTCCATAAACTCCTGTATTGAGTAACAGGCCTTGCTGCATAGATAGTTTTTAAGAGTAGATTTGAATTTTTCTATTTAACCCGAGGATAGTAATTTTAAGTCTTTTGGAAGGGCATTGAATATTTTGACACATTCATAATATAATACTCCTTTTTGATAACATGTTAAGCTAGCACTAGGTTTGTGCAAATTCATTCTTTTTCTTGTACTTAAGTTATGTATGTTCACATTTTTTTCAAAGTATTCTTGATTTTTCTATATGGAAACACATAAGCATGAAAATGTATTCACAAAGAAGTGTTAAAATGTTCAGCCTTTGAAACTTATGACACAGAATAGAGAGTATACAGAAAGGAAACTGCATTGTAATCCGTGTGCCAAAATTCAGTGACCATGCACGAATTCCGCCATACTTGGACCGAGTAAACAGCTATGTTGTTGAAGTTACACACTTCGCAACATACATTTTATTATTGTTATTAATTGTATATTTTAGCTACTGGAATTATATTCTACTCAATGGCTATAATATACACTGTACAAGTTAGAATATTTGTTGACCCTTAAAGCTTTACTGCTCTTATAATGAGCAATAGTAAGAGAAAAGGCGGCCTGTGGTGCTCAGACTGTATTGCAAAAATAATTAAAATGCAATTAATATGGCAAAGAAAACTGGAATGTCTCCTGTAAAGTTAGTAATGTGGGGTTTATCATGTGTTTGCATCAAGCTTCAGTTTTTTTTTTTTTTTTTTTTCTTTTTTCTTTCTATGATAGGGCTGATTCATTCTGCCTAATCATATTTACTGTCCATTCTGATTCAACGTATTAAGCCTTTTCATTATTTTACTAAATAAAGCTTGGCTTGGTTATTTACTCCTATCTACATATTTTCCTAACAATAATTTCATGTTGCTACAGTTTGTTTTGTAGATATGCATAGCAAACAAAACACTCAAAAATCTGATGTGTTCCATTCATATGACTTTTTCTAACTGTTCACAAACAAAATTGTCTTACAAAAGATGCTTCTTTTATCTACATTATGCTAATCAAGATAAACATTACCAGAATTCGTCTTCATACTTGATTCGTTGTAAGTAGAAGAGACATAAGAGAATGCACAGGCTAAAGCGTTAGTCAAATCTTATAAAATCCGGTGACTAAAGTATTTAAGCTAAATATCCTCCAAGGATGTGACACGAAGATTTTCAAGAAAATCCCCATACCCCTAACTACCCTTTACATAGAACATTTTTCGAAAATTTTGATTTTCTCAAAAATGGCTCCAACGATTTTTATTAAATTGCCGTATATTTTATTTTATACAAATAAAACGTATATTTTGAATTCTCTGGGACTAGCCTGTGAAGAACTCTTTATTCTGGTTGGGGTTTGTAGAATTTTGCATAACGGTTAAACCGTAAGAGATAGACAAAAACTTACTATATAAAATATAGATCTCGTTAAAACAGAATTTATGTCATATACTTTTTTTATGTAGAGCTGACGGTTTCTAAGATATTCCTTGTTATGGGTTTCAGTTTTAAACTAATTAACTTGTCTCCAACGGGACCATAAATGCGAACGGAACATCAATTGTTTCACATACCGACCAGCTTTTAAAAGATTTGACCATCACTTTGGCCTAATGTATTCCCTTATTTCCCTTCTACTTACAAGGAAGCAAGTTATAGATAATTTCTGCTAATGTTTATCTTGATTCGCATGACGTAGATAAAAGAAGAATCTTTTATAAGAAAAATTGTTTGTGGAAGAGCTAGAGAACGTTATGTGAATGAAACACATCAGATTTTTATGCACTACGTTTTTGTCTATCTCTTACAATTTACTAGTTATACAAAAGCTATATAAAAGTAATCTAGAACAAAGAGGTCTTCAGAGGCTCTTCCCAGAAAATTCAAGCTATACGTTTCATTTGTCATAAAAATATCTTAAACCTGCGACATTTTAATCAAAACCGTAAGAGATAGATAAAAATCTTACTACATAGAGATTGTATATCCCGTTAAAGCCCAGAATTTGTCATGTACACTTTTTATGGTGTTAGCCATTTTCAAAATTCCCCCTCTTATCGATTAAACATTTTCAAGTTCATGAACATTTTCTGTCGTGGAAATTACCATTCAGTTTTTCTCTTTTATTTTTTCAAGTTATTGCAAAAAAAAAAAAAAAAAAAATGAGATTTCAAAGCATCACATAGCTGCTGGCATTGAAAAGTTTTGACTATCGTTTATTCTTATAACGAAAGGCGCAATTAAAATGTATCTCTATTAACAAGAAACAGAAGATTAGGCAGCCGTATAAATAGTTTGTAGGAGAGCAAGCAGAGAAAGTCATGTATGCCACACATAGATTGTTATTACATATGTTCGTGCCTTTTTATGCTACACGTATAACCTGCTTAAAATGGTATGTAATAAACAGCGTTCGCTTTGCGTTTACTAGGACCCAATATGGCGTCTAGCGCAGAGTTTGGCTTCAAGCACATCAAAGGAGCCGCCCTCGAGTTTCCTTTCTGTATGCTCTCTATTCTGTGCTTGCATGAAGCTCTATTGTTGATGCCATACATGGTTCTGATGGCTTTCTTTTCCAATATAAGTACTCGTTTACTTTCAACCGAATTTCCCCAGAATATATGACCATGTTTCATTACTGAACAAAAATAAGCATAGTATATTTGCTGTAAGGTATGGATTTGGCAGTATGATTTCGTTCCCCCACTTGCAAATATTGCCGATCTTAACTGGTGCAATGCTCTCTATGTGAACTTTCCAATTTAGATATTTATCGACCTGCAGACCTAAGAATTTAACCTGTGAGCCTTTGATCAGGAACAGCTTTGTCATTACCTATCTGCAAAGAAACATTTTTTCAATTGAATGTTTCAAATTTTACGACCTAGGTTTTGTCAACGTTTAAAGAGAGTTTATTGGCCGTATACCAATTGCATGTTGCCTTTGATCAGGAACAGCTTTGTCATTACCTATCTGCAAAGTAACATTTTTTCAATTGAATGTTTCAAATTTTACGACCTTGGTTTTGTCAACGTTTAAAGAGAGTTTATTGGCCGTATACCAATTGCATATAATTGCTTGAATGCATTATTCAAATTGGGGGCCAAGTCATGTACATTTTTACTAGTCATAATAAGACAGTGTCAACAAATCTTCTCATTACTAAGGAGAAGTCGTTGATATAAATCAAGAATAGTGACGGGCCAAGAATTGATCCCTGTGGGACTCCATGCATAATGATTGCCCATTTCGAACTCCGTTTTATATTATAACTCTTTACCTAGACCCTCTGTTTTCTGTTCCATAGATATGACTTAAACCAACGAAGTTGCTCAATTTTTATTCCATAGAAATTTAGTTTTTTGAGTAATATTTCATGATTTACAGAGTCAAATGCCTTGGCAAGTTCGCAGAAAATACCTCCAATAAACATTTTTTTATTTATTGCTGAGAGAATTTCATTTGTAAACACGTATGCTGCATTTTCCGTTGATACATTTTTCCTGAAGCCAAACTGTTCTTTTACTAGAATATGATTTTACTCAAAGTATTGTGTAACCTATTGAACATTACTTTTTCATAGATCTTTGAGAATGTTGATAGATGTGATATAGGTCTATCGTTTGAAGGGTCCTGTTTATCACCTTTTTAAATTGTGGTTTACAGTGGCGTATTTTAGTCTTTCTGGAAAATTTCCAGTTTCTATGGATATATTATACAACTGGCATAATGGTTCACATATTACCGTGGCACAGGCTTTCAGTACCTTACTGGATATTTCGTCATAGCCTGCTGAGCTATTTGATTTTAATGCTTAAATGGTTTTTAGAATCTCTGCTGGTGTAGCACATTTAGCCTTAAATTCAGGAAGTTCGCTTTGATAATAGTCTTTCAAATATTGTATAGCATCTTCTTTACCTCATTGGCTAATGTTAAATTTTGTTGTAACATTTAGGAAGAAATTATTAAATACATTGACTATCACTTTGGGATGCTTAGTTTCTACATTATCTGTTTTTAGGGTGGTGTTATTATAACTATGAAGATTTTTTCCTGATTCCCTTTTTATGATTTCCCAAGTAGTTTTTACTTTATTATTCGATTTACTTTTAACATTTTGGTAATGCTTCGCTTTAGCTTGACTAATCACATTTTTTAGGATTTTGCAATACTTTTTGTAGTGGCAGATTAATTTGACATCACTAATGTGTTAAAATATAACGGGGTTTTCAAACAAGCCGTGTGTAGGACAGGAGTTGGATAGGTAGAGTCAGACTAAAAAATTCAATGCCATAGCCGGGATTTGGACCACGTATCTCCCGATCTCTAGCCGGTTGCTCTGCCACTGAGCTACCATGGCAACATTATATACCGGCTAGAGATCGGGAGATCCGTGGTTCAAATTCCGGCTATGGCATTGAATTTTTCAGTTTGACTCTACCTATCCAAATCACTGCTGTGCCTAATCATGCAATATAATTTTCTTTTCTGAATATATGATGTCTTAGTACCTACTGTGATCCATTCAGGTGATCGTTTATTTATTTGGCAATGCTTTTGTTGAAAGCATGATTCAAACTGCATAGTGATAGTTCGCAAAAAGTTGTTGAATGCATCATTTACATCAATAGCGGAGTACACATCATCCCACGATTCTTTTTGTAATGCTTGCGAGGAGCTACCCAGGCTCTCTATTTATATTTCTAAAATTTATATATATATATACATTTTCCTGGTCTGGTTTAACTGTTACCTATATTATTTATGTGGGTCAACTGAGCGCCGTGATCAGATATTCCATTTAATAGGGGAGATACTGTTGGCGCTTTGAATATACTTTCACTCATAAATATATTATCTATTGCTGTTGAGATGTGTTAGTTCTTGTAGGGAGGTCTACAGTATGCATTATATTATATTACCCAGGGTATCACAAGCTGATTTTTCCTTGAGCTGGATACTAGGGAATCTACATTTACATCGCCGCATATTATTATTTCTTTTCTTTTTTTTTTTTTGGTCTATACAAAGAATGTAACAATTTGTCGAGCTGTCCCATAAAGTTTTCATAGTTTCCAATTGGGGATCAGTATAAACTTACTATAGCTAATTAGCCTTTTGAATTTCAATTTGGATAGCACATATCTCAATGCCCTTTTCGAAACAAAACTTTGTAACATCAACGATTTTGCTTGCTATGCCATACCTTACATATATACATACTCTGACATCCTCTCGTTTGCTTAAATATTCTGCTCCCAAATAATATCCATGCAATAACAATGCTGAGAATTCCTGTTGTTTCAAGTGATGTTCTGACAAACATATAATATTGGGTTTAATTCTCTCTAAAAAATTAGCATTTCTACATATTTGCTTTTCAGTCCTCTAATATTCTGATCGCAGACATTAAGATTTGTGTAGTGTTTAACTGATTGTCAGTTATTACTATTATTACATGTTTCCTTTAATATCCTGGAATTCTGTTTTGCTGCTAGCCTAAAAATGACTTCTATCACTTGTAACAACAGGAATTATACGTTGATTCTGTTGGCAATAAGAGAAGATAATTTCTTCTTCCCAGCAGAATTAAGGTGTATACTCTTCCCGTTCAATGCAAGAAGCATCTATCAAGTCAATGTGTGCATTTCTAGGTTCCCACAAGGCACGTTCAAGTCGCTGATTCACACTCCTCAACCTCTTGTAAAGCTGCAGCTTGTCGTGCCTCTCAAAGAGACCCAGAAAACTCACATTCGTATGGTTGCTGTTTTCGCTGAGTAATTTAGGTCCTTTTCGATGCTATAATTGCGATCTGCATCCAGATTGTTGCCTGCCCCCCTCCCAACTACAACAACATAATCCCCCTTATTAAAACCTGAAGTTAGCTTTAGCAGATCTTTGTCACGTCAGTGAGTCCAGCACTGTACTTAAAAATGCTCATACATCATACTTCTGCCTCAAATGCTCCTTAAGCAAGGATACCACGCCTTTCCCATGACTACTGCTGAGCTACAAAACCTTACTTTCAGTACCCGCCAATTCATATATTTACTCAGGAGGATTTGGAGCCTGAGCACCAGGTGTGTCTAGTATACCAAGCTTGTTACTCAGCTTTACAGAAATCTCATCCCCAGTATAGTGCCATCTTCTATCCTACGTTTTTGCTTAGACACCACCTTGGATTCAGGTAATTTACGGTCCAAATGGACTGAATGAGTCCAGTCCCTTGAAGTTTCTTGAGCAAGTGTTATGTCCTTACGTAGTTAGAGGATGCTCTCTTCCTGTTTCACAACAAGGTTCTTATATGTGCATAATTCACAATACCACTCATTACATTGACTTACCTTGTCACTACTGGTATTCGCGCATAATCAATGAAATCAACACAAACATCGATCACATAAAACACCTTGTCCTACCTTAGGCCTACACGCAACGCAGTTTCCACTAACTCACACAGTTGGGCACTCATTTCTCTTACACAGATTAACACAACACCACTCGCTGAATCACTTCGAAAACCTGCTAGCTCTTAAGCTGTTCTTTCTAAATGTTAACAAGCTATACACAAATACTTCTAAAGTAAACAAATATGGCTGCCTACCGCAATGGTCGATATCAGGAGGCTTGAATACTTTAACAAACTAGCCAAACACAATTCACTGACTCACTTAATACACTTCACTGAATCACTTAATTGCGATTATTTGGACTTAAACTTTTACTTCTTAAAACTAGATCGTACTATCATTAATACACATCAAGTTTATATTTATTAACAGCTGTTACAGTAAATCAATATGGCTGTCTTAGTGGTGCATGTATAACTGTCAATTATATACTTAGTAAATTCTAGCAATCTTACTAACAATATATGGGTTAAACTTAAAGATACTGCTATGTGTTAACAACTGTTAAATGGGAAATTCAGTAGAATACATATTAATACCAATTTCAAAAGAGTTGGAGCGGTTCACAAGTACATTCACCAGCTACCAGGGTTTCACAATACTGTTACGTAATGTGTGAATAAACGGAATTAATTGAAACAGTTCTATTTTTATAATTTTATTTCAGGATTTTCCTTTATTAAATCCATACTACAATGTACCTATATTAAAGACAATGTTTACCACTAAACATTATATACTTCCGTCGAACACTGGTATAAAGAGACATCTCTTGACAGCAGTACAAGATAATTTTGGTGTGCGGAGCTCGAAATGTAACTTTCAAACCAATTTGTTTTCGGTACCTCATCTCGACTCCACATCGGAAGTCACTAAGCAAGTTGGCGTAAGTTGGTCGAAAATCTCTACCTTCACATGCAGATAACTTGTGCTTGCAAATAGACGTGAACACTGTTAACATGATGCGCAGTGGGATGAACTGATGCTGAGGATGGCCGGCAATTTGCAACCACGTAACCAGCACCAGACTGTCCTGCACCATGAAAACGCGAATATCGCCCTTCGTGACGCATACAAGAGATAAAAATAGAACTAAACAATGCCACCAGTAAATTACAAGGAAAGTCTTGCACAAACAAACAACAGAAAAGATTGCTAATTTGTATCGATTAAGTATTCAGAAGGCTGCAGAGGGGACCTGTATTAAATTCAAGTCTACATAGCAACGTAGAAACAGCCACCGTTGCGTTGTTTAGTTTGGTTCGTAAATCTGAATTCGTAGATCGTATTCAGTTAGGTGAATACGGGTCTTTCTCAACACCTCCTAAAGAAATACCAAGCATATTCTTACAAACGATTTTAATTTATCCGCACCATGCTAATCGAAATGAATACTAACAGAAATAGTCTTAAAAGTTGCTTCCTTGTAGGTAGAAAGGAAATAAGGGAATACATTAAGTTATAACGATTGTCAAATGTTTTAAAAGCTATCGCTATATGAAACAATGAAATTCGGTTATTATAGTGCCGCTAGCAGTAAAACAAAAGATGACTTCTCATTTTAGAAAAGTTTAAACAGTGGAAATTGTTACCAATAACAAAGAATATAGTGGAAACGGTTAAAAAAAGTTTATAACAAACTATGTGTTTAGACAAGGTCTATATTTTTTGTGTAGTAAGTTCTTGTCTATCTTATGGTTTACCAATTGCACTAAAGACAGCCTTAATGAAGAGGTCTTCCGAGGCTATTCCCAGAAAATTCGCGATATACATTTTGGTTGTCATGAAATATCCTAAACATATGATATTTTAATCAAAGTTGTTAGTGCAGTTCTTTTTAGAAAATAAAAAATGTACGAAAAATGTTCCATGTAAAGATTAGGGAAATTAGTTTTTTAGTCTTCGTGTCGCATCCTCGGATGATACTAAACTTAAATACGAAGTTGGTTGCTTAAAGGGCTTTTTATTTTTCTTACCCCCTCCACACACACACGCACGCAAGGACACACACACGGACATTTTTCTAAAATGCGCAACACTCATGGATATTTTTCTAAAATGCACTATACTCACGGTCTTTTTCTAAAATGCGTTTTTGTTTGCTTACCTTTCTGGATTCAGGGAGTCTGAAAACATGTATTTCCGGTGAAATATCGGTACCCATTTTTTTGGGTAGAATGCAATACCTTCACTATCTACTATGTACATTGTACATAGGTGCTAGAGAAAGTAATTATAGAGCATATTATACAGACTTTGACAGCACAATTGCACACATTTATTGGACATCTTTGGTACACACAAAGCGATGGCATTTACTGAATCATATGCAAGTGTTTGTATACTGACTGTCATCACATCCCGGCTTTCCTCTCTATCTTCCTGCATCAAGACTCTACACAGCCTCTGCGCAGACCAATTAACTTTCGTGAAATGAAGAACTGAACTGGAAGACAAGAGATCCCCAAAGTCGCGCGCAATACATGGATTGTAATGGGAAAACAGTGAAATTTAAAACAACTATAATTACGTCACAAGTATACCCGAGTAGGAAATAATTGCGACAACACATTCATTATGATCATCAGCATCTATGCATAGAGATTAGACCTTGGATGCCCTGTTGGGAGTTCAATAAAATCACTTCATGACTAGATGGAATTTCATCCTACAACTGAACAAAACAGAAGTAAATATTATTATTAAACATGAATATCGAATGCCTGTATTTAAAGTGTTTTAAAAACAGGATGTAAACATAGCATAGCAATAATTCAGCTTAATTCCGTTTTCGCAGTTTATTCTCAGTGATTTCATGTATACCTTCTGATTTTTAGTTTAAAGCACAAGGTCGTCACAAGAATTATAAAGAGGGCTTGTTAAGAGCGTCTCTGCAGTAAAGTGGTCAAAATTCTAAATTAAAAATGAAAAATATGCTGAGTTCGATTCTAGGCGGATAAAGCTGTTCTTATTCTCCACACTTAAGAGCCTGGAAATATGAATGCGATACTGAATGTGTCTTAAGTCAATCGAGAAGTACAGTCTTAATGTACACCCCAACAGTTAAACAGTCGTTATAGAACATCAAAGGGGTAATACGACTATATTACCTAAGGCGATGTGTAAACAAATAAATAGAAACGAACAAATAAATAACATGATTTGGCAGAATAAAAAAACATGCGATACAGGATTTTCAGAGATGGCATGCACAATATAAAAATAAAATAAATGTGACACTACTCTTCAGTAAAATATACTCAAGAATTAAGTAAATATTTTCTTTTAGTATTTGATTTATATTTGAGTTAGATAAGATAGGTATATTAATATTTGCACCACAAGAGAATATGCTCTGTGCTTCCTGAAATAATTTATAAACAAATATAAAATTGGAATAGATTATTACTTAATGTTCTTTATGTTCTAACGCTTTTCCAAAATTCCTTTTTGCATCCTGCGTGGTTGTGTTTCAGTCTGAAATTAAAGATTTGAAAAGTTAACTTAATCGAGACTTCGGGTAACTTTTTCAATTTAGGACAAATTATAATATTGCATCTAATATTTTGGCACTGTCTTCTAATGCTAATGAAACATGTACAAAACAGTTATAAGATCGAAATTAGCGTTCTCGTTACCTTTGTCAGATGAGTAGGGAAAATAAAATACTGAAGGAACTCTGTCAGGGTTGAATATCATAGTAGCTAATAAACGTTACTTCTGGGCCGGATTTGCCTAATAGTTACAGCAATTAATTTCCATAATTGATTAATTTGCATAAGTACTTTATTTGCATATTAAAATATTCATATACAATTTTGAAGAATAATTAGAGCAATTTATTTGCACATGTGACAGCTATCAATCATTGATGCATATTAATGAGCCCACAGACCACTTCATCGTGGACCATGCCCCTCGCGAGAGAAAAAAAACATCGATTCGTCAATTATTGAGGTTCATGGAGCTTAGAGGGCTCATTTCTAATTGAAATTTAATGAGAATTCTAATTATGCAATCCGATTTTACCTATCATTGCACAATAAATACTTTATACATTACCCGATTTGAATATTTACTACAATTAGTTAATGGTGAATAAATAGGCATTTTAAGGTATACGATCACAAAAAGGCATCATGCGCTACGTGGTTGGACATGAAAATGGTTGGAATAATTAATACCAACATTTAGAAATACAAAAAACCGAAATTCGGAGTTTTATATACCGAAATGCGCTTCAAAATTCGCCAAAATCACAAAATATTGGGAATATAAGCAGAACAGATCTTCAAATATATAAGCCTTAAGTGTATTAATGCAACTTATAACTAATAAATAAAATACATGACACAGGGAAACAGGAAAAACAGGAATTATGTATTTTATTTATATATGTATATAATTTCTTTCAGAGCAGAGGGTGAGATCGGAAAATGGACTTTATAGAGAGGGGGTTGCGTTCATCCAATAGTTTGGGAACTAAATGACCATGAATCATCAGTATGAACAAATTCAAATGCAATGCAATAGCGCTACGATGAACAAACGTCGCACCAGCGGGAAACCAGGTCATCAGAACATACACATACACACACACAGACACATACATTCATATATCCAATAAAAATCATGTATTCAAATGCAATGCAATAGCGCTACGATGAAGAAATTTCACAACAGCGGGAGTCAAACCCTGGTCATCAGAACACACACACATACACATACTTAGATGTGTATTCATACTGAAAAAATATATACTCATTACTGGAAACGAACCCGCTATTCTCCTAAGAAACACACACACACTTGTACACATCCGTACACAAAGTCCTTGAATTGATATAATATGAATGCTACTAATTAAAGCAGCAAGAGGCACATGAATACCAACTTATCCCAGCAACATCCGAATCTATACTAAAGCTAAAATTGACAAACAGAGCACAGAAACAACTCTCTCACGGTTACAAGCGAGACCACCCTCCGACCGTCACCCCTACATTTAAAACTTGTCATTTTGGGCGCCATACATTATAACGAAAGAAAACCCTCCCATAGAGCAAAAAAGCTTTTTTCACTGCAGAAAAATGTGTCTTTGGGAATTGCGAACGAAACCTACCATTATTGTAAACTATAGAAGGCTGAAGAAAAATACACCAGTCCTTCACAAATTATTTCAGGAGTTTTTCAACTTTACTTTAAGAAAGCGAAGCACTCCCAAAACTTTACATGAGTTGTCTTAAAGATAAAGATAAGAGCCATATAACCTTCAACGGACACACAAGAAAAATGTAACACTTCCGTTTTCATAAATTACTTTAACAGTTTGCTACTACAGGTTAAATAAAATGTTATACAGATAAATGAATACCTACTCGTGAGAAAAGTCCTAACGAATCACGCAATGTTTTTTCAAGAATCAGCAGGTGCCATTAGGAAAAGCCGCCAGTTAATACTCGGGTCATCCGACAGAGGAATGTGAATTACAAAATTCTCACCGATAATTTATATGAGCTGTCTAAAGAGAAAACTGGACTACATTCGTTGATAAGAAGAATGCCTTCGGATCTATTCTTCCTTAACATTACAAAAAAGGAAATACGATAGTCCTATCCCAATACTCATAAACTGGCTTACGATAATATGTTAAAAGCGAAAACATTTGCGAACTGACAGAACAAGATAAAAGAATACCTACTCGTGAGAAAACTCCTAACGAATCGCACAATGTTGTTTCAAGAATCAGCAGGTTCCAATAAGAAAAACCGTCAGAATGAAAAGTCTCAGGTCATCCGACTAAGGAATGTGAAACACGAAATTCTCATCGAAAATTTATATGAGCTGTCTAAAGAGAAAGGTGGACTACAGTCATTCATGAGAAGAATTCATTCGAACCTATTCTTCGTTAACCTTACGAAAACGAAGTTAATTGGTCCTCCCCCCATCATAATTTATTTGAAATGACTTACGATAATATGCTAAAAGAGAAATCATTTGTGAAATGGCAGAACAAGATAAATGAATACCTCGTGAGATAACTCCTAACGAATCGCACATTAATGTTTCAAGAATCAGCAGGTCGTACTAAGAAAAGTCGTTAATAAAAAGCTTCAGGGCATCTGACAGAGTATAAACACCGAGGAAAAAATCGTGCTTGCAGCAGTCACTTCTTTGAGACAGTAGTGAAAAGTGTCAAAAAATACGCATCAGCCTCACTTAGAAAGGAGATATACTTTACATTTAGTAAAATACCAGATAAGAACTTTACTTTAAAATATAAAGCATCCCTTTTTTTTAGACTAAAGGAAATTTACAGTTTCTTTAGTAGTTTTCACTTCTTTTTAAACTTGTCATAATAGAAATTTAAACAATCCAGTTTTCCTCTGAGAGTTGAACAAATCAGTTCACACGTATGCATATACATCAGCGCTCACAGGTGCAAACTGCTAAAACCATACATACATACATACATACATACATACATACATACATACATACATACATACATACATACATACATACATACATACATACATACATACATACATACATACATACATACATACATACATACATACATACATACATACATACATACATACATACATACATACATACATACATACATACATACATACATACATACATACATACATACATACATACATACATACATACATACATACATACATACATACATACATACATACATACATACATACATACATACATACATACATACATACATACATACATACATACATACATACATACATACATACATACATACATACATACATACATACATACATACATACATACATACATACATACATACATACATACATACATACATACATACATACATACATACATACATACATACATACATACATACATACATACATACATACATACATACATACATACATACATATATACACGCAAATGCAAACACGAGTGGGCAAAACATCCTAATATAAGACCCTTAATATCTTTATGCTATGCATACTCACACTTTTACTAGAAACGCCTTTATATATCACCAAACGCAGTGCATTTTCACTATATTTGTGGTTTATTAAGAATATCATAATGGAAATCTATTCAAAAACATTTTCCTCTAAGAGACTTTCAACAAAGTCGCCCAACCACACACACATACACTTACATACAGTCGAGCACAAGTACATACACAATTGCACACAGCCACGTGTATACACCCTTACAGACAAACACTTGCACCCATACACGTGCATAGGCACATACACGCATGCGCACATACACGTACATAAAAGTCATCACGCACAGGCATGCATACACACACATACACGGACAAAGAAGCATGCACGTACACACAAATACACGTATGCACACGCATGCTAACGTGAGTGCACAAAAGCAATCACACACTCGCGCATACACATGCCTGCACACTTACACATTCGGACACACAAGCAATCACACTCACGCATGCACGCACACACATACATGCACACAAAACATTCACATACTCGTATGCTCGAACACGTATACACGCTTGCACACATACAGGAACACGTATGCACGCACTCGTATTTACGCACACACAATATACATGCATACTCACATTTCGCACACGCATGCATGCATACGTATACACGAAAGCACACATGCATACACACATGCATACGTATGCTCGCACACGTATACATGCATACACACATTCATACATTCTCATGTACACACTCGTATATATGAACGCACAATTTTACATGCGTGCAGGCACATGCATGCATACACGCATTCCCACACTCATTTATACACACAAACACGCATGCACGTGCATACACACACGCGAGCTCATACTCGCATATACACATATACTCAAGCCCAAACAGACTTGCAATCATACACATGCACACGCATGCACGCACACGTATACAAGCATGCACACATACGTGCATACACATGAAATCACACTCACATTTGAACACCTACACATGCATACACACACTTGCACACGTATGCACGCACAACGGCGGCTCACAGACAAGCTACCAGATGAACATACGATGGCTTATAAAAATTTATGAACATGCTTTTGAAAAAACTACAATGAGCTCATTATTATGATATTTATCAACTTACAGAAGCAATAAAACATTCAAGGAACAAGAGAACCCACCAATGTGATGGTAGGGGAAGTGAAGTCGGGGCTAATCAAGCTCCACAGGCTTATGCGGACTGTGGCTGCACCATGACTCGTTTCTTCCCTTAACCGGTAAGAATCCAATCTTTATTTCATAAAAAAACAAAAATATATAAATCATGTATAATGCATCATCCTGCAGATAGTTAACTTGATTCTCTTTGTATATATTGCAGAAAACGATGGTCGCTTGACTTGTCGAAGAGAGATCATAACCAGCCTGCATTTCCTCTTGATCTGGCAACATGCATGACGCCTGATGAAGCCCAGGAGACACTAGACCTTTGTGTCAGAAGAGCAGTGCAGGCAAGCCCAGAGCTGTGGAGACAACTAGAGAGATGTCAGCAACTAGATTCCCTCCTCCTAAAAACATGGAAGTGGAGGGCGCCATTTGGGAGGAGCCTTCGGGGGACGAGATGTGGAACGCAGCAATGGCTGCATTGATACATGATGATGATTTAGTGCTAGCGCAGCTACCTCGACAGACACACGCCGGGCACCTAGGTTCTCCAATTCTAGGTCCTTTCTGCAGACCCAACCATTTTGTGATGCCTTGGAAGGACACCAATGGGCAGACCACGTCAGGGATCGCCACAGGAGCAGAGCTTCAGGTAGAGACTCCCTCTATAATAGATTGACACAAGAGGGCCCATGACGAGTCATAATCCTCCGATGAGGACGAGGTGCACCCTCATCACATAAAATTCTAAAGGTTTTACAGCCATCTTCAATGTAATACAATAGAAAAGGCATTCAAAGAAGCGAATTTTTTATACTAAAATAGAACACACATATAAAATCATAAACCCCCAGGCATTCCTAGAGAGATGCAGGCTGCTAGTTATCAGAAGATGAGCTCAATACTGGACAGAAATCAATCGGGATTTAAGACAATTTGCTCTTTGCAAGTTCTGTATGTGATCCAAGCCCCTGATCCTGACCAATTGAGAATATCAATTTTACTTGTGATACTAAATTGGGTTTACAATCGTCCGATTTGGATTTCCACTATGGTGAATGGAATGCTTGTAAACACTTCAAATTTCAAAGGACAAGCCAGTTCAAAATATTTACTACCTGTGAGCTCCCTAATTAATAGTGCAAACTATTATACACCTTCAAGGCATCACGCTACTTAGAACTTCCTGCTGTAATTAGCAATAAAAAGGCTGTTATGAGCATTTATAATGATGATGAATACAGTTTTGCCTGGTGTATGTCGGCTGCAAGATTAGCTGTAAAATTGTATGCAGAAAAAACAAGGAAATACCCTAAATATCTATTATTCAGTGAATTCAATTATACAGAGACGGAATTCACTGTCAGCATACATCAGGTAAATCAGTTTGCAAAACAAAACTTAGGAACGTCGGTCGCTGTATTCGGCTTAGATAATGACAGATCTGTAATGCCACTATACCAACCAGAAACAAAGCATGAAATTCAGAGGGGGAAAACTCCCACGTTTGCCTCACAAAGAACTATCAAAAACTTGTAAAAAGTATATTCACGAAGAATTGTAGCAAACACTGCATCTGCGAACCTTGAATGAGACACTTTGAAATAGAAAAAATGTACAAGAAACACCAGCTGAGAGGTTCCAAGGCACAAATTCTAAAGATGCCTACAACCGACGATGACATCCGGTTTTCGTCCTATTCCAAGGGTACTCCTGTAAGTTATGTGATCTATGCTGACATAGAGAGTGCGCTAGCAAAAGTCCACTTTATGAGCCCTGGACTAAAGAGAGCTGGACCCGAGCTATCCAGCATCACACTGCCATGTTAATATCGCTGAAGCTAGTATGTCATCATGACAATACGCTATCTAAATTCATGCTCTCTAGAGGTCCTGATGCTATTAAGCATTTCTTTATCGAACTTCAAGTGATAGCCGACATGGTAATCACGGCTTACAGCAAGATAGAGGAAATGAATTGGGCAGCTCAGGATTGGGCTGATTTTCACAGCGCTCGTCATTGTCATATATGTAAGAAGGGGTTTGAGGAACATGATCTGAAAGTTAAGGGCCACGATCATTTAACAGGGGCCTTCCTGGAGGCGCTCATTCTGCCTGCAATTTAAATAGAAAGGTGCCGAATTTCATATTTTTTCATTGCCTGAGCAATTATTACATCTGATTTTTAATAGAGCACATAGCATACAATGATAATCCGATTTCATGCATCGCAACCACTTCTGAGCGGTATATATCGTTTTCAATGCGATACAGGACCATAGATATCAGGTTTCTAGATAGCCTCAGGTTCCTAGACGATAAGCTATCTAGCCCAGCCAACATGCTTGAAAAGTATGAATTCCGGAAACAAACGCAGAGTATAAAGATCCTGAATACCAACAGCACATGAGAGCAAAAGGGATATTTCCCTACCCATATGTTGATAATGAAGAGAAACTGGGAGAAACTCAATTACCTAACATTGAAACGTTTGATGGTATATCTCAAGAGGAGCATGGACATGCCCAAAATGGTTTGAAAACATTCAAACTTAATAATCTAGGCCAATACAGTGATCTAACCTGAAAACAGACATATTATTGCTAGCTGATGCCTTTTAGGAGTTTGGGGATCTCTCTTTGCAGGTATACAATTTAGGTCCGTGCTGGTATTATACATTACCAGTCTTGCCTTCGATGCCTTGCTTAAGATGAAGATAAAGCTTGACCTCATTTCTGGAATTTTTTGAGGGAGCAAAGGCGGAATGTGTAGTGTATCAAAGAGATACATAAACGTTCAAAATAAATATATACCACTCTGCAAGCCTGAAGAATAGCCTGTGCATGCCTCCTATTGGGATATGAATAATTTATACGGAAGTTCAATAATTAATTACTTTCATAAGGGAAATCCAAGATAGCTAACCAAAGATGATATCGGTTTGATCCATGACGAGTACAATGAGCTTCCTCTCTGTCCACAAATTCAAATACCACCACATGGTCAATACAAGAAACTGTTGGCAACTTCGGACAATAAAGAAAAATACAACTTGCACTATAGAAACCTCCAGCAGTGTATTGATTTAGGTCTCAAAGTGCAAACAATACATCGTATGGTGGCTTATGATCAGTCGGATTGGCTGAAAACATATTCATGCCAATACAGAAAGACCTGCAAGGGAAACGTCCACATTTGGACAAAATCTGTAGAAAAAATGAATATATCTGTACGTGATAAATTCATTGAAAATGTGAAAAAATATACCGACTTCCGAATTGTATCGTCTTGGAAGCAGGCCAGGAAACTGACTGCCAGACCGCCATATATTAGGAGCATTATATTTAAGGAAAACCTTGTAGGGATAGAGTTGAGCAGATATAATGTTCATATGAATAAGCCTATCTACATAGGGCAGGCAATTTTGGACATTTCAAAATCGATAATGTACGACATTTTTCCACAGTCATGAAACCAAATTTAAAAGATCTAGTCCTGGCCTACAGGGATACAGATATTTGAAACATCAACAGATATCTATCAGTTTATAAAGCGGTATCCACACCTTTTCGACACATCACAATTTTCGGTTATCACATATGGAATAATACCACAGAATAAGAAAGTGATGGGTTTATTTAAAGATGAGCTTGGAGGTATGCCCTTGTATGAATATGTTGGGCTCAGGTCTAATAGATATGAGGACAGACAGCTAAAAAGGCAAAAGGAATAAAAAAACCGGAATGGTAAATCTAAATTTCAATAGCTATTTTGAATGTTTAATGATATTATAAAAAAAAAAGGACTAGGGAAAGGAAATTACATTTCGGAGCTAAAAGCATTCAATTCATTTAATAGAACAGAATAAAAGTGGCTCTCCATGGGAGAGACGACAAAAGGACATTGATTGAAGGCTCAGATTACACTATTGCCTGGGATCATCATTCGCTTTTTATGGCTGGCACTTAAAATGGAAAAAAATGCTCTCTCTGACAGCTGCATCGTCTTGTATATATGTAAGTAAATCTGTATATATTAATTAATATGTGAATCTAATATTTGTTTGAATGCTGTATAATTATATATTAGCCTTACATTATATTGAAAGCCAGCTTTTTAATTATAATTTGCATAGGCGTTTTGTGTGTATATATTTTTATTTTTTAAATGATGAATCATTTAACGTTTGTATGAATTATATATTTGTAAACAAAATTGTTAAGGGAAAAGGTAAGGGAAGGATGTTTTTGACAACAAAAACACCTTCGATGAAAGTCAAATGTTTCTTTATTTCAATTCTTCTTAAAATATATCTTTCCCGTCAATCCACTGAGGTTTAGGCAAACCGTACCACTTTACAAGTATCCAATTTCCTTGTCTTCGCAAGACTTTCACAATTAGGTATGTGCTAGGATAAAGTGTATTTTTTTGGGTAGTGTTTAACGCCCGCTTTAACTACTAATGGCACCGCAGGCGGTGACACTGATGATACATGAATGATGATGGAGCACCGGTGGAATGCGATGGCGGGGGAAACCGGAGTACCCGGAGAAAACCCGCCCCAGCGCCGTTTTGTCCACCACAAATCTCACATGCGGTCGCTTGGGATCGAACCCCGGCCGTCTAGGTGAGAGTCGAGTGGTCTAACCACTCGGTCACGGCGCGGCCCAGGATAAAGTGTGAATTTAAGTTAATGACCATAGAAAGTTCCTTTAACCTCCTCTGCATCATTATCTTTTAGAATGTAGGGTTGGTTCTTTTTACGGCGTCGACTTTGAAGATTTAAACACTCCAATTAGCTTCGTATCCCGCCTCAAATTGTCCTTTATGTTTATATATCCTCTTGTATTCACCAACTTTAAACCTTTTTGCACTTCTCTTCTCTCTTCGATATAGTCATAGTTGTATGCTGATAGAAGAAGGTTGTTATCCTTCACTTTACTAGGCTTCATTCGTATAGTTGAATGGTAAGAATTGTACATTAAGCTGATTCGTATTAAAGGATCTAACCTTGAGCTAATAGTTCGCGATACATCATATTCTCCAATGCTCTTATTAGCCGTTCCACGGCAGCAGCCTTTACATTACTGTAGTGATTAATGTGGTTGTTCTTCATCACACTTTTAGCACTTTTGTTATAAAACTGTTTTCCGTTATCACTTTGTATATTCCGAGTTGATTTCTGTATCTCATGTAAACTATCTTCTATAGCCTTTGAAACTTGAATGCCAGTCTTATCCTTTAATGCTCCTGCATAGTCCATTTTAGAGTAGAAGTATAACTATATATTTGAAGTTTTTGTTCAGTTTAGCATGGGGGACCACTTCAACCAGGTCAATCCGTACAAGATCACCTAGGCCTTTGCTGACAATCCTTGTACGCAAGAAATTTCTTTTTGTAGGCGCATAAAGCTCTGCTGCTATATTTTTTTTTTTTTTTTTTTTTTTTGCACCTCTGCCATAATATGATGCTAGATGACTTTAGATCTTGAATTATTTCGTTGATTTCCTGGCTGTGATTGTAATTTCAAGCGTCTCTGGATGCGATGAGTAGTCTCAGTCGATTCACTGGTGTATTGGGGTGGTTCCAATAGATGTAATCTTGCTTTCACTCGGGATGATGTTCCTTCCATTCCAATCCCAATACTTTGTGCTTATTGAATAGTGGGCTTATAATGCGTTTATACTTGTAAGCTATGCTCTGTCTCAGCCGTCCGTGCCTGACAAACTTTTGTCGGTGCACTTGTGTTGATTCTAGAATCCTTCTATAACCTTCCACACACTCCTCGGTGTAGACATACATTTCAGGAAATTCTTGAAAATGAGCTCGTTCAACCCTGTATAGCATCGAATATTTTTTGTTTTACTCTAATTAGATTATTTATGAAATATATCATTTTGCTTCCTAGCATGTACCTTCCATCCTCGTATCGCACTCCGAATAGTGTATCTATTTCATTCTTGCCTTTCTTTCGGACTTGTTTCAGGTAGCTAGAAACGTTCTCGTCTTTCTCGTCTCTAGCCGATATAGGAGGAAGGGAGTTTTTCTTATTCTGAATATCTAGTATAACTCGAGGCGGTTTTGTTACAGGTTAAAGAGCTTCTTCACTCATAACCCTCTGAGTTTCGAACTTCTGTCCCCTGAGTTCTCGCAGCTTTCCCCTGAATGCTTTTGTATGTTTAGCTACAGATTCTTTAAGTCTTATACTTTGGCTATGCATCTTGAAGTGTAATGATCTGTCTAGCTTTTTCGTATTGGCTTTTTCTTTGGCCCTTGTAGCATAAGCAGTGAAGGTTATAGTGTCCCTTACTTTAATTGCTGTAGGATACCTCCCAATTCTATTATTATTATTATTATTAATTATCGTAATTGTCTGTGGGGGAGAAGGCGGATGTGATACAATGCTTCATTCAATCAGTTCCCCATCTACAGGAAATGTATAGGAATCGAAACCCTACACTAACAACATATTTTAGTAAACTGCCCTAATATGGTTTTATTTGTAGTGAAACGATTAGCTTGCTTCGCATTTGATCTAGTAAACCATTTATGACATTGACTTGGGTTTTAAGAATGCTGATACGAGCCATTGATGTGGTTAGGTGTTTATCCATAGAGCGTTGTCTATTTCCTATGGCCTCCAGATATTTGCCTACTATTGCAACAATATCTTTAGTTGCTGCACCTAGAGATTTGTTTAAGCTTGATTGTGCTTCATTTTGTTTCCTTGTGATGAGATGTCTAACATATTTCTTATTTTCTGCATCACCATCGTGTACAGGATCTGCTACTTCCGTTATTCTGCTTCTTTTAAATAAAAAATGACGATGAATTGATGTAGTCTGACATAAACTTTCTGTTAGGAACATCAGTATCATTTTCAGGAGGTAACAAGGCTTTCAGTCTTATAGTATCCAGAATGATATTGTTTTCGGCATTCTTTTTCAAGGTATTTTTTAGCAAGGTTTGACATTAGACCCTCATACTGAGTTTCTAGAAATTTATGCACGTGATTTCTAAGCATAACTTCAAATTTTCTCATTCGTTGACATGACGATTTTTAGCCAATTCTTGCAAACGTTCCTCTGTAGATGTCGAAAGCGTATCAATGTAGCCTTTAGTTGCTACATCGCTCCCATTTTCAGGATCTTGAACATTACATAATCTCCTTTTCTTGAATTGGAAGTAGCCTTTTCCGTCTCTGCTTATGATAATGTGAATAAGAACGCGTTTAACAGAGATGTCTCTCTGCAATCCGAACCTGTCAGTACTCATTCTGAGCCATGAATAATAGGATTGTTTCTGATCTATCTTAATACATACATCAAACCCATTTGTATACCAGCCCTCGTTCATGGGAAATTCTGGAACTATAACTACTAAGGGTCTTCCTTCTGATGAACTCTCTCAAATACTTTTGCACAAATCTTCAAACTCTTTGAATGTCATATCGGTGTTTACATAATCTGCAAAAATATACTTCAAGGTAAATTGTCTTATCTGAAGAGGATGATCATGTTTGTATTATCTCGAATTAAATATTTCGGTGCCTTTGCATAGGATTGTGCTAAATTTAAGGAGTCTACATTTCGATGTCTACCCATGCTATAAAATGAGGCAATCGTCCGGTGCTTTTCAGTTATGACGTAATCAAATATAAACATTGAATTTTTCTTATCTTCGGATGGATGTAGGACTCTTTCTCCAGCTTCAGAAGTATTCACTTCTATGGCTTCAATATTTTCCAGTATTTTAATCAGATATTGCTACTTTGGCTGATAAAGGGAGACTGCATAGATGTACAAGTTTTCAAAACGCAGACCATTCTCGTATATAATCATATTGAGTAATACATTCGTCTTTCCTGCACTTGAACTTCCTAAGATGAGAATTCTAACGTTGCATGGAAACAACTTACCGTGACGATCGCATCTTAGATCACTTTCAAAATCTAGAACTTGCATCGGTAATGAGCTCTCTTGCTTGATAAGCTCCATCTCATAAACTAAACTATAAATTGAATAGTTAAGGAATATATACCCCCATCTAACCTGTGTTATGAATTCCGCTATAAATCCTCATGTATAAAAGGATATGTCAATTGGAAATGACATTAGTATACAATGGCAGTTAGAAGTGCTATGATCAAAAGAGAATGTAGTATAATTAATTTGCTAACATTTGAAGCACATTTGCCGGGTTATAGCTATTGTGGTCCTGGAACAAAACTGGGAAAACGTCTAAAGAGAGGGGATCCAGACATTAATCCTTTAGATGAAGCCTGCAAATTTCACGATATAACCTACGTTTAGCACAAAGATGCCGCTTCAAGATAAGATATTGGCGGAAAAGGCCTGGAGTAGAATTCAATAATCCGATTCGAGCATAGGAGAAAAGCTAGCTGCAAGACTTGTAACTAGCATTATGAAAGGAAATGTTTCACTTGATGCTGGCTATAAGAAGAAGAAAAAGCAGGGTGGATTTTTACCGCTGATTCCTATAATCGCTGCACTGGGAGCTGCTGCAGGAGGTGCAGCCCAAATTGCATCTGTAGCGAATAAGAAAAAACTGCAGATCGTCAAATTGCACAAATGCCAAGCCATAACAAAGCTATGGAAACAAAAGGAAAAGCTCTTCCCAAGAAAAAGAGGCGATGAGGTTTACTGACAATGCAGCCTCTGGCTATAGCTTCTAAAACTGCCAGAAGCTTAAAAAGAAATAATGATGTTAAAGGAAACGGGCTAAAATCAGGAAAGAGTAGGAATCGCAAGATCAGCAAGAATGAGTCAAAAAACTCGGGCAGAGGGTTATACTTTTACCCGAAAAAGCCTTGAGCAATATTGATATAGATATGTAAGCTAAACGTTTGAAGATGCCTCATTTTAGAAGTATATATAACAGACACTCTACCTTCAAACGGCATTTTCTGTGATAGGATTATTGTGAATTCGGATTCAACTCAAAATGAAGGCACTCTTTTGGTTGCTGTAAAAAAAATTGGTAAGACAGCACTTTATTTCGATAATTTCGGCAATCTGAGGGCTCCAAAAGAGATAGAGAGACACCTGAGTGGAGTTAAGATAATGTATAACAGCAATAGGTTTTAGGACTTTAGCTCAGTCATCTGGCAACACCTGTGCTTGCAATTTCTTTCTCGATGAGTTGTACTATTGCTGCTAGAGGCACCGATTCAGTGATTACCACATATCTAATTGCTCCCCTGCAACTCGATCCTGAAGGATATTATGAGGTTGCCCTTTTGAACTTTTGACACCTTCTATTCCATTCCAAACATTGACGATGATAATAATCGTTTTCAATACATTTTAAATGATGAGATAAAAGCAATGGAAATTCCTTCTGGAACATATGAGATTGTTGATAATACATTCGTGAAGATCAAACAATTATTGCTAAGTGATATCTTTTTATCAGACCGAATAATAATACATTGAAGGCTGAAGTGAAATGTCCCTACACAGTGGGTTTCTCAAAAAAAGAACTTTCTATTGGTTCGCTTTTAGGCTTTTCAAATACTACTATTATTCCTCCGAAAAAGATGGTTGATTCCATTTTTCCTCTTATACATATTTAAGGTTAGCATCATTCGAGTCGAGTGCTGTATTGCAACAGGCTCCTTCATTAATGGTAGAAGCAGACACTCGATATACGAGTTCTTTCCTTCTGTTTCACCTGGATATCATATTTCTCAAGAGCCATCAAATCCGATATACCTGCCAATCAACAATTCTATCTTTATTGATCAAATCACTCTTCGAGTCCTCGATCAAGACGGAAACCTCATGAAGTTTAGGAACTAGGATATGGGCATAAGGCTTTACTTTCGACGAAATATGAATCGATTTTAAGCGACGTCATCAAATATATAAGCGTGGAATTCATCCTACACAACGTATTCTACCTACAACCATCAGACTGTTAACATCGAGCAATCACAAGTTCCTCGAAGCATTGGAATATACGAGGGCGGTCCAGAGAGTAACCTCCGTTTGGAAATTAAACAAGTTGAGATATAACAATTTTATTATTATATATGAAAAATACAACCTTTTTTTCTATTTTTCTACACATTCTTCGAAGAAATTCAACCGTAAAATTCTTTAAGTTTAAAGATCATATCTATTAATACTCTAGTATAAAAATTTACAATAAAAATAATAGGGTATCTAATCCCATAACTTTTAACAGTCTTTGAAATACCCTCTGCATAAAACTCTGCCGCCTGTTCACGTAGCCAACCCGTCACGGCGTGATGAATCTCTTCGTCATTGCCGAAACGCTGAGATGCAAGCCACTGTTTCATGTATGGGAACAGATGAAAATCACTTGGAGCTAAGTCCGGGCTGTAGGGAGGATGGTCAAAAACGTCCCATTTGAAACTGGCCAAAAGTTCATTTGTTCTTCGAGCTGTGTGTGGGCGAGCGTTGTCGTGCAGAAACACAACACCAGATGACAGATGACCACGTAGCTTGTTTCGGATTGCCCTTCTTAGTCTTTTCAAAGTTTCACAGTAGGCTTCAGAATTGACAGTCGTGCCACGTACCATAAATTCAACGAGTAAGATGCCCTTAGCATCCCAAAAAACCGTAGCCATGACTTTCCTCGCAGACAAAGTTTGACGGGCTTTCTTTGGCTTGCTTGGAGAAGCAGTATGTCCCCATTGCATTGACTGCCATTTTGTCTCAACATTCACATAGGCCTCCCAAGTTTCATCGCCAGTAACAATTTTGTTAAAAAATGCTTCTCCTTCAGTGGCATACCGAGAAAGAAAGTCGATGGCAGAACTCATTCTTTTGGTTTTGTGGTCGTCAGTCAGCAATTTTGGCACCCAACGAGCACAAAAATTGCGATAGCCTAGGTGTTTGGTCACTATCTCGTGCAAAAGACTCCGAGAAATTTCGGGAAAATGATCGGAAAGTTCCGTTATTGTGAACCGACGGTTCTCACGCATTTTTCCGTCCACTTTGACCACCAGGTCATCATTGACAAGAGTAGTTCTACCACTCCTGTATTCTTCATGAATGTTAGTTCTTCCATTTTGAAAAAATCGTACCCATTGACGGACAACACCTTCTTTCATAATGTTAGGACCATATACTGCACACAATTCACGACGAATTTCGGCTGCTGAGTGATGTTTTGCCTAAAGAAATCTTATAACACCGCGCACCTCACACTTGGCGGGATTTTCTATTGCGGCACTCATGTTTTGAGGTTATATCTCTCAAACACGCGACAGTGCAATGCTCTTCCTTAGACAGCTAGAAGCATACTGACCACTGTGCACAATGATGTGTAGAAAACGGCGCTACCCCCACCACTTCCTGCGCTACGCACAAACGGAGGTTATTTTCTGGACCGCCCTCGTAGAACCTTATGATGGATATCTTCAGTGTGACAGACACGCCTATCTTTTACAAGATTACCAAAGAAGATGGGCATGGGTTTCTACCGTATAATTCATCGGCTCTTGGTGCTAATGATGAGATTAGGATCCCGTGCCAAATTGAAGACTTATATACATGCCTAGGAAGAGTTTGCTCTACATTGAAGGATCGATTGCTAAAACTGATGGAAGTGTTACTACTGTAAAACTGAGCAATCATGCTGTTGCATTCATGTTTGAAGAAATTCGACTGCATATGAATGGTTCGACAATAGATTGATCCTGGTATCTCAACAACGATGTGCAACTATGCAGCTCTCAACTCGTTGGAATCAAGACGATTGCTAAATTCTGGATGGGCTTACCCTGGGAATGATGTTGACATTATGCACCCTGTAAGCGGAATGATCAATGCTATAGTTGCGCTATCGATGCTCCTGGGGTTCACTGATGATCACAAGGAACTAATCCTAAATAGCAAGTTTGAGCTGGTGCTAATTCGAAGCGAGGACTCTAGAAGCTGTATTGTAGCTTCTACTGGAGCAAAAGATGCAGTTGTTAAACTAACACGCATAGAATGGAGAATGTCTGTAATGCGAGTTTCTGATGGTGAAAAAGTAGACTTTCTCAAGATAGTTAAGGCAGATAGGACCCTTCACATCGCTTTTCGAACAATAGTTCTTCATGCGCAACCTGCTGTTTCTCAAACAAAATCATTTACATGGAACGTTGCGACAACATCCAAGCCTGAGAAGCCTAGATTTGTTATAGCAGGAGCTCAAACATCCAGAATAATCGATGCAAAAAAGAACTGCTCACAGTTTGATCATTGTAATATAACTAATCTGAGACTTTATCTCAATAGCAAATGTTGTCCTTATCATGACATGAATTTGGATTTTGGTAACTCTAGATTCGCTTCTTTGTATGAAATGTATTCTAGGTTTCAGAGTTCGTATTACAATAAAGAGAATTACCCCTTATTGCAGAGTATAGATTTTCTCGTTTATGCCCCGTTATTCATTATCGGAGCTGTAAATCTTAAGACTCGAAATTCAAGCGAGTGCTAATATCTTCCCTCAGACTCTTTATATTGTCTGATTATTCATGATAAATTATATTCCTACAAGCCCATAACACATGTCATGCAATCACTGATTTAGTGGTATAATTATAAGGAATTGAATGTGGACGTTTTGTAAGGTTCTCCTTTTGTGAAGTAAAATACACAATTATGAAAGTGTATGTTTATGTCTTTATATTTTTTGAGTGATTCCAGTACATACCTTCTCCTTTCCTTGTTCATACATAGAGTTCATTATTCACACCAGATAAATTGTGTAAATTCCTCTCTATAAATTAACAGGTTCTTTTTGTCTTCTTTTTGTCTTCGTTTTTTAAAATATACCTTGCCGTTATTTAGAGATGTATTTCAAAGGTTAATGCACACATTTTCCATAGTTGCAATAACATTATATGAGAACACTATATTTTCCGTGTATTCTCGAAAGGAGCACATTTTTCCTTTGGTGAAATTGTCAAATTCCCAGTCTAGCAGAGTCATATACACAAATTTATCATTGTCATTTATGATGAAAAGTACTGGAATGTCGTAATAAAGCGCTACAGTAGCCCTATGCACTTTAGAGATTGAGACGTCTTGGAACCTGTTTCGATTTATTAATGCAGTCTCCATCATTCTCTGGACTGGACTGTTGCTCCGTAATATTCAGCATTCGAGCTTCAAGTGCTCTTAGTTTCCCGAGATGATTTGCAAAGGTATTCTTCTTCTTTTTGTGCTGGGTTGTTTTTTTTTCTTTTTTTTTATCTGAAACATTATAATTGTTCTTGTTAGAAATAATGCATATATATTCATGCCGAATAGCATACTCAAAGTCCTTCTCAACATATTCCTACCTTCTTTAATTAATGTTATGTAATGTTCTACGCACTTTGTGTGTTTTGGAGCATTCTCGGCTAATAGATTATCATATCCTTGGTCTGCATTGACATCATCATGTACAATGCAATCGTGCCACGGATCTGTAACGCAGACGTCCGCTTCATCCACATCTGTCCTCTCAGGAACTACATATTCCGGAGGCACTAGAGTTATGTCCCGAATTCTGAAATCATGAAAAATTGATAGTTTTATACTTGATGTGAATTAGCTTGTTCTGCTGCCATATTTTCACGTTGCACTTACTTTTGTTTCATCCATCTTCGACGATACACACTGCAGTCGAGATTGCATACATAATATGAGGGTTTGAGTGTATCCATTACACAACTCTGAATGGGGCTGAGTGTCATTTATGGTTCTGAAGACATAATATGAGGGTTTGAGTGTATCCATTACACACCTCTGAATGGTGCTGAGTGTCATTTATGGTTCTGAAGACATCCATTTCATCAGCGTTCTCACCATAAAATTCTGATGTGAAAGGTTCCCTGAGAAAAATAGTTTTCAATTATTTATTATTAATGGATTTTTATGCGAGATTTTTATTAAAAAGAAGTATGTTATACTTACAACATCTTTCTTTCGTAGACAGAACAGTTCTCTGTGCAAACATGTCTTGAAGAGATTTGATCGTGATACGACGGATTGGCGCACACAATTGAATGCATTAGACCATTGCACGATTCAGTGTGGAAGTAGGCGTAATGGTGTTTCTTCTCCACACTCATTCTGGAATTCGTCCATATCCTCAAATGTTTTCACGTCACTTTTAGTGAAACCTATAAAAGTAAACATAGTTGAATGTTGGCTCTTGTACTGATGTGTTGCTTATATAGACACATGGCTAAACCTGTTTTTCCTTAGTAACGAAGAGGTGGGGATGGCGTCCTATCTTGTCTTAGCGGTGTGGTGAGGCAGGTGCATTCCTGCGCTTGGCTTGGTAAATGGCGCATACTCCAGCTTGTCATTGACGTAGATATATTAGAAAGGTAAAGAATGCGACCCTACCCTAATTTTTTAATGTCAAAGGCTTTCTAAAGAGTTGGTTAGTATTGGAATGCTGTTATTCTTTAAACTATAATTGTTATCAGTGCTGGCTGCAGGAGGGGCGTGATTATTTAAAATGCTACTTCTTTGGTAGTATTCCTTGGACCGCAATTGTAGGTCTAAAGGAATGAGGGGGTATAGTTAAAATGCGTTTGGACGTCTTTGGTGTCATGTGACCTCTAACATGTCCAAACAGGTAAGGTATAATGCCATCTTATAATCGTATACCTTGAAATGCCTATTCATTCACCATTAAACTAATTATAGTAAATATTCAAATCGGGTAGTGTATAAAGTTTTTATTATGCAATGATAGGTAAACTCGGATTGTATAATTAGAATCCTCATTCAATTTAATTTGGAAATGACCCCTCATAATCCCATGTACCTCAATAATTGACGATTCGCTGTTTTTTTTTCTCGCAAGGGGCGTGGTCCATGGGCTCATTAATATGCATGAATGATTGATAGCTGTCAGATATGCACATAAATTGCTTTAATTATTATTCAAATTTTGTATGGACATTTTTGATACGCAAATGAATTAATTGTGCAAATTAATTTCTGTAATTATTATGAAAATTCGGCCCAGAAATAACCTTTATTGGCTACTCATCAGCTTGTGTTTATTTTCATTGAAACAATTTTCGCAAAATGCACTGAGTATATATGGTATGGATATTTCGATGGCACAAATTTGTTAAGTCTCAGAGCAGCTGACGACTTACTCAATAATTCTAAGTTTATGTATTGCAAACCTAAAATAAATTATCATTCGCTTAGAGATCGAGGAAACCCACGAGAATAAATCGGAATGAATTTGAAACACAAATGTTACAATTTACTCTTACCGATGGAAAGTGGTCTGAGTATCATTTTTCCGGTGGTTGATACAGTTATGCAGCATAGAAGTGTACCATTTTAATTATTAAACCATCTCACTTTTATAACCTTTTAAGCCTACTTAACATATGGCAAAAAGCACGTTTGTCCTCCACCTGCCTATGAGTGAGAGGTTTCAATTAGCGACAGCACACCAGCGCCAGCGGTGGGTCTAAGAATATAATTCCAAGGTATTTGTCCTGCATTTACATACTGCATAGCTATCACTTGACTTTACTTCTTTTCCCCCACTTTTTGTTCTGCGCAACTAGAGTATTCACGTCTATTTGCAAAATAAATAAATAAAAAAAAAAAAAAAAAAAACCTGCACGCCTAGCTGTGCAGACGAAATAAAGTACCGTAATATGAAGAAATCTGATATTTGCCATATGTTCAGTACGCTTAAAAGGCTTTAAAAGTGAGATGGTTTTAAGGGTCTTAGGGTTTAATAATTAACATGGTGAACTTCTATGCTGCATAACTGTACCAATCACCTGAAAAATGATTCAGAGATCACTTTCCATCGGTAAGAATAAATTGTAACATTTATGTCCAAATTCATTCCGATTTATTCTCGTGGGTTTCCTCGGTCACCAAGCGAATTATTATTTGAGGTTCCTAATACATAAACTAGAATTATTGAGAAAGTCGTCAGCTGCTCCAAGACATAACAAATTTGTGCCATCGAAATATCATATTCAAGCCATTTTGTGAAAAATTGTTTCCATAAGAATAAAGGCAAGATGATGCTAAACCGTAACACAGTTCCTTCAGTGTTTAGTTTCCCTTCTTATCTGACACAGGTAACGAGAACGTTAATTTCATTCTTATAACTACTTTGTGTGTGTTTTTAGCATTAAAAGGCTGTGCCAAAATATTAGATTCAATATTATAATTTGTTCTAAATAAATAAAAACAAAAACAAAAAAAAAAAACAACCGGAATCTCGATTAAGTTAGTTTTTCAAAACTGTAATTTCAGACTGAAACACAACCCCGCAGGGTCCAAAAAGGAATTTTGCAAAAGTGTTAGAACATAAAGAAATTTAGTAATAATCGATTCTAATTTTCGATTTGTTTACAAATTAGTTCAGGAAGCACAGACCATACCCTCCTGTTGTGCATATATTAACATAGCTATCATATCTAACTCAAATATACCACAAACTTGTTTCATTTAGGACAAATTATAATATTGAATCTAATATTTTATCAGTGTTTAATACTAATAGAAAATGTTTACTTAACTTCTTGAATACAGTTTACTGAATAGGAATAAAGGTATCTAACTTCCGTTTATTTTATATTTATAATGTACATACCATCTCTGAATATCCAGTAACGCATACGTTTTTCTTGTGCTAAATCATTTTATTTATTTATTTATTTATTTCATACCGCCTTAGTTGATATTGTCGTATTACCATTTTGAACTTCTGTAAGGAATGCTTAAATTTGAGGTGTACATTAAAACTGTACTTCTTGATTAACTTAACACTCATTCAATATCGCATTGATATTTCCAGGCTCTTGAGGGTGGGGTATAAGAATAACTTTATCAGCCTAGAATCGAACCCAGTATAATTTTTAATTACGAATTTTGACTACTTTACTGCAGACATTCTTTTTTTTTTTTTTTAATGATTCATTGATAGATCAGCGCATGTGCGCTCTACAGATCATTGATTTTAGACATTATTTACATGCATGATACTGAATAACATTGAAATGAGGTAAGCCCCATTGGGCCCCTCATAAGTAGGTAAATTTTTTTGTTTTTATTTTACAGAAAGTCTGGCTGTGAGAGCTGGTCCAGTGGTAGGCGATTCTTGATGCGAGTTGGATAGCTAGATTTTCTGCCAAGAGAATAGTGAATGGCTCCTGAGACGTCTTTTAGCTTGCTGTAAAACTGTGCGGCTTGTGAAGAAATTGACTGTTGAATGATGCTGATTCCAGAGTCTCTATGTAGTTGACTATTTCTGACAAACCATGTTGCATTCGTTGAGATTCGCAATATTGTGTTTTGAAATGTCTGGATACGTTTGATTTCAGAAGGACTAGTTCCTCCCCAAACTGGACAAGCGTATAGTAGCAGTGGTCTTAATAGAGTCGTGTAAAGTAGTGTACAGTTTTTTAGTTTGAGTGAAGATCTTTTGTTAAGGAGGGGGTAGAGTTTTGCCAGTCTTGCTCGGGCTAGTTTAAGTTTGTTGCTTATATGTGGTTTCCATGTGAGTCGTCGTTCCAGGAGTACACCGAGATATTTCACTGTTTTTATATTAGTTTTCCAGGGTATCTGTTTCGCTGGGAGCGTTACTGGTGGTGGATAGTTTAGTCTGCATGGTGTAAAGACCATTGCTTCACATTTTTGCTGGTTGAGCGAAATACGCCAGTTGTCTAGTCAGGTATAATTAAGTTTAAGGCTTCTTGAAGGTGATTTCTGGCGGTGTGGATATTGCGATATGTTGAGAAGATTGCAGTATCGTCCGCATACATAGCGATTTGAGCTGTAGGCGTTGCAGGCATATCAGAGGTGTAAAGGTTGAACAGAACTGGTCCCAGGATAGATCCTTGAGGAACTCCGGCTGTTATAGGTTTTGTAGAAGAGTGACAGCTACCTATGCAGACTGCGAATGTTCGTTGTGACAGAAAGGAGGAAATTATTTTATAGAGGTAGTCTGGAATACCGTTGATGAACAGTTTGTATAGAAGACCCTGATGCCAAACCCTGTCGAATGCCTGAGTGAAGCGGAAAGCTGCAGTTGTGTGTTCTTTCTTCTCGAAGCCTTGTGCCACTTGCTCTGTAATCCGGAGAATTTGATGGGTGATTGAATGTTTACGACGAAAACCGAATTGAAAGGGAGGCAATACTGATGCTTCATTGAGAAATTTTGTTAAACGCTTCAGTATAATCTTTTCATACACTTTGGACAGAGTTGGTAGCAGACTTATAGGATGATAATTGTTTGGGTCTGAGGAGCTTTTCCCAGGTTTATGAATAACAATAATTAGAGCGTGTTTCCATATTCTGGGGAAGTAGCCCATACGTATCAAACTATTGAAGAGTGAGGCTAGAATAGCAAGTGCTTTGCGAGTCAGATGTTTTAATACAAAATTTGGAATTAGGTCATGACCAGGCGATTTTCTTGCTGGTAGCTGCTGGATTATGAACAAGATTTCTTTTGGCGAAGTGAAGTCAATGGGAAGTGGAGCAGTGGTATAAGAACCAGGAAAACGTTCAATTTCGTGGTTGAATTCTTCGTTTATCACTGGGTTTGGGCTGAAGATACATTGTAGAGTATTTGCGAATAGTTCCCACTTCTCAAAGTCGGTTATGTAGTGTTTTCCATCTTGTATTAAGGGTGGAATAAGCGTCGGTTCTTTTAATATTCTTTTGGTTTCTTTCCACAAGGATGTATCTTCTGGTGAAATGCTGGAGAGGTGCCGTTGGTAAGTCGAGTACCGGTACTCATCCATTTGTTTTTTTACCTTTCTTGTGAGTTGGTTCAAGCGATGAAGTTGCCAGGTTTCTCTGTACTTCTGCCAAAGCCGGCGCATTTTGTGTTTTTCTTTCAAGAGAGATCTGATGTTAGAGGGCAAAGTTTCGTGATAGGGTTTTCTTTATTGCTGAGGTCTGGCTGGAGCTGTGGATTTGTCTATGGCTGAAGTTATGACTTTTGTGAACTCAAGAATTGCTGCTTCTGCATCACTGGGACTTTTCAGGTTGCACGCAGGTTTTAGCTCGTTATCAATTACATGTTGGAAGGTTTCCCAATGTATGAAACCTCTGCTGAGTCTCCTAGTGGACTGTGGACGTAAAATCAGATTGTTGTCAAATGATATCAAGACTGGGGTGTGGTCGGAGTCCATTTCAGGTAGAACAGCCATGGTGGGAAAGCCTAATACATTTTTGTAAAGTACTATGTCTAGTATGTCAGGTACTACATTTTGCCTAAAGAAAGTAGGACCAGGTGGGGCTAAGATGTTAACAACATTGCGTTCAGCTGCTGTTAATAGTCGTCTTCCGTTTGAAGTTGTCACACGGCATCCCCATGTTTCATGCTTACTATTTAGATCTCCCACGAGAAGGGTTGGCACTGTGTCAGAGAATATAGTAGTAATATCCTGGTCATTGAGGCAGAGTCCTGGTGGCTTGTATGCTGAGATTATTGTCGTTTTAGTGGAGTTTTGCATGGATATTTGAACTGCGCAAGCTTCAAGGCTAGTTAATTGGGGTAGTAGGACCGAGTAGTGGTGTATTTCCTTTCGAATGAAGATGGCCACTCCACCCGAGGTGACGAGAGCTTCGCGATCGGACCTATACGCTGCATAACCAGGTACTGAAAACTTTTCCTGTGGTGCTAGATGAGTCTCAGTGACGCAAGCTACTGCGACGTTGTGTCTTGAGATGAATTCCAGAAAGACTTCCCGCTTGGCTTTGATTCCGTTAGCGTTCCAGTTTAGTATAGTTAGTTGAGAGAATGTATATACTTGATTTTTAGTGGCCATTAGCAAACAAACTTGCAAAAAGCTGTAATAAAAAGGATTTGATTTTTGGTAGATATGGTGCTAGAAAATTAATAGCTAGCTGAATAAGGTTTCCAGTGTCATCGGAGGAAGAAGCAGAAGAAGAATTTTGTGTAAATGCTTGCTGAGTGGAATGTCGGTAACTTTTATCTTCTGGAGGAACTGAGCGCGGCCACTGAGGAGTTTCAGGAGCAGAACAAGAAGAAGATGGTGTCAGCTTTGGAAAATTCTCCAGGTTTAGCTTTGGTGGTGTAGGTGTTTTTACGGGTTCGGTTACAGTTGCATTGGATTTATTTTTTAATTCCAAGTAAATACGACAACCTCTAAAATTTACCGGATGAGCTTCTCCGCAGTTCACGCAGGAGGGCTGAGTATCTTTGTGTTTTGGGCATTCAGAGAAATTATGGTTAGAGGGACACTTTACATATCGAGGTGCAAGTCGACAGAAGTTTTTAGTATGCCCATAGCGCTGGCATCGTGTGCATTGTGGGATGCTTGTGGGTTTCTTACGGTATTTAACTTTTATTAAAGCATGGTGAATGTGTTTGACTTCAAAAATCTTCTTTCCTTGTACATTGTTTTCTAATTCAACAGCGCATAGCGGCATAGGTTGACGATCTTTGTAAAAGAGTCTTGTAACTTTTATCACTGGTAACTTCAGAGTGGTTAATTCTGTGGTTATGTCGTCGTTTGTAAGAGAGTAGGGAACATTTCTCAAGATAACTTCAAGTCTTTTGAAATTTGGATCACGGAAGGTGTGGATTCTTCCAGGAATTTTGTAAGGGCACGGAAGTCATTGACTGAAGTTGTATTTATTTTAAGGACTTTATTTTGCTGTTGTGTTGAGTAGTCATCTTTTACAATAGTACCTATGTCGCGGATAATCTGCTGGTAGTTGTTCACTTCATGGAGAAAAATGGGTGGGATCCTGGTTTTAGAGGCTGTAGTAAAATTTACTTCAGCGACTGTGTCGTTAGCTTCCTCCATTGTTTCCAAAGGGGAAAATGTATTGTGTATGGAGGTTAAGTTCACAATATATTTAGAGTTTACAGCTGAGGCTGAAGTTATATGCTTTTTGTTAGGAGTGAAAAACCCGTCACTTGACATGGAGCGTTTATGAACTAACTTGGGTGTTTGTAAGATTGAACGAGATGTAGTAGAAATTTCCACAGGAGTAATAGAATGTGAATCTGAGAATGTTTGTTCTTGTTGACTAGATTGCATGGTGTTGGCAACCAGACAAAAGACAGTCTGCTTCGCAGACAACTGACGATCTGCTTCTTTAACAAAAGGCAATTCTGAAGAGAGCTAACCAAATGAAATTAAATATATAATAAATAATGCGTTATGTACAACGCATGGAATTCCTAACATTTACACTGCTTGTTAAAGGTTTGGGGAAAACTTCTATAAGCGAAATTACTTACAAGTTTAGCTGGTTGTGAAATATTGCACTTTTTAATAACTCAGAAATAACACTATTAAAAGCCGTGCTCACCGCCTCCTGTGAGCTCTGCAGACACTCTTAATAAGCTCTTTTTATAATTCTTATTGGCGACTTTGTGCTTTAAAGTAAAAATCAGAAAGTATACATGTAATCACCGAGAAGAAACTGCGAACACGGAATTAAAGCTGAATTGTTGCTCTGTGATGTTTATATCCTGTTTATAAAACACGCAAATGCAGGCATGCGATATTCAAGTTTAATGATAATATTACTTCTGTTTCGTTCAGTTGTGGGATGAAATTCCTTCTAGTCATGAAGTGATTCTATTCAACTCCCAACAGGCCATTCAAGGTCTAATCCCTGTGCATAGATGCTGACGATCATAAAGAACGTGTTGTCGCAATCATTTCCTATTCAGGGGTCCTTATGACGTAATTATAGCTGTTTTGAATTTGACTGTTTTGCCATTACAACCAATGTGTTGCGCGCGACCTAGGGAATCTCTTGCCCTCCAATAGACTTCTTCATATTACGATAGTTTATCTGGTCTGCGCAGCCAGGCGTGTAGGGGCCTGATTCACACAACGAAACTGGATTGTAAAATTATAATCTATACTGGCAGCCTGTACCCTAATATAATGTTGGTCACCTTGGTGGTATGAGTGGCTAATCAAGTTAAAGCTGCTACCCTCTTCCACTTCCCTCATTTGCTATTAATTAGATCAACTAATTTGCATCTCAAAAGTTGCATCTATACTGTGTAATAATATTTACGACGTTAATACAGTAAAACATTACATTTTCTCGTGTTTTTCAGTAGGCAGTTTTCAGATTCCGATTTATTCTGCTAGCGTATATTAAGAGTGATAATATACTGTAACACCATGTGCTCTCGTACCTTGACAACGACACCTGACAATTGGCAATTGCCATTTGACATTGACACCCAAAGGATGGCCAAGTTGATATACAAAACATTTTTGGTTCTCATTTTGCACCTCTCAAATGTTGCTTGCAATGAAGGATTACAGCTTTATGACTTCAAATTTCATTTGTGCAGATTAACATATATGACATTCCATTCACATCACTTTTCTATTTCCTGCAAACTATTCTTATAAAAGCTGATGCTTCTATAGGTTAATTGAGATAAGTGGACAGATAAACCATTTCCCAAACATAATCATTGGGGTGGTGTAGGGATTCAAGGTGCTTCAAGAATTATATTTATTGATAATTATTAATATATTTATTTATAAATAATAACTCTTAAAATGAATGTTCAGAGGCGTCTGTCAATTTTGCAAAATTTGTAACTAATTTACATGTCTGTTTCCAAAAATCTACTTGTATGCACTTAGAATATTCATGTCATTATGGCCGCGCCGTGGCCGAGTGGTTAAACCACTTGCCTCTCACCTAGACGGCCGGGTTTCGATCCCAAGCGACCGCATGTGAGATTTGTGGTGGACAAAGCGGCGCTGGGGCGGGTTTTCTCCGGGTACTCTGGTTTCCCCCGCCATAGCATTCCACCGGTGCTCCATCATCATTCGTGTATCATCAGTGTCACCGCCTGCGGCGCCATAAGTAGTTAAAGTGGGCGTTAAACACTACCCAAAAAATGTGCATTATATTTACAATGGTACATTATTACCAGTATTGTTTGGTTGAATGAAAGTCCCCCCTATATAGATGGTATGAGCAATATGGTACATGTTTAATATCATCTACACCTGTTTTTGTTCATGTGCAATTTTTTTATAGGAGAGGGGAGTGTATTAAACAAAACTATTCCTTCGTAGTGAACCCCTTTTTGGGATGATTGCAAGTGTACTGTCTATGTCTGGTCTCTCTGTTATGAATATCTGCACTTTTAATAAAGTCTTCTGGAGTTTTATTACAAATGACAACTGGCAAGAATATACTGCAGGCTAATGGTAGAAGTCCACACATTTTGAACAGTGGTTTGCAGTGAGTTTATTGTCTTTCCCCTGCCATTATTCTTGTTACCTTTTACTGCATAATGAACACTTTTTTGCCATCTACCGAATTTCCACAAACTATTATTGCATAGGTCATAAGTTAATGAAAATTAAAAGCCTAGTAAAAGCCTAGTGAATATATGTATATATACTTTCACTATGCTTTTACAGCCTGTATGTCTTAACATGTTGTTATAATTGATTTTTTAGTGCATAGCATTGATTATTAGTTTGATACACATGGATTTAAATAGATTTCGTTAATTCCAGATCAGGCATCAAATGTAGCTTACAATGATTTGTCATTAAAACAGCTAGATAATGCTTACAGAGCTACATAAGTTTTATTATTCAGATAATTTGTAATTCAGACGACTTTGTACAGAATAAAATGATTTTGAGAAAGGTACTCTAAGGCAACAATTTTTTTAAGTATTGCAATTGTCAAAATTTCCCTTTAGATCATTCAGAAGAGCACTGAATATTTTTATGGTTTCATAATATACACCTTTTCTGAAAGCAAGAAGGTTACCCTGGGGTGATGGATGTTACCTTTTTGTCTACTATTTATATCATGATCTTCATAGTGTTATAAAATGGCTCGATTACATAGAAAGAATTTTTAAATAGACAGTATGTACATGCAAAGTAGCTAATATTTTCAGTCTTGTGAGAAGATCTTTGCAAGAGTGTTTGCTAACAGTATTAGAAATGATTCTTATAACCTTCTGTTGCATGATGAATATTTGTTTACCTTCTACTGAGTTTCCCCAAAATAATATTTCATATTCCATGATTGAGTTAAAATATGCATAGTACACTAGCATAAGTGTATTAATGGAACATACATTTACCAGTACTCAGATAGCATAGCAGGTAGAGCTGCATTAGGTAAGTTATATTTAACGTGAGCTTATCCATCTAAATATATGTCTACTTGAAGGCCCAGAAATTTAAAGCTGTCTGTTCCAATAACATGTGGATGAGTTATAAATTTAAAAACTTTCGTTTTTTCTATATTTACGAGTAATTTGTTAGCTTTTAAACCAATATGACATACAGTTCAAAACTTAGCTCAATTTAACTACCCACTCATTTAAGATTTTGCTGGTAACCAGCATACTAGTATCATCAGTGATCCGAAAAATACTTGTAATAGCCTTTAAATAAAGTGGTAGGCCGTTTATATAGTTCAGAAATAGTAAAGGCACCAATACTGAACCTTGGGGTACTCCATGTGTTACTGTGTTCCAATTTGATGTTTGTTTATCATCAGTATTACTGTTAACCTGAACACTGTTTTCTTACATTTAGATACGATGCAAACCAACTTAGATTTTAATTTTTTAGTCCATAGAATTTTATTTTTGTTATGAGAATATTATGATTAACACAATTGAATGGCTTTTCTAAGTCACACAGTGTTCCACCTACGTGCATTTTTTTGTTTGTTTAATGTAGTTAACACCTCATGTGCAAGTTTATAAGTTGAATTATTTGTCGATATTACTTTTACAACCCAAATTGATCCCTGAGAAGTATGTTGTTATTTTCAAAGCTATTTTTACAGTCTGTTGAATATTTCTTTTTCAAGAACTTTTGAAAAAAAATAATGGCAGGATAGTTATTGGTCTCTAATTTGAAACATTATTGTGTTCACCTTTTTTGAAAAGGGATTTAACAAGTGAGAATTTCATTCTGTCCGGGTAAATTCTAGTCTTTAGTGACTCGCTGAATAAGTAACTAAGGGGAATACTAATTTGAGATGAGCACGACCTTAAGCTTTTTATTGTTATTTTGTTATAACTAGAAGAATTCCTTATTTTAAAAAAGTCGATAATTTTATTTATTTCAGAAGGCATTGTCAGACTGGCGTTAAATTCAGCGATTAATTTACCTGTAAAACAGTATTGTAATATACGGCATAATATACTGCTGCGTCGAGGCACATTCCCGGTTGTTTATATACGACGCGCGTATTCGCCAATTCAGGTCGGTCGCTACTCGATAGGAATGCAAAATGGTATCCGAATATGTCCCGCTATCGGTCCCCAAGAGCTATCCCTAGTTATCCTGTTCTGAAGAATGTTGTACACTAGGAGTGCTTAACTCCCTGAACTCTGAGTGGAAAGGTTGTTGTCAGCAATGGGTGAGGCGTACAAACTAAATCTCACCCATTTGTTGGCGGCACGCTTTGTCGGGATCCCTTTCCTCGCTAAACTATTTTTATATTTCTGTAATAAAATGGAACACTTCAAACTGTAACCAGAAAACAAACATTTCTGCATAGTACAGATTAATATAAGCATTTGTCTTTGTATAAAAAAAGAGCAAAGGCAACGTATGTGTAAGTTATACCTTGGGTAAGGAAACGTTGAATTAAAACATAATATTCAGTTTTTTTAGGTATAAATGTAAGCGTATCTGTGTGTTCCAGTTATTTCCTTTTCACTTTACCTTAACCCGACATAGGCTTAGTTCTTTTTAGCGTTAATCTAAACTTTAAAATTTATTTGCTTCAGTAGTGGGAGCTCTGCCGGGGAGCATCGTTTATGCAGCTTTTTACATCACTTAACCACAAATTCACCGTTAGCTTTTGAAACCCAGCTTATCATCAATCTCAAAATCTGCTCCTACAGTTGCAGCGACAACACACGAGAAGCATTTCCATCGACAGATGTACTTTAATAATAGTAGCTTAATTGTTTTTTCGCATATGCCTATTTTTATTTAACAAGCTGTATTTTTATCTTCTCCACATATTGGCCTTCAGACGTAATCTAATTGGCCATCAGTGGAGAGAGAATGACTTATATAGAACACAAACACACAACGCTAATCATCCTTGCCCATTGCGCGATTAAAACACGCGGCCGTCTGTGGGCAGAACATCAACGCCAAATGCGCCATGGGGCCGGCTCAAAAATGTACATTGTGTTGGGTCTTAACTTAGTTTAGGCTCAGAAACGGTATGGAGAGAGACAAAAAATCTGATGTGTTACATTCACATACCTTTCTCTAACTGTTCCACAAAAGATTATTCTTTTATCTGAATAACGCCAGTCGAGATAAACCCTAGCAGAATTGGTCTTATTACTTGCTACATTGTAGGTAAGGGAAAATAAGTGAATACAGTATGATAAAGCAATAGTAAATTCTTTAAAAAACCGGTCGTTATGTGAAACAATTGTGGTGTGGTTTGGTTTGGTTTGCATGGTAACGTTTGAGAAAAGTAGGTAGTTTAAAACTGAAACCAATAACAAGGGATATTTCAAAAACTGTCAACTCTACAAGAAGAACATGACATAAATTATGTATTTTAAGGAGTTTTACAGTTTTTATATTAAGTTTGTATCTATCTCTTACGGTTCAACCGTTTTGCAAAATTTTGCAAAACTCATCCAGAATGAAGAGAATTTCAGAGGCTATTCCCTGAAAATTCAAAATATACATTTTATTTAAATATCTTTATATACGGTATTTTATTTGAAATCATTAGCCATTTTTGAGAAAAACAAACGTTTCCATTTCCATAATTTGGGGTGGGGGATTTTTTTTTTAAATCTGCGTGCCGCATCCTTGAAAGATACTAAATATAAATACCAAGTTTGGTTTTTAACAGTGGTTTTCTTTTAGAGCTGTGATGTCTACAGACACATACACGGACCTTCTCCTAAAAATGACCCTTTTCGGACTCAGGGGACCTCAAAACAAGAATTTTCGGTAAAATCCCGATATCAAAATTTTGTGTGATATACAGTACCTTCTCTAGCTATTATGATCATCCGTGCTAGAGAAAGCAAAAATCTGATTGTTCCATTCACATAACTTTCTCTAGTTGTTCCAAATACAAACTATTCTTACAAACGCTTACGGTTCTATCTGTTTCATGTTAATAAAAATAAACATCAGCAGAAATGGTCCTATTACTTAGCTTTTATAAGTAAAACTGAAATAATTTAATACAATAGGCTAAAGCGATAGCCAAATCTTTTAAAATCAGTGGCTATCTGATTGACTTTGAAACTCGGTTCTCTTTGCATGCCCAGGAGTAAAACAAAAACAGGAATGAAAAAACCCGCGTTTGAGAAACATTTTAAGATCGAAACCTAAAACAAGGAATGTCTTGGAAATATAAATTCCACAAAACATATGCTACCGCTCAAAAGTTTTTGAACAGCCTGTTTCGCTGCAATTAACAAGTGTATAACGCCAAACAAAGCCAATGTCATATTATAAATGGTAGAAATCCATGGAGACATAATTGAAACTTACTATGCTACCTTTGTTTGTTAATTATGTGCATTTTGAAAATATAGCATTTGTTGGCCCTTATAGGAACGATTACCCTAATGTTGATTTGGATGTCATAGTATGTCTGTGATTCCCTAGATGTCGCCCACAGACATCTGTACATACGTATTGGCTGCGAACAGCACTTCAGTGCTTCATAAGCAAGTGAATGGTACACATTGTTATTGTGCAGTTGAAACGTCTAAAACGGGTAAAAGAAGGGAGGTTTCAGCAGAAAAACGTGCTACAATAGTCAGCTTACATAAACCAGGCCACACCATGCCTCAAATTACCACACAAGAACACGCTTCCTTGGAAGTGTCCATTATACTGTAAAGAGGTATGTAACTACAAATAGCAATAAGGATCGTTATCGAAAGGGGAGGCCTAGGGTGACCTCGAAAAGTGAGGATAAACATTTAATAGTGATCATAAACGTGATCGTTTCAAAACAGTACCCAAGCTGACAGTAGAACTGAACCAGTAGAGGGATGAATCTGTGAGCGTTTCTACAGTGAAGAGACGACTTCAGGATGCATATCTGAACGGTTGCATTGCGGCAAGGAAACCCCTATTGAGAGCTGCCAATAAACGGAAAAGATTACAATGGGCCAAGCGACTAGTAAGCTGGACTGTTTATCAGCGGAAAAAGGTATTATTTACTGATGAATCTAAGTTTGAGCTATTTGGCTCAAAATGTCGCCAGTTTGTTCGACGTGCAAAAGGTGAACGCATGGCACCTCAGTGCATATCCCCTACAGTCAAGCATGGAGGTGGTTGGGTGCTGGTATGGGGTTGTTTTGGTGGCAATAGGACGGGCGATATTGTGAAAATAGAAAGAATGATGAAGAAGGAGCATTATAACAATATTCTCCAATGCTATGCCAAACCATCTGATATGCGGTTAATTGGCAAGGGGTTCATTCTGCAGCAAGACAATGGTCCCAAACATACATCTATACTGTGTAGAGGATACGTTGAACGATTGGAAAAGGCACAAGTCCTGAAGAACATGGTTTGGCCCCCTCAAAGTCCTGACTGCAATCCTATTGAACTACTTTGGGATCATGTGGACAAAGAGGTAAGAAACAAAAACACCCACTAATGTAAATGTATTGTGGAGTCATGTGCACAACATGTGGAGGGATATTTCTGAAGATACACTGGCGCACTTAATAGAAAGAATGCCCAGAGTTTGCGCAGCTGTAATTAAAGCAAGAGGAGGTTACTTTGAAGAAAGTGACATCTAACATGTATTGCTGATTTTCATTAAATATACTGTTGTAACTACAAACTATGCCTTTTTTATTCCATTGTTTTAATAAATCCTGAAAATGAGGTGTGTTCAAAAACTTTTTAGCGGTAGTGTATATTTGACATATATTGTGTTTTAACGAGATCTATATTTGTTGAGTAGTTAGTAATTTTTTGTTTCTCTTACGGTTTACCAGCTATGCAAAATTCATCCAGAATGAAAAGGTCTTCAGAGGCTATTCCCAGAAAATTCAAGATATACGTTTTGTTTGACATGTAAATATCTTTACTATAGGTATGACATTTTAATCAAAATCATTGGAGCCACTTTTGAGGAAATCGAAAATTTCGACAAATCTTCCATTAAAAGGGTATTTTGGTTTGGGGAGTTTTTACTAAAAATCTTCGTGTCGCATCCTTTGAAGTTACTAAATTGAAATACTAAGTTTGGTATTTAAACGATTTTTCGTAGTTGAATTATGCTCTCCAAGGCCTCTGTCTCTCTCTCTCTCTCTCTCTCTCTCTCTCTCTCTCTCTCTCGTGCAAGGTCGCGGGTTCAAACCCGGCGGAGGACGATGGATTTTTTCTGGCGTAAAAATTCTTAGCATGGCTTCCTTCGGAAGGGAAGCAAAGCCGTTGGTTCCGTGTCGTAGATTTACGGCACGTAAAAGAACCTCAAGCATGATAGAGAGGCCTCTGAGCAAAATTAAGCGGTCTTTCTCGCCCAGTATAGAATGGGACGCTGAGAACTGCTGCAGTTAAAGAGCATCCGTAAATAACACTACATTTACATTTCGTACATAGACATTTTTTAAAAAAATGTTTTTCTGGACTGATTGGTCCTCAAAACACGTATTTCCGATGTAATATCGATATACATTTTTAGGTGAAATACTATACCTTCTCTGTTTACTAAGTATGTACATAGTACTAAGTAGAAAAAGTAAAAATGTTACACTTCTACGAACGAACATTGCAATTTATGTAATTTCATTCCGTTACAGAAGTTAATTTTTGATATTTCTTGAACTCCAAAGTTGATTCTGTAGATTTCAAGGGCCCCGTGGAAAGCAATTAAGAAACACCTTGTCTAGGACTAGAAAATGTACTGAAATATACTCAGGAAAGAGGGTTTTGAATGACATTGACATAGATTGAGCTGAGGGTAAGAAGGAATTCCGTGTTCTCACCGACAATGGCATGTCTGGAGAGGAAGGCGCTGGCATGCGTTCGCTTGTTAACGTTTTTATCTCGGGGAAAACGTTTCAAAAATAGGAACGAAGTAGAAATAGCATGACAAATACCTTTCATTGGAGAAACACTCTTTCTGTATTTCCAGCACATTTCTTTGGCACAGTTCCAAGAAATACGCCTGAAAATGCTCTGGGCCATAGCATTTTAAACACTGTTAGGGCAACTTAAAAACACCCTACATTGTCGATGCTTTTGCTATAAAGGCATTATAATGGATTCCGTAATTTATTAATGAATACTCATTGTGATGCGGGAAGACATATGCCAAGGTAACTTCAGTTTAACACCTTATCAGTGATTTTAAGAAAACTGGGAACCTTAAAACTTTTCGCCAAACCGACCAAGTGTGTCGGCAAGTATGCGTACACCCTAAAGTTGGTAATGTTTACTGTTTTCACTTTCAAGACGAAAATTTAAGTTCAATATAGCACGTTATAATGTTTGCATTAAGGTAACTAAGCTTTAGAGTACAAGCCGGGCTTTTGATATGTATAAGGTTATAATTAAAGACATGGTGGACGAATTCAGCACCATAATATCTTCCAGGTCAATCCATCTGTTCACTTCGTCGAGAAGTACCAAAACATATCTGAATTCAGGGAATAGTATAATTATCTGAATGTAAAAGGTAAACGTAACATATTTTAAGATTAATAGATATATTTCTTTAACTTTCATGTTTCTATAGACTATAATCGTTTTTAAAACATTCCGAAGATTTTGAAGACATTTCAAATATTAATTCATTTATTCATTTGGCAACTATCTCAGGAAGAAAATCGTGGGTCTAATGTATATATATATGTATTCTTCGTGCCAAAAGTATTCTCAATTGAATACATTCGAAATCAATATTTTTTTTTCTGTAAGTGAAGAAATTTAAATCTCGCTTAAAACCAAATTTTAAGAAAAGATATTGAACGTCATAAAATTATTATATTTAAAACTATATTATAATTTACTATGGCTAGAGGTAGGCGAAAGCATGTCTCTTCAAACTTAATATAAAAGCTACTTATGCATAGAAAACCTTTCCTTGGAGATAGAATTTAAGATTAAAAGTCACTCTAACTGAAACCATAAAGTTAAAATCTGCTGGATCCTTTGTTGTCTCCTGATTGGCTATCAATCCGTCTGCAACTAGTGTGAATAATAAAAAAGGAGGAACAAACTTATATTTAAACAACATCGAAATATTTTGAATTGCTGTGAAACGGAGTAAGTTTACGAAATCCTTAAGGAGAATGCATATGCCTAAATATCTTAAATTCCTTAATTCCAAATTTTAAAAAAAATCACCACAACTTTGGTAAATAAATAATAAATTGAAGGAAATGTAAATAAAATAAATATTTTATTCGTTAACGACGCCAATATTTGCCAGGATCATATATCAGCACCGCCGTTGTCCCGTAATTTAGTCCCGCAGGAGTAAAAGAAAACGCAATATCAAATTTGGCCATTTAACTTTTATACTTGTATTAGTAGTCATAGACCTACTAACATCTTGCTAAACATGGTAAATTAACACGGTTCGAAATTAACTGTTAGAATCAGCTGAAAAATTCAATGCCACAGCCGGGTTTGAACACAAGTTCTATCGCTCTCCGTGCGGTTGCTCTAGCCACTGAGCTACGGTCACAACATACCGATTGGTATTCAATCCTCGCTGATTCGAGTGTTTACCCAGTCAACCAACCGGAAGGTATATCTCATAACGTCAGAGAACTTTAGCTCGTCAGGTAACACTTAACTCTAGCTGGCCTCGTAGCTCAGTCAGTAGAGGACCTGGTTGCTATAAAATTGAAATTGAGTTTTACCTATGGACGCTCTTTATCTGCTGCGGTTCTCAGCGTCTCATTCTATATTGGGCGTAAAAGACCATCTAATTTTGCTCAGAGACCTCTTTATCAGAATTGAGGTTCTTATAAGTGGTTCTCTTGAGGTTCTTAAAAGCTTAAAACTGCTTTACTTTCCTTCCGAAGGAAACCATGCTAAGGATTGTTTACGCAGAAAAAAAAATATCTCCCTCTGTCAGGTTGGAACTCGTAAACTTAGAACCAGAGATTAGTATGTTACCCCTAGCCCATGGAGGATGACTCCTGATTGTTCTGCGAGGGTTCCTGTGCTTGATTCCCGGCTGGGAGTGGGGGAATTTTTCTCCATCCAAAATTATTCCCTGTCCTCTCCAGAGTTTGGAAGTATGAAAGTAAATGTGTGCGTGATTTAATGTATAAAATCCAAAGATATAATATTCAACGACAATTGTACGCGGGTTAACAGCATTACCGACAGCCAATTTTGTTACAAAATTAAAAGGCCGCCGATATGCTCCTTAGAGTTAAATGCGGATATAAATGGCAAACAGTAATGAAAGAAAGACGGAAAGAAAGAAAAGAAATGAAACTCTTTAACTATACAGGGTAACGTAATAGCTTCCATAGACATTAGGCTGATCTTTTTCTGACTACCAATGCAATACCATCGTGTAGAAAGCATAATTTCTTTAGCTCTTAGATGAGCAGTGCCTTTAAAATCATACAAATAAGATTGTTTACGCAACAAGTGTAATTCATGAAAACTTACGTTGGTCATTCATCTTACTAATAGACAAGTTGTCACAAAATTTACGTTCCACCCGCGTTCTAACGGATCTTTGAAAAAACAACAACACACAAACAAAAATAAAGAAAGAAAAACGTTAAGGAAATTTCTAATGGTTTTCTTTTTTCGTAAGATTTTCCAATAAAAATTGAAAACTATATGTAACCGTCGTATCTGGCATGTACCAAGGTTACCTGAATAATAAAAACAAATAATAGAGGTACATGCTTTTATATGTGGTTTTTGTTACGGAGTCTTAATGTTTAGATTTAATATAGTGGGTCTAATCTCTTATGTTAAATAAGAACATCGTATTTCACAATTACAAACCAGTTATTGGCGGATATTGACAGGTGAAATATACTATTTAATTACTTGTGAATCTAAAAGGTGACTTTAATATCCAAAAACTTAAGATTCTATAATTGGAGTGGAAAGCAGGTTAACTTTCTCCGCGTGTTTAAACTGTTCTTGTATATCATTACGGACCCTAGCATAGCCATCTCTAATGACCCGGTCCTAATAAATGTGGCAATGTCGCAGCAAGTCCTATCAGCTGAGCAAAGTAACATGTTTCAATGCAAGACACTCTTCTCGCTTGTTTATTTGTGTGTCAATATTACCATTGTTATGGTGTCTGTATTAATATAAATATTGCATGCAGTGCCAGGACACATAAGAACTTACGTTAATACAGTGCCTTATTTTTGACACGCGGCCGTCCGGCTGTCGGGAGGAAGCTGTTTGCGTACAGTACTGCAGCTACAGCAGCTACTTCCCGCCAGCCGGCTATGAGTCAAAAATAAGGAAGGCACTGTATAATAAAAACTGAAGAATACATATGTGTGTAGTTTTCGGTTACCTAATGAATCCACCCTACAGAATAAATGGATTCTCTGCTCCAGGGCCAGACTGGTCACCATTTAGCAGATCCGTCGTATGTGTGAAACATTTCAAAGAATGTTACTAAGTTTTGTTGAGAAATATGCAGAAAGGATGAAAATGCATGTTTTCGTAAACGCGATCATCCTGTTGTTTTCGACTTGGCCTTCATGTATCATAAAAATAGAATTAATCCTATAGATAAAGGATGATTTAGAAATAAAAATATAATTCTTAAAGTTAATATAATTCTTAATCATCATAATACTAATAATAATACTAATAATAATACTAATACTAATAATAATACTTATAATAATACTAATAATAATACTAATAATAATACTAATACTAATAACAATAATAACAATAGTAATAGTAGTAATAGTAATAATAGTAATAATAACAATAACGATAATGATAATGATGATAATGATGATAATGATGATAATGATGATAATGATAATGATGATGATGATGATGATAATAATAATAATAATAATAATAATAATAATAATAATAATAATAATAATAATAATAATAATAATAATAATAATAATAATAATAATAATAATAATAATAATAATAATAATAATAATAATAATAATAATAATAATAATAATAATAATAATAATAATAATAATAATAATAATAATAATAATAATAATAATAATAATAATAATAATAATAATAATAATAATAATAATAATAATAATAATAATAATAATAATAATAATAATAATAATAATAATAATAATAATAATAATAATAATAATAATAATAATAATAATAATAATAATAATAATAATAATAATAATAATAATAATAATAATAATAATAATAATAATAATAATAATAATAATAATAATAATAATAATAATAATAATAATAATAATAATAATAATAATAATAATAATAATAATAATAATAATAATAATAATAATAATAATAATAATAATAATAATAATAATAATAATAATAATAATAATAATAATAATAATAATAATAATAATAATAATAATAATAATAATAATAATAATAATAATAATAATAATAATAATAATAATAATAATAATAATAATAATAATAATAATAATAATAATAATAATAATAATAATAATAATAATAATAATAATAATAATAATAATAATAATAATAATAATAATAATAATAATAATAATAATAATAATAATAATAATAATAATAATAATAATAATAATAATAATAATAATAATAATAATAATAATAATAATAATAATAATAATAATAATAATAATAATAATAATAATAATAATAATAATAATAATAATAATAATAATAATAATAATAATAATAATAATAATAATAATAATAATAATAATAATAATAATAATAATAATAATAATAATAATAATAATAATAATAATAATAATAATAATAATAATAATAATAATAATAATAATAATAATAATAATAATAATAATAATAATAATAATAATAATAATAATAATAATAATAATAATAATAATAATAATAATAATAATAATAATAATAATAATAATAATAATAATAATAATAATAATAATAATAATAATAATAATAATAATAATAATAATAATAATAATAATAATAATAATAATAATAATAATAATAATAATAATAATAATAATAATAATAATAATAATAATAATAATAATAATAATAATAATAATAATAATAATAATAATAATAATAATAATAATAATAATAATAATAATAATAATAATAATAATAATAATAATAATAATAATAATAATAATAATAATAATAATAATAATAATAATAATAATAATAATAATAATAATAATAATAATAATAATAATAATAATAATAATAATAATAATAATAATAATAATAATAATAATAATAATAATAATAATAATAATAATAATAATAATAATAATAATAATAATAATAATAATAATAATAATAATAATAATAATAATAATAATAATAATAATAATAATAATAATAATAATAATAATAATAATAATAATAATAATAATAATAATAATAATAATAATAATAATAATAATAATAATAATAATAATAATAATAATAATAATAATAATAATAATAATAATAATAATAATAATAATAATAATAATAATAATAATAATAATAATAATAATAATAATAATAATAATAATAATAATAATAATAATAATAATAATAATAATAATAATAATAATAATAATAATAATAATAATAATAATAATAATAATAATAACAATAATAACAACAATAATAACAACAATAATAACAACAACAATAACAACAACAATAACAACAACAATAACAACAACAATAACAACAACAATAACAACAACAATAACAACAACAATAACAACAACAATAACAACAACAATAACAACAACAATAACAACAACAATAACAACAACAATAACAACAACAATAACAACAACAATAACAACAACAATAACAACAACAATAACAACAACAATAACAACAACAATAACAACAACAATAACAACAACAATAACAACAACAATAACAACAACAATAACAACAACAATAACAACAACAATAACAACAACAATAACAACAACAATAACAACAACAATAACAACAACAATAACAACAACAATAACAACAACAATAACAACAACAATAACAACAACAATAACAACAACAATAACAACAACAATAACAACAACAATAACAACAACAATAACAACAACAATAACAACAACAATAACAACAACAATAACAACAACAATAACAACAACAATAACAACAACAATAATAATAACAATAATAATAATAACAATAATAACAATAACAATAATAACAATAACAATAATAACAATAACAATAATAACAATAACAATAATAACAATAACAATAATAACAATAACAATAATAACAATAACAATAATAACAATAACAATAATAACAATAACAATAATAACAATAACAATAATAACAATAACAATAACAACAATAACAATAACAACAATAACAATAACAACAATAACAATAACAACAATAACAATAACAACAATAACAATAACAATAATAACAATAACAATAATAACAATAACAATAATAACAATAACAATAACAATAACAATAACAATAACAATAACAATAACAATAACAATAATAACAATAATAACAATAATAATAATAATAATAATAATAATAATAATAATAATAATAATAATAATAATAATAATAATAATAATAATAATAATAATAATAATAATAATAATAATAATAATAATAATAATAATAATAATAATAATAATAATAATAATAATAATAATAATAATAATAATAATAATAATAATAATAATAATAATAATAATAATAATAATAATAATAATAATAATAATAATAATAATAATAATAATAATAATAATAATAATAATAATAATAATAATAATAATAATAATAATAATAATAATAATAATAATAATAATAATAATAATAATAATAATAATAATAATAATAATAATAATAATAATAATAATAATAATAATAATAATAATAATAATAATAATAATAATAATAATAATAATAATAATAATAATAATAATAATAATAATAATAATAATAATAATAATAATAATAATAATAATAATAATAATAATAATAATAATAATAATAATAATAATAATAATAATAATAATAATAATAATAATAATAATAATAATAATAATAATAATAATAATAATAATAATAATAATAATAATAATAATAATAATAATAATAATAATAATAATAATAATAATAATAATAATAATAATAATAATAATAATAATAATAATAATAATAATAATAATAATAATAATAATAATAATAATAATAATAATAATAATAATAATAATAATAATAATAATAATAATAATAATAATAATAATAATAATAATAATAATAATAATAATAATAATAATAATAATAATAATAATAATAATAATAATAATAATAATAATAATAATAATAATAATAATAATAATAATAATAATAATAATAATAATAATAATAATAATAATAATAATAATAATAATAATAATAATAATAATAATAATAATAATAATAATAATAATAATAATAATAATAATAATAATAATAATAATAATAATAATAATAATAATAATAATAATAATAATAATAATAATAATAATAATAATAATAATAATAATAATAATAATAATAATAATAATAATAATAATAATAATAATAATAATAATAATAATAATAATAATAATAATAATAATAATAATAATAATAATAATAATAATAATAATAATAATAATAATAATAATAATAATAATAATAATAATAATAATAATAATAATAATAATAATAATAATAATAATAATAATAATAATAATAATAATAATAATAATAATAATAATAATAATAATAATAATAATAATAATAATAATAATAATAATAATAATAATAATAATAATAATAATAATAATAATAATAATAATAATAATAATAATAATAATAATAATAATAATAATAATAATAATAATAATAATAATAATAATAATAATAATAATAATAATAATAATAATAATAATAATAATAATAATAATAATAATAATAATAATAATAATAATAATAATAATAATAATAATAATAATAATAATAATAATAATAATAATAATAATAATAATAATAATAATAATAATAATAATAATAATAATAATAATAATAATAATAATAATAATAATAATAATAATAATAATAATAATAATAATAATAATAATAATAATAATAATAATAATAATAATAATAATAATAATAATAATAATAATAATAATAATAATAATAATAATAATAATAATAATAATAATAATAATAATAATAATAATAATAATAATAATAATAATAATAATAATAATAATAATAATAATAATAATAATAATAATAATAATAATAATAATAATAATAATAATAATAATAATAATAATAATAATAATAATAATAATAATAATAATAATAATAATAATAATAATAATAATAATAATAATAATAATAATAATAATAATAATAATAATAATAATAATAATAATAATAATAATAATAATAATAATAATAATAATAATAATAATAATAATAATAATAATAATAATAATAATAATAATAATAATAATAATAATAATAATAATAATAATAATAATAATAATAATAATAATAATAATAATAATAATAATAATAATAATAATAATAATAATAATAATAATAATAATAATAATAATAATAATAATAATAATAATAATAATAATAATAATAATAATAATAATAATAATAATAATAATAATAATAATAATAATAATAATAATAATAATAATAATAATAATAATAATAATAATAATAATAATAATAATAATAATAATAATAATAATAATAATAATAATAATAATAATAATAATAATAATAATAATAATAATAATAATAATAATAATAATAATAATAATAATAATAATAATAATAATAATAATAATAATAATAATAATAATAATAATAATAATAATAATAATAATAATAATAATAATAATAATAATAATAATAATAATAATAATAATAATAATAATAATAATAATAATAATAATAATAATAATAATAATAATAATAATAATAATAATAATAATAATAATAATAATAATAATAATAATAATAATAATAATAATAATAATAATAATAATAATAATAATAATAATAATAATAATAATAATAATAATAATAATAATAATAATAATAATAATAATAATAATAATAATAATAATAATAATAATAATAATAATAATAATAATAATAATAATAATAATAATAATAATAATAATAATAATAATAATAATAATAATAATAATAATAATAATAATAATAATAATAATAATAATAATAATAATAATAATAATAATAATAATAATAATAATAATAATAATAATAATAATAATAATAATAATAATAATAATAATAATAATAATAATAATAATAATAATAATAATAATAATAATAATAATAATAATAATAATAATAATAATAATAATAATAATAATAATAATAATAATAATAATAATAATAATAATAATAATAATAATAATAATAATAATAATAATAATAATAATAATAATAATAATAATAATAATAATAGGATTTCACGCAAACAGGGCATGAAAAAGCATGCTAGAATCTATGCAAATTCATGTAAAACTTGACTTTGTCCTGGGGTAGACATAATACGGTGTGCAACAATACTTCTCTTGTACTGAGTCTTGAGTGCTTGATGTGTCAGCACGCAGTGGTACGCGAGCCAAGGATGGCGTGCAACTGTTAACTGTTTACACGTCGAAACATCGAGTGAATTATTTGCAGCAGTGAATTTAACACTATTTGTAACCAAATTTGAAGACAAAGACATCTGTTACTCTAATGTCAGGAGAGCGATTTTTACCCCAAAATGGAGGAGATGATGAAAAGTTTGTTGGCTGATGGAAGAAAAACTAAAAACCGGAATAGGGATGATGGAGGAGAAGATGTAGTCCGGAATAAGGAAGATGAATGAGAAAATGATATCCGGGATGGAGACCGTAGTGGAGAAGATGGAATTTGGCAAGCAAGATGGAAGAGAGAATGGAATCAGCAGTGGAGAACCTGAGAACGGAACTTTCTAGCAGAATCGACAAAAATTGGTTGGCGTGAAGAAGGGGTAGAAGGGTTTGGAGAAAATATGGAATAGCTTATTGAAGTGGTGAAAGACCACACCATCGCCTGGAAGCAATCGGGGAATGACTTAATACCCTGGAAGGAAGAGCCGAAGGCAGCACCAAGGAACTGAATGCAATGGTGCAAAGGATGCTCGACGGGAGGCTTAAGGATTTGAAAGTTGAGATGACAGGGCGCGAAGCAACATCTGCACGCGTCAACCACCTAAGTACGGCGTGACGTCAAGCTTCGAAGCCTTCCGCCGATAGTTCGCCACCGTTACCACTCAAAGCCGATGGTCAGCACAAGAAGAAGCCGCACAGATGATAGCAAGCGATTAGGGTCGGGCGACATAGGTACTGAAAGCGATCCCAACATCGACGAACTCCGGGAGATCTGGGAGGCCCTTGAAAGCCGCTTCAGGAACCATCGCTTGGCTGCGGCCTACCGCAGTCAGTTTAAGGCGAGGCTGCATCAGCCAGGTGAGACGATGCAGGAGCTCATCCTGGCCACTGAACAGCTTGCAAACAAAGCCCTGTTGTATCGCCGAAACCGGGCCAAGGGGCATGGGCCCAGATTCCAACAATCATGAGCAGGAGTACCGTGTGGTGAAGAGGGTCAACGAGGTAGTCGACCACACCCGACGAGAAGAAGCGGGTAGTGTATTTGGTCCTGTTGGTCGGGATGAACTGGAATATGGTAAACAAGGAAGGGCGGCACGACGGTAACAGGAGACTTCGGAACGGGACCCGTCTTGTATACTCGAGATTCGTCCAGAAGCTTCCACAGTTTCCCAGAAAGTTCTGTGACGTCATTGTCTAGCTATAAAAGAAGGAAGAATTATAAGCTTATGTTTCAGAGTGTAGGTGTTGATTGTATTGAGTCGTGAGTGACTGGAATGTTAGCGCGCAGTGGATGGCGTGTAACTGTCAACTGTCTACGTCGAAACGTAGAATGAATTATTTGCAGCAGTGAATTTAAGACTTTGTGTGTAACCTATTTTTAAGTCAATAAAATACGTTTGTTACAACACAATACCTCATGACGGCAAATTTTTGAGAATAGTATCGTATAATAAAAGCGTGTTTTTATAATACAATGCTTTTTGAAATAAAGGAATATAAAATTCCACCAAAGCTACAAGAAATAATATTAAAAATTCCTACTTACACATTGCTATTAATCAGTTAGAGAGTTTTTGCCTTCACACACGAAATGTGTCTTCTTTACTGTTACACCTCGATTTGGAAATGAAATTAAGTTATAGTTTTTAAAATATATTAACAGGAGTTTTCTCCATTGTTGACTTTTTCACGTATCCGAAGACAATATTATTATGAGGTGAAATAAATTGAATAGAATTTAATTTTGCTTTAAATTTCTGTTGTGTTTGAGAGGCAAAAACTGAACCCCTATAAATGCATATCCGGATTAATGAGGGCCTGCTAAACGAGGTTCTTGTGCACTTACCGTGAAAAATGTCTGTTAGGATATTGGTGTAATTACTTAGCTATATAGCAGCAGAAAGCTTTGCAAAATAACCTTGCTTATCGCCTGTGAATGTTATGTTCTGTAGTGTAAAGCTGAGTGTTTTCTTAAGTAAGGCAACAACATCTATGGTACTTAATGAACTATTTTGGACTGATTTATCTTTGGGTAAAGGTCTCCTTTAAATGTTTGTTCTTGGTAGTGCGTTGTTACAACTTGTATTTTTTGGAAGAGCCTCCAAAAAAGGGTAAGGCTTTTCAATAGTTTCTACAGCTTGTGTCCTTGTTGAAGCAGCAGCGTTGGTGACAAAGCACCCTTCACTCTACGGGCTGTATGACTTTTTGGTAGGATCACACGCATATGATTAAGACGGCCAATCGTGAAAAAATGGACAAATTGGTGAACAAATCAATATTTGGCTTTTTAATTTAAATCAAATTCTTTAGGAACTTTTGCGTGTTCAAAATGTTCGCTTTCTCAAGGAAATTGAGTGCGCTATCGAGGCATTGGCAGTGCACTGGAGCTTTCCTGAGCCTTCTCACATAAAAAACGGATAGTATTATATTGAGAAGTATTAAGGCAAAGTTTAGTGTATGTGTTTGTATCACCTTATATACGATGCAGCTTATGTAGAAATATATATTATTTTACCAAAAAATGCATAGCATTTCAATCAGTTACCTAATATGAACATAGTATCAAACTGCGTATTTTTGGATTGTATTATTTGTACATTTTTAGCATTTAAGCGACTGCTTACTATGTAGTTTTGATGTTACTGAAGTGAAATGCTGGAAATAGTTTTCTGAATAAATGCTGACTAAAACGTGCGCTGCAATAAGTCACACTTTATTATATTGCTAAGCTCAGCAATATTTTATAAACGCCCACAATATGCATCGCATAAAACTTGTAACTGAATAGCAAGTTCTAAGCATGCGCCTAATTGTAAACGTTTACTTCTCGGTAATACTTTCTATAGCCTAATAATCAAAATTGGGACATCCTAATATCCATAATATGCATTTATTATGCTTCTAACCAATCTAGAACATCATCCGCTAAGACTTAGTGCAAGTCTTCCTCAGAACCTACTGTCATATTTGTCTGTTCGAGAGTCTCTAAACTAAAACTGATACATTTTTAATAAACCAGATTCGGAAAATCTGCAGGCTGTTGTTTGAGAGTATACTGAAAAGTAACCAGAAAAACAGACATACCCATTAGTTATAGATCTACTGGAAACAACTGATGAATACACAATTCTGAAAAGTCTCGCTTGTAAAACTCTGTCATTTTCTCATGAAGGTTCCAAATTAACAGCTAAAAGAATCTTTTACCATTACTTTAATTGCCAAAGTACGCTTTTGAAGCTTATTATGTAACATTTATGACTGTATGCATTTTCAGTATATTTTTAGGAAATTCTGGAGGAATTTAGCGTTTGCGTTTGTCTAACTCGCAAAGCGTTAATACACTGGGTCTCCTTTTTTCTGATATATCCATCAATTTAATAATGCTATGTTAATTCAGCTCTTGAGGATTTTACATCATTTTAGTGTGATTGTCACGACTCTTGTGTTTATCATGTCTTAAAATTATTGTAACTACTTGTCTGTTAAGCCTACAGCTCTTTCAAAGCAAAAAGGGATATCTGCACGCATCAAATACGGGGCAGCTGGGCCAACTCGTACCTATGTTTATTATTTTCCTTCAAGTTCTCAGTGAATTATCTGATGCTTAATTCAAATGAACAGGAATAGAGTATGAACGGAGGGGAATCGGCACCGAACCTTATGTTGATTGTTGTACCTATGCTCCACGAGGAAGTGCCCCCGGGAGGAGGGGTGGCCGGAACCAGGAACGACGGCAATGACACAGAGTCCAAGTCCTCACTAGGGGCCGGTGCTAATTCCGGCAACTAACCGAAGTCGGGGAACGGAGATTTACAATGAGTATAATGTTCCCCCGCCATGGTGCATCGAGCCCATTTCTGACGCTTTCAACCCTGAAAGAAACCAACGGGATGAAGGACGAATGAAATGACAATGGAAACGGCGGGGGGGGGGCAGGAATTTGGGAGATGAAAGAAACCTAACCAGCATTCGCCTGACAATCCGGGAACCCCCCCCCCCAGAAAAACCCTTAGATCAGATAGGCCGGCCACGTGGATTAAATCAGCGACCTCCCGAAGGTAAGCTACGGAGGAAGTCGTCTGAGGTATCCCATTTGGTGTTCAAAGAACGCTTATCCATTTATCACCAACAGACCGTTCCATTTTGGCTTTATATCTCGGACACCATCATGACACATGCAAGAACCTGTCACACACTAATTGCTTAATTAAATGTGAGGTGACTTTAAAATGGGAGTGATAACAGTTTCATTCGCAACATTTCATTGCTGCTTAACAAGGACTGTGAAAGCTTGTAGCATTATAGGCGCATGATATTTGGAGTTGAGATTGTCCTTTTATTCCCTGAGGTAACCAACCATGGTAAAGATATATAAATTTTCATAAGTTACAAAACGCAATTCAGATTTTACCTGCATGTTGAATAGTACAGCTAACATTTTACAGAAGACAGCGGTAGCGAGAATGCTCTGTTCCCCAAATATAAAAATATGCTATAGGTTTTACACCACGTATATTAGAAACAAATGAACAACTAATGAGGGAGGGAGAGGGAATAGGTCCAAATGACTCCTGAATCCAATTTTGGTTTCTCCTAACATAGGAGTATCCACAATAAATACATTTTGGCCGTATCAGCGGCTTGAGTTGAGGCACAACAGCATACACCATACAGTACAACAGCATAAGCCAAGTTTTAAAAAGGATCAACTTTCCGTCTTTACTTTTTTCTGCGAGTGTATCATGCATAGTCACAGATCAGGTCACTGTGTATTATACAATTGGGATGCGTGAAACATAACACGTGAAATAGTATCTTTTACACCCAAGATAACTAATATTGTACTCTGTAAATTTTATAGATATTCACTCGCACGGTACTGAGTTGCCTCTTATGCTGAACACTTTAGAATTGTTTTGAATGATAAAGTATATTAATACGCTGAGCGGTTGACGCCCTTTTTGTCCCAATCTTACCCTGACATACTCATACGGCATTCTCATACTCATGTCAATTTTCGAAGGAAGCAATGCCTAGGTTTAGGATTAGGATTAGTCACGGACCGAACGCCCAGGTCTCAGCGCAGAGCACCGTATGTGGGCCCTGGTAGCCCTTTGCTATTTACGTGAGCCCAAGGAGGGAAGGAGAGAGGGCTGATTCGGTTGACGACGGGCGCAAGCATGGATAGAATCCCTATCGGATACAGTTGGAGCGCTTCCGACCCCGCTCGGAGGTAGTCCTGAAACCGGAAGGCAGGTCTCGACCGAGGGGTTCGACGAAGTTACCAGGATAGCCTTTTACAATGTGCAAAACACCATCCAGCCCTAATCCGCAGAACACCGTCGCCTGGTCTTTCAACCCGAAAGAGACTATTATGAAATGGTGGAATCAAGAAATTGTGGATTTTAAAATTCGGGGGATGAAACGAAACTACCAAGCATTCGTCTGGCGACCCCCTAAAAAACTCATGGGTCAGGTAGGCCAGCCATGGGGATCGAACCAACCGGTAGCCTCCTGAATGTGGGCCACAGACGAAACCGCCTGAGCCACCCCGCTCAGTAAATAAAGCCTATGTAATATGTTTATGAACAAGATCATTCAGAGGAAAAGCAGCATATCACAATCTTTTTTTTTTCTACGAGGTACGTCCAGAAAGTAAGTTCCGTTTGGTAATAACATTAAATTATGTACAGCTACAGAATAATTATTTATTGCACAAAATTCTACAACTCTTAAGACTACTTTTCCACATAACTGCCGAAATTTTACAGGCATTTGTCATAGCGTGGCACAAGTTTTTGTATACCTTCTTCATAGAAGTATGCCGCCTGTGTCTTCAAAAAGTTGGAAACATTTTCTTTCAGCTCTTCGACTTTGTTGAAGTGTTGACCGCCAAGGAAAGACTTGAGATGTAAGAACAGATGAAAGTCGCTAGGAGCGAGGTCAAGGCTGTACGGAGGATGGTCAAACACGTCCCAGCCAAATCCCTGTAGGAGGTTTTTCGTCACATTTGCAGTGTGTGGTCGTGCGTTGTCGTGAAGAAAAACAACACCTTTTGACAGCAATCCTCGGCGCTTATTCTGTATTGCGCGGCACAATTTCCTAAGTGTCTCGCAATAAACATCTGCTTTGATTATTTGACCACGCGGTAAGAAATCAATGAGTGAGATGCCTTTCCAGTCCCAGAACTCTGTGCACATCATTTTTCGAGGTGTCAAGATTTGTTTTGGCTTAACCTTTGCTGGGGATGAAGTGTGTCTCCATTCCATTGATTGCCGTTTACTTTCAGGGGTGTCGTAAGAAACCCAAGTCTCATCTCCTGTGACTATCTGTGTCAGAAATTCTTCGCCGTCTTCATCATAACGGGTTACAAACTGAAGTGCACTACCCATCCGTTTTGTTTTGTGTTGCTCAGTAAGAATCTTTGGTACCCAACGTGAGCAAAGTTTACGAAATTTCAGTTTTTCGGTAACAATTTCGTGAAATAGTGATCGTGAGCTTTGGGGAAATTCCATACCGAGAGCAGTAATTGTAAACTTGCGGTTTTCCTGGATCTTGTCATCAATCGCGCGAACCAGTTCTTCTGTAACCAAAGATGGACGCCCACTTCGTTCTTCATCGTGCACTTCACTACGTCCTTCATTGAAATGTCGGACCCATCTTCTTACCATTGAATCACTCATCGCATTTTGTCCGTAAACTTCGCAAATTTACCGATAAATTTCAATTGGTTTCACTTTCCTAGCATTCAGAAAACGAATCACAGATCTGATTTCACAAGTGGCGGGATTTTCAATCAACACCGACATTGTAAACAAACACAACAAAGCGTATGTGGCTGACAGCAATCTCAAAATGGTGCACATCTCTTCTCCTTGATACAGAGCGTCTACCGCGCATGTGCGGATCTGCGATCGCAGCGCTGCAGCGGAGATAAATTGAAACGGAACTTACTTTCTGGACATATCTCGTATTCATTTATTAACATTGGCTAAACAATATTTAGAAGTAATACTGTTGGGGCGCTCTTTATTTCATACTAGTCGCCCGCCCCGGCTTCGCACGGATGGTGTACCTAATGAAAAAAACTCAGACAAAATCTTCGTTTACAGTACGACCATGCAATGAAATAAAACTACAATTAAATAATTTGATAATACTTTATTGTACTGTCTTGTAATGTGCAATTTTCCTTCCGGAGAGGAAAAAATAGCGTCGATGGCACTCATCGTTCAACTGCCCATGCGAAAAACACGACAACTCAAGCTATATTCTACACACTTCTAATTGATCATGGGATTTACTGTCATCGAGAATGCAAGGCGCGCCGGAAACTGAACACGCTTAAACTAAAAAAGCAAGTCGATTGACATTAGTGGTATTCTTAGAATAAGTATATCCTCGCCTTTGAACTTTCCTATCTAATAGTAGCTTAAATCAACATTTTCATAACTTTTTAAAAGTGAGTTTGTTCCACCGCATAATTTCGGCTGATTGAGATTGCATAGCATAATTATCACCATGTCCATGAGGGGTAAATTGTGGCGGTAATTCTACCAAATCCAATGATTTAGGAATTCGTTTAGATAAATGACGACTTCATTTGGATTGGTAATGGAATCGATCGACTTAAATGAGTGTATTTGTCCATCAATTTTACCCTGATTTTTTATATTTAAATAATCTACATTCTTATTAGTTGCCGCTAAAATGTCTCGTTCGCTCAACCAAGCATAGTTTTTTTTAATTTGCAACAATATTTGGAAACACATTCGATATTAATTCTACCTTTGACGTTGTGAAGTGAGAAAAATTTGATGGAAACGAACTGAGACCTGTAGAAGTGTCAACAAGAATTTGCCCATTGCTAATGTCTAATAATGCCTTTGCATCTGAAAGGCGCAATGAAGCGCAATGATCTGAGCAATGTAGCACATATAGTTGATATTGCGAAAAGGACGAAGTCAGCGCACCCATAAGATATTGTGGAAAGGATGAAATGCAGTTAACAGCGTAGGCAACCAAGATGTCGTTGGCATAATAACAGCAATGGCAGCGCTTCCACAGTGTGACGGGTAAACGCTGACATAGGTAATGAATTACAATAAGGAGAAAGTCGCAAAGTAACATTCATGCTTCTTCCGAATCTCTTTCATTCCTTTACTCCCAATGTTTTCCACCTCGTTCTTTATTTTCTTCTATGTCAAAACAGTCATTTCTAAAGATAATGACATATCTAATGAGCAAGTAGATCTGCTTGGGCAATTGATAAGCTTTTATTTGATGATAGCTTTATGTATTAAATTTTTCCATTTAACCCAAAATATTGCTTGATCAAATGCATTAAGAGTACCGCAATTGCAGTGTGATGGTGACGCGGGTATCTTCATGATCTTTAGCTAGCTCATGTACCACATAACCTCAAATAACCAACATCTGCAATTAGAAGTTAAATCTAAAACGGAACCCATCATTTCTCCGCCATTTTCAGATTGCAAGAAGGGTTAAAGGTTATGTGCATAGTTTATAACTTATGCATTTTAAAGAATTACAACAAAAATATGAGTATTTCTTTATTTAAACGATGTGACGAAAGGAACGTAAGTTAATGCATAAGAAATATATTTGATTTTCAGTTATTTTGCGTCATTGTCTCCATAACCGGATGCCTTCCCTTAGCATTGAATGTGGAAGAAAAATAGAGCAGTAGGTACTACGGCCATCTGGTGGCAAATAAATACGTATTTTAGGTGTTCGTCGCCAGGAAAGCTTCTTTGCTTCTTTATTTTAAACGATAGGAATAAGGAAAGGGCAGTTCATGCATAAGATGTATTTGAATTTCAGTGCTGAGTTGCGCCATTGTCTCGATACATTGAATAGGGAGGAAAAGTACTACTATAGCTATCTAGCGGCAAATAAATAACTACTTACACTATGTGTTCTTCGCCAGGAAAATTTCTTTGCTTCTTTATTTAAGCGATAGGAGTAAGGAAAGGATAGTTAATACATAAAGATGTATTTGAATTTCACTGCTACGCTGTGTCATTATCTCGATAAACTGTTGCATTACCTTAACATTGAATGGGGAGGAAAATGGTACTTCGGCCATCTAGCGGTAAGTAAGTACTTACTCTAGGTGTTCGTCGCCAGGTAAGCTTCTTTGCTTCTTTATTTTAAACAATAGAAGTAAGGAAAGGACATTTAATATATAAAAATGTATTTTAATTTCAATTCTGCTTTGCGTCATTGTGTCGATAAACTGGTGCATTACCTTAGCATTGAATGGGGAGGGAAAATATAGCAGTACTACGACCGTTTAGCAACAAATAACCCTGATACCACTGTCATCTGGTGGCTATTAACCGAAATGCATTCTCTTGGCACTGCTTTTATTCATACTGTGAGATTTTAAAAACTTTCCCGTAATATTTTTAAACATTTTCTTTTTCACAAACCCTGTCGTGACAATAACGAATACAACAAACAAAGAATTGCTCAATTTGGTGCAGTCGTTTGGAAGTGATGCGCGTAAATACCTTTCGGCTATTCATTTATGTATAGATTGGGGAGGTTATGGTGTCCGATACCACCCGAGGCAGACAGGTGCACTTATATGAGGAACGATGAAACCAACTGAATCGACGGAGTGTAAGGGTTACTTCTGAAAATCGGTGAGGAGGAAAAGCTTTGGGAACGCCTTTCCAAGTAACTAGGAATAATTTGTTGATTTTTTTCTGTGGGTGTATAAGGTTCAACTTATCAGTTAATGTTCAATACGAGATTTAATTTTCTACAATACAAAAAAATTAAAAATGCTCAAATCTGAAATATATATAAAAGCAAAACTATATACAGTATATAATTGGTTGAGGGCACTAACTGTTATATGTCATTAAAGAATGCTTTAAGGAAGTAAACTTTTATCTGAAATTTATGATTTTACATTTTTTAAGTTACTTATGTTAACAAGAAAGAATGAATAGCGTTTATAAAAATCAATATAAGTATTTTTTTTCATAATGCTAAATTCTGCAACTTATCATTTGTAATAACATTCTTCAAAGCGGGATTCGCGAAGGTAAAACGTGCAATATAAGGTGTTATATTTAACAGATTATTCAAGGTAGCCTATCCAGCCTTAGTTCACCCTTGTTGTCAACAAATGCGCTGTTATTGGTTGCAAACCTAAGACCACCAGTTGGAAAGTATTTTCCAGTGTAATGTGTATTAAATAATGTGATATAAATCCTAATATTAATATATCTATGAACTGGTATTCTTAAAACAGGGCAACTATACCCCAAATTGCTACTAAATTTATATAGTTCATCTTCGTCTGTTTATACCACGTAATTGTGCACTTTGGTGTTTGCTACACTTATAGGTACTCACATTTTAATGTACATTCTTTGCGACGCCAATGATTAGACCGTTAGCAAGAAATTATTCAAGGGGGTAAAACTTTTAAGAAGGGGAGAGAAGCAGATAGAGCTATATGCATTTCAACGGTAATGCCTCTGCTGAAACCAGCCAATATTTGCGTCAGGCAACATAAGGATATTTTACCCCTTGATAGAACAGACGCCATAAAATAAGTGATTGTGATGAAACAATATTATTATACATGCGATATTTAATTTTACTGACTAAATGGAAACCATTATTTGCATTATGTGACTTCCTTAAGAGGAAGAGCCAAATTTGCGTTTAATTTAGAAAAGCTATAGCAGAATGTAATACGAGTGTGTAATGTGGTACATAGAACTATACGTTTTTTCAGCATGATGAGACAACATAGCATCCTGCAAAATATTTTAAATATCTATTAATTTCATCCTTGCTGAACATGTCCAAAACATTCTTATATTTGCTTAAAATGTTACAGTTTATGTGAAAAATAAGCGATGATACACTAGTATATACTTTATACATTTTTTCTTTGCTGTTCTGAATGTTTGACGTGGCTACATAATGGCTGCAAGAGAGACAAATACAGAATCACAGCTTGCAGCATATTCAATTAATCGCTGTATTTATAATTGTTGAACCCTTATGACGTACTACAAAGGCATTAACTAAATTACTTTTGCGTATGTACACATTACGTGGATATTAAAAATGTTAGAGCACGTGCTTCTATTTAGTTATCCATTTTGAATGAGCGAGGAAATTTGTAATTAATATGAGAACAGGAAGTGCCATTCGTAGCAGACTTCTGGCGGATAGTTAGTGTGTTTGTTGATATCAGGAACAAAATAAATCTGGATCCAGTAGAAGTAGAAGTTTCTGAAAAGTCTTAAGCATCCTTAATATACGTCGGAAAAAAACTATAACATTTGGTACAGTGGCATTTAAGGTTTAAGAGTACCTTAAGACGTGCATTTCTAGTGGATTCGCGGTGTAGAATTTTTGGGTTGAATGGAATATTTCCTTTATTCTCCGTAAAAGGAGAAGACATTAAACAGAGGCAGTGTCTAGAAAATACTGGTTAGCCGTGCTGATGCGTGTTATTCTGAGTTGGTTTCTCCATATCCTTATATTTGTTATGAGCATTCCGTAACGTTTTACACTTTGGCCGTCATCACAGTGTAAAACATCTATGTCAAAGATATTTTATAAAATATTTGACTCGCTAATGGTTGTTCTTCTATAAAAGCTTTCTGTGAAAAATTGCTATGACAATTTAGTTGGCTACCTTTTATAAAGCATTATTGACTACTCAAGCTACATAGCGGAAAAAAAATGCTGAATAATAAATACAACAAAAAGAGCTAATTTCCAAGTTTGCATCTAATGAATTCCTTTACAATACAATGCACACAGATTATAGAAACCGAAATAAAAGACAAGATACACGTAAAAGTTGCAGAAGTAGTAAACGGTGTCCAGTATTGGATATGAAGAAGAAGCTGGCCGGATTATGAAGTCAGTATTTGTCGGAGAAAACTAGGGTCCGTGTACTTCATCTTAGCTCCACCAGTGTCTTCATTCTTCAATGGTTACATTGAAGTGATTGGTATATTTCTTGAAGATAACTTAGCCACACTTTGAACCATATGTTAAAAAACAACACTTGTGATTAAACATCTTTTATGTGGTGTAATGTTGTACTGATGCCACAGTTGAATGCCTTATAACAATGAGCTTTTACTATCGTTTAATAAAAGTGTTTGGCATAGCAATTTAACACAGATATTTTGCAATGCAATGCTGATTTAAATCATAACTTCTTCTATACGGATTCAGTCTTATGCATACAAATGACCCAACTGCCCCATATTTGGCGTGTGTAGCTAGTCCTTTGCGCGTTAAAGGAGTTTCAGAACTAAACGGGGCTATTTCAAGTTACAATGGACTAGTGGGGAACTGGTGAAAGATACCTTCGTTCTATCCCTCTCAATGAGCGCAAAACGCTTCACCTTTTCTACGATAAACAAGAGGGATAAAACGAAGGTCGCTTAGCCAGGGCCGCGCTTACCGGTTTTAACTTGAAACAGCCCCGTCGAGTTCCACAACTCCTTTAACGCGCGAAGGAATAGCTACACACGCCAAATACGGGGCAGTTGGGACACCTGGTATTTTTCTGCGGCATTTTAGGAGCTTTAGTGTATGTTATCTAATTTTTATTGAAATAGTTTGTTATAGCGTTTAAAATACCCACAAGAAGTTGAGTTTCCGAAACGAACGAATAAGAAGATTATCAATAGAGAACAGAGTACTTGTGTGACTCGATCGATTTGAAAAATATTCTAGTCGCTAAGCCATTGTGTCCCCGCTTATATTAGAGCTGCAGAAACATTTTATGCATTGGTTTTGTTGTTAAACAGTTATTCGTGCAAATACAGCATTTTCGATTTTTTCCTTAAAAGAGCATTTCATTATTCAATTGTTATAAACAAATAATATAATGGGTTTTCATAAAAGAATCTTATCATCCATACACAACAAATGTAGTATATATGTATATGAAATATACACTATAGCGAATTTATTGAGGTTGAATTTGCTCTAGCATTGTTTTATAAAGTTGAAATATTTCAAATTCAGGATTAATTTAGAACTAAGTATTTATACATACAAAATCGTAGCGAAGTTTACACAACTGTGTACATTAAAACACCAATGGTTTAAAATATGAAAATTGCGTGCATTTTAACTCTGAATGAAATCTTAATATTACGTGAAAATCGACTTAGATTAAAGTCAATTACTACCGAGCATTTAAAAATGAATCACATCATGAAAGAAACATAGCGATGCATTATTCTAGTGATACAAACTTAAAACCATTCCCAGATCTTGAGTAGCGCTTAAAGTGAGATTTCTAACATGTTTTGAAAATGAGAAACTTTACATAATCGTGACGTCAAAATTCAAGTTGTTTAGAGAGTCAAATGCAATCAATTATTTATGGCAGAACACCTGGCCATAAAAATGTTTTATACGCTGGCGCATATGTATATGAGTGTTACTGAGTGAAGGACATAAGAAAATTTGTTTAAAAATCCACATTTTCTATTTAAGTGCAACACCCTTCAAGGCTAAAAAAAAAAAAAAAAAAAAAAAAAAGATTCCATCTCTCTCTGCCTTACATAGCACATTTTTAATTATTTACTGTCCTTAAAAACAATTCCAATAATATTTTTGTTTAAAATCAGAATGTATTTTCTAGAGAGTAACTAGCTTTCTCTATTACACATAATGGTATTTTAAAACAATAAACATAGACATTCATCTAATTCTTGAAGTAATATTAGGAATACTGGTAGGATCAGGTATATAAATAGTCAGAATGGATAATAAACCATGGGTAGGAATACATACATGGGAAACAGTGCTGCATAAGAGCGTAAGCGTTTGACAACAAATACTACGTCTTCGCTTAAGGACCAAGCGAGGTGGTGCTGTGAATGACTCGCATTCAGGAGGCTTTAGGTTTGCTTCCCGTGGCCGGCCTTCCATTTTCTGTGTTCTACCGGATCGTCAGCCAAATGCTGTGAAGGTTTCCGCAGATTTCTCTTTCCATCCTTTTCTCTCGTAGGGAAGAGGTTCCGTCCTCTTCAGCTGCTGAGTGCTGCGGCCCCGAGCACCCCTGATACTTCTAACGTTACTAGAAATAGCCGAACCCCTGTACTTGACGTGGCAGTGGTCCCGATGCCTATGGGAGATTGGGTACGACTGGGTGATGATGCCTGGGCGGGGCTGTGAGGCGCCTCAATGTCCTCCATCCACTAACCTGGAGAGCTAGTTGACAACAGCTAGTAGCTGTCATCCCCGCCGAGGATGTTCGATAGTCTTCCCCAAGGGGTTGACGCGTGTAAGTGGCGTATCCACTTCCGTCCTAGTATGGCTAGGGGGCAGGTATATAAGATAGACATCGGCCTAATGGATATCCCTAGGGAGAACGACATATCTGAGTATCAGGTCACTGCTGCATGGTTTTCTCGTTCTTCCTTTCCGGTATTCATAATTTCCTTGTCATCTATTTCAGCGTTGAAGAGCCAGAGAGCAGGGTTCGGCGGCTTGCGCACTTTAAGGGGTTTAATCCTGGCGTCGTCGATGTACCGCCCGATCGGAACCCACCTTCGGGGCTTTCGGGATCTTGCCCCCTCGGGGAACCCCCAGAGGCCCGGGGCTCGGGGCTTGTGATTGCGACTGGGTGGTGTCGGAGATGTTCCTCTATGGCTTTTAGGGACACCGTCCATACTTTCGCCCACCATCATCCAGATTTGGATGCCCTTCAGATCTCTCCCTTCATTCCTCCCTGGGTCAGTAAGATGCAAAGGGCCCTAAGGCTTACTTGAAATGTTCTGCTCCAGTGTCTGAAAACCCGTCCAGGAGTATTCCTCTCTCTGCTTTCGCTTAAGGTAAAAATCTGCAACTGCCCAGATAAGAGAAAAGGATAGATTTTGTGTTGATAGTTGTTTAAAAAATTAGTATTAATCATTTTAATTAATTAGTGATGTTTCTGTTGAATGCTCTACATAATTTCGCATTAATTTCGTGATAATTTTCGGCCAGAATTAATGACTAATGATAAGACGGAAATGAGCATTGCCAGGTGCTGGTACTGCATTTAATTCGTTACCATATCTACTATGGATTAGCTGTTCAAGAATGACACAAAGTTCTTGTACACAAAAGAAATTCAGAATTAATACAAATAGCTTTAAGTGCATCTAGTTTGTTAAATGCTGTCATTACATTATTTAAATTACCTATAGGTACTGTACCTAGATTACCCTAGAAGGCTCAAACAAACAATCTGAAGCTTGTATTTTCCAAGTAAAGCATAAACTAGTTTGGTGATGAACTGTGTAGGCTGTTGCATTTAAATAGGTAGTTTATAATGCATATGAAATTTCTTATAGAAAATCTCTCTCCCGCTTCACTTTCTTTCTCTTTCACTTTATACACGCACCCACACACAAATGCACCCAAACATACACACGCAGGAGGCATTTCTTAAAACTGGGATTTTGGGTACCAGGAGATTTAAATTAATGTGAAATCTCGAAAAAGTACTTTGGAGTTGAGTGTAACATTTCCTCCACCACAACCCACTGCATTTTTCCCCCCAAAGAGCTGAAATTGAGAAAACGTCTGATTGTAACACAAGCCTCTTATTCTCAGCATACTTTTGAAACTGCACTTTAAGCATCTTTTGAAATCGTGGAATCATTGAAGTACTTTATTACTCAATAAGTAGATCCTTGCCTACATCTTATACTGTAAGATTAGTTTTTAAATCAGAGAGAGAGAGCACTAGAAAACGTTCTATGTAAAAACCTACCGAAAACTACATGAGTTCAGTTGATGCGAGTATCAATTATCTCAGACAGAATGAAAGTCTCGCTATCAATATGTCTCTAGTAACAAGTCAATAATGCCTCTAATAAGCAAATAAAGTATGCATACCCAAACAAATAAATAATGCTTTGGCGACATTAATTGATCACTTTCTATATAATAACAACGGCACGTAAATATGTGTATCAAACATAACGCATGAGCCGTTTCATCACAATGTTCTTGTAATAGTTATAGGATAACACTATAAACACAAAGTATTAAGGGGTAAGCTAGCGCTAGAATATCAAACGAAGATTAAAATATCATAAATTATAACTAGAGCCCGTATTTTTAGGCCATAAGAAACTTCGTTTTATTTATTTATTTTTTTTGTGTGCTCTTAAAATGTGTTTTGTTTAGGTTATGCTTCGTGGATCAGTACAGGTAGCAATTCTTTTCCGTTTTTCTTAGCTTTTTCTATATTTATGTGCGAGTCTTTTTCACAAAAATATACATTGTCAAAGATATTCATAAAAACACACGGAGAGTTCATTTTACTGTTTATTTTGTATGTCATTTTCTTAACACTGCAATAGATAACTAATTACGCACCCAAATAATTTCTATGGTTAAATTTCCTCTCAGCTTTTCTCCCTGCAATACTAAATTAACGATTTTTGTCTTCAAAATCATGATTGCTCTGAAGAAGCTTCTGCAGCTTCGACGAACATGCAACTCTTACTAGCTCAGGCTTTTCTTTTCCGGAAATATTACCACTACCAAGCATCTCACTTCTGAGGTAGTCATCTAAATGAGACTTGCAATTAGTAAGCATCTTATTCCCCGGGAACCAAAATAGTTGAACAAACTATAAGTCAGCTTCCTGGGAAAATCTCAAGTCATTTGAGAAATTTAGTTTCATACCGACCGTATTCATGTTAGTTCAATGGTTAAGAGCAACAGCGTGGAAAGCGGGAGATCAGTGTTCAATTCTTGGCCATTATATTCGATTTTTCAGTTCACTTTGTTCTAAAAATGCACACAGTTGTTCAAAGAGAAACTACCGGCAACCCCTCTTCCACCTCAGCCGATACTCAACCGATGCCATTTACCATGCTGAGTACCTAAAAGGCATAAAAATGCCTACCAATGGCTTTGAATGAAAAAAAGGCTTCCTGTTTAACCAAGACCACAAAATCCTACTGCTGACAATTTTACGACGAATTTCAATGAGAAAATTGAATTCTTCATTCAAATGAGCAAAAACAACTATTTATGTTTCACCCTTAATTTAGGTTTTCAGGTGCTATGAATTCCACATATTCTACTTCAGGAAGTATGAAATAATGTGCATCTTGCAAGTTTTAATGAAATAGCGTGGAAAATAGGTCAAAGCCTAAACATCCGGTCACTAGTTGTAACAAACCTAGCTTATTCATATCAAATACTGGATTTAATTACCCCAATGAACATTACAATTCTCTCTTACTGTGTATAAAAATGGGACTCATTCCATTCTCATACAAGCATAAAAAGCTTACATAGGATAAATAAGGGCATAAACACACGTCATAAATAATGTTTTAAATGTAGAAAAGAAAAATTAATTGGAAAGTAAAACAAAACGAACAATCCTTCTCCATTAGAGGGCTGTATTGAAATTGACTCAACTAAAATGAAAGAAGAACATCAGGAGGCTACTACCTGTTTTACTGACCAGGGGCCATCAACGAACGTTAAGAAAACTTCAAACCGATTTAACCTTGAATATTGCACTTGTAGTGTATATATATATATATATATATATATATATATATATATATATGTATATATATGTGTGTATATATATATATATATATGTGTGTGTGTGTACATACACGAATTAAAGAGTTGGAAAGATGTGTGGGTGGGATGATCAATAGCCAAACAGAGTGAAATTCGTTTGAACTGCTAGCGCAACATGGACACTGTTTATCGTTGTGAAGCAAACAAGATAGATGATGGATGGATGGATGGATGGATGGATGGATGGAGCGCCTAAGTGCGGTAAACCTAGCAAAGTTTGTACTCGTAAGCCAGTTAAACTACACATTAATGTATTTTAAACCAGCTGCCCGCCCTGGCTTCGCACGGGTGATGTACCTAACGAAAAAAACTCAGACAAAATCTTCCGTTTACAGTACGACCATACAATGAAATAAAATTACAATGAAATAATTTGTCAATACTTTATTGTAATGCTTTGTAGTGTACAATTTTCCTTCCGGAAAGAAAAAAAATAGCGCCGATAGTTTGTCGTCTCTCGAGCACGCAATGTACAACATGCGAAAAACACAATTCAAGGTATATTACACACACACTTCTAACGTTGACCTTGGGATTTATAGTCATTGCGAATGCAAGGTGTGCTTAAATTAAAAAAAGAAAGCCGGTTAGCATTAGTGGTATTCTTGGAATAAGTATATCCTCGTCTTTGAACTTTCCTGTGTTATAGTAACTTATATAAAAAAATTCATATTTTTTTTTAACAGTCAGCTTTGTTCCGCTGCATAGTTTCAGTTGATTGATATTGTGTAGTATAATTATCACCGAGTCAACCTTGAGATGTAAATTATGTGGCGGGAATCCTGGCAAATCCAATGAATTTAGTTAGTGAATTGAGTATTTCATTTGGATTGGTAATGGAATTGATCGACTTAAATGAATGCATTTGTCCATAAAATTTATCCTGAATTTTTACATTCATGTCATCCACATTCTTAATAGTTGCTGCTAAAATGGGTTCGCTCAACCTAGCATAGTTTTTGTAATTTGTATCAATATTTGGAAACACTTTCGATATTAATTCTTCCTTTGACGTTGTGAAGTGACAAAAATTTGATAGAAACGGAATGAGGCCAGTAGAAGTGTCAACAGGAATTTGCCCATTGCCAATGTCTAATAATGCCTTTGCATCTGAAAAGTGCAATGATCTGGGCAATGTAACTTATATAGTTGGTATTGCGAAAAGGACGAAGTCAGCGCACCCATAAGGTATTGTGGAAAGGATGACATATGCAGTTAACAGCGTGTCAACCAATATGGCGTTGGCATAATAACAGTAATGGCAGTGCTTACATGGTGTGGCGGGTAAACGCTGGCATAGGTAATAATTTGCATTAAGGAGAAAGTCACAAAGTAACATTCATCCATCTTCCGAATCTCTTTCTTTCCTTTGCTCCTGATGTTTTACACCTTTTCTTTATTTTCTTCTATTTCAAAACCGCCATTTCTAAGGCTAAAATGACATAATTAAAGAGCAAGTAGATTTGTTTGGGCAATTGATAAGCTTTTATTTTATATTAACTTTTGTGTATTAAATTTCTGCATTTAATTTAAAATATTACGTGATCAAATGTATTAAGAGCACCGCAATTGCAGTGTGATGGTGACGCGGGTATCTTCATGTTCTTTAGCTAGGTCATGTACCTCATAACGTCAAATAACCAACATCTGCGTCGGAAGCAACACCTAAAACGGATCCCGCCATTTCTCCACCATTTTCAGATTCCAAGAAGGATGGTTATGTGCATTGTTAATAGCTTGTTCATTTTAAATAATTACAACAGAAATATACTTATTTCTTTATTTAAATGACGTGAACAAGGGAACGATAGTTAATACGTAAGAAATATATTTGAATTTCACAGTTATCTTGCGTCATTGTCTCCATAAGCGGGTGCATTACCTTAGCATTGAATGGGGGCGGGGAAATAGAGCAGTAGATACTACGCCATCTGGTGGCAAATAATAAGTACGTATTTTAGGTGTTCGTCGCCAGGAAAGCTTCCTTATTTTAAACGACAGGCGTAAGAAAAGGACAGTTAATACATAAAAAGGTATTTGAATTTCACTACTACGTTGTGTCATCTCGATAAATTGTTGCGTTACCTTAACACTGGATGGGGAGGAAAAATACCACTATGGTCATCTAGTGGCAAATAAATAAGTTCTTACTCTAGCTGTTAGTCGCCGGGAGAGCTTCTTTTCTGCTTTATTTTAAACAATAGGGGCAAGGAAAGGAAAGTGAATATATAAAAATGTATTTGAATGTCACTGCTGCATCGCATCATTGTGTCAATAAACTGCTGCGTTACCTTAACATTGAATGGGAAGGGAAATTATAGCACTACTACGACAATTGAGCAACAAATAACCGTGGTATCACTGCCATCTGGTGGCTATTAAGCGAAATGCGTTCGCCTGGGACGGTTTTTATTCATATTGTTAGATTTTAAATTTTTTCCCGTACTATTTTTAGACATTTTCTTTTCCACAAACCTTGTCGTGACAATAACGAACACAACAAAAAAAGAATTGCTCAATTTGATGAAGTCGTCTGGAAGTGATACGCGTACATACATTTCAGCAATTCATATATATATATATATATATATATATATATAAAGGCCGTATTCACGAAACTTGTGGTTGATTTATACATGTTTTAAATACACAAATACTAACCTGTGTGATCGCGTGTGAGATAAAATATTCAGGGTGAAAATGTAAACAACACACATATACCAGATGGCACAACAGCGCCATACTTCACGTGTGCAGATAACCCTCCAGGAGCCAGGAGCAGGAACTGGTCGCCCGAGTGTACTCGGGCGGGGGCAAATCACCACGGTACCTATCCGCTTTTCTCGCGGATTTACCCGTGTGATATAAAAGATGTAGTCTTATGCAAGCGTTTTTGTCTGTGTCGAAGTAATGTGGGCAGGGTGTTTCCGTCTGTGCAGCCGGCGCGGGCTGGCTTACCTACCTGAGTGGTCACCCACCCAGAGAGGGACCAGGCCCGATGCTGCTTACCTTGGCCAGCCGCTTGCGGGCTGTCAAGGAAAGCAGTGCCGGCTAGCCAGGAGCCAGGAGCCAGGAGCAGGAACTAGTCGCCCGAGTGTACTCGGGCGGGGGCAAATCACCACGGTACCTATCCGCTTTTCTCGCGGATTTACCCGTGTGATATAAAAGATGTAATCTTATGCAAGCGTTTTTGTCTGTGTCATAGTATTTGGGCTGGGTGTTTCCCTCTGTGCAGCCGGCGCGGGCTGACTTACCTATCTGAGTGGCCACCCACCCAGAGAGGGACCATGCCCGATGCTGCTTACCTTGGCCAGCCGCTTGCGGGCTGTCAAGGAAAGCAGTGCCGGCTAGCGGGGAGACCTGAAGGGATATAGGTACGGGGTGGGGGAAGCCAGTGTTGCAGATCTCTCAGAGTACAACTGGATGGTCACCCGTCCGAGTCGTGACCATGCCCGATGCTGCTTAACTTGGCGGGTAGAACAATAAAGGGAGAGGCGGCCGGAAAACTACCATCCCAAGGCGTCCTTGGGAAGGCGGTAGCTTGCGCGTCTCCTAGGCAGCGTGTGGTCGTAAAGACCGAGAGTGTTCACATGGGGATTTGGGTGGGGAGCAAGTTTAGTGTATATTGTGCGAGCTCTTTCTCACACAACGTCCACTATGTAAGGGATTCCGGAGTGGGAATGGAGAATGTGGGACGGGAATCTGCGGTCTGTGCCGTATATCATCCTCAATGCCCTGTTCTGCACGGCCTGCAGCCTGCGGATGGTGGAACGAGCCACCGAACCCCAGACCTCACAGCCGTACAGCATCAGGGGTGGGATGACTGCGCGGTACAGCCGTAGTTTTAGGTATGTAGGCATGGTGGAGCGGAAGATGGGAAACAACTGCCGCAGGGCAGCGTGTCCCAAACCGACCTTCTCCCTGACATGTGGAGTGAAAGTAAGGCCGCGGTCGAGGAGGACTCCAAGGTATTTGGCGGTGCGGACCCAGGGGATCCGCCGCCGCAACCTCAGCGACCACTCCGGTCGCCAGCCACGGACTTTAGCCAGCAGTAGAGCTGAGCTCTTCTGCGGGCTGATAGCCATCCGCCACTGTTCACTCCATCTGCCTATGGCCTGGAGCTGTCTCTGTAGCGGGGGGAAGCAATATCGGGCGTTCTTGTTACGCGCCATTATGAGGACATCGTCGGCATACTGGCACGTAACTGTACTGGGTTCTGTGGGGAAGTCGGACATGTAGGCAGCAAAGAGTAACGGCGACAGCACACTGCCTTCCGGCACTCCCGCTGCTATGGGTCTGACTGTGGAATGCCTCCCCTCCACCTTCACCCTGAAAGTGTGGTCCCGAAGGAAGCTACTAAGCAGGTGAAGGTAGGGGGGAGGGATTTCTGCGTTCTTGAGCTTGTACAAGAGTCCCTGATGCCACGTGGTGGCGAAGGCCTTTTCCACGTCCAAGAGCACCGCGACTGTTTTGAAGTTGTCCTGGAAGCCCAGAGCAGCCTTCTCAGCCAGTCGCAGCAACTGCAGGGTTGTGGAATGTCCAGTACGGAAACCAAACTGATGATCCGGGAGTAGGAGTCTCTCTTGCGGGGGAACTGAAGGGATATAGGTACGGGGTGGGGGAAGCCAGTGTTGCAGATCTGGTCGGAGTACAACTGGACGGTCACCCGTCCGAGTCGGGACCGGGCCCGATGCTGCTTAACTTGGCGGGTAGAACTGTAAAGGGAGAGGCGGCCGGAAAACTACCATCCCAAGGCGTCCTTGGGAAGGCGGTAGTTTACGCGTCTCCTAGGCAGCGGTGCGATAAAGTTGAATTCAACGGGGCAATTGGAGGCAAGCACCGGCCGTGGCGGGTGAGCAAATAGCTAGAGCGACCTTCGTTGAGCACCTCTTGCACATCAGCAAAAACGGAGAAAGAATCGCGCTCTTGCAGTTTCTCGTCCGTGTAGATATAGAAGAGACCGAAAACATTAACTGCTTTCCACTTCAGTTATAGAGCCTTTAATTTTGAGAGAACAAAGTCTATCAATATTCACCATTAGCCAGTTTTGTAATAGTGCATACCCTGTCCTTACTTAACATTAGATATTAGATGCACTGAAGGGTAAATCAAAACATTAAGGTACCGTAACAAAAACGACGCACGAGTGTATTGTAACGAAAAACCTTAACATTTGAGAGCACGTAGTGTTTCACCATATTATAATAATTCATAGCATACGCTTAGCAGAAGAAATAAAAGTGTGAAAACATACATACAGACTTGAGAGCACGTAGTGTTTCACTGTATTATTATCATTAATATTATTACGAGTATACGGTTAGCAGAATAAATCAAAACGTGAAAACATCGTAACGAAAATACGCAAACACGAGGGCATGTAGTGTTTTGCTTTGTTGCCATCATCATAACTAGCAGTACGCTTAGCAGAATTAATCATACATGAAAACATGTAATAAAAAATGCAAACACGACAGCACGTAGTGTTTTACTGTATTATTATCATGTAAATTATTACGCAGTATACGCTTAGCAAAATCAATCAAACATGAAAACATCGAAACGAAAAATATGCAAACACGACAACATGCAGTGTTTTATTGTATTGTTACCATTAATATTATTACGTAGGATACGCCTAGCAGAATAAATCAGAACATGAGAACATCGAAACGAAAATAAGCAAACGCAACACCACGTAGTGTTAAACTGTATTATTATAATATATTATTACGCAACATACGCTTGTCAGAATAAAACAAAACATGCAAATATCGTAACGAAAATCATTAACACTAGAGCAGGTAGTGTTTCACTTATCAACATCATTAATAGTATACGCTTAGCAGAATAAGTCATAAGAAGAATACACTGTAACAAAAACACATACACATGAGATCATGTAATATTTAGCTTATTACTATCATTAATATTATTACGCAGAATAAGCTAAACAAAATAAAACAAAACATAAAAGCATCATGATTAAAAATATAAAAACACGACAGCATGTAGTGTTTCGGGGTATTATTATCATTAATAGCATTACGCAGAATACGCTCAGCAGAATAAATCAATACATGCAGACATCGTAACGAAAAATAGGCAAATAAGAGAGCACGTAGTGTTTTGCTGTATTATTATAATTAATATTATGACGCTTAGCAGTATAGTCCAACATTAAAGCATCAAAAGTAGAAATATGCAAACATAAGAACACGTAGTACAATGAAAGTTTGCATGTTTTTCGTTATGACGCTTTAATGTTTTTATTTATTCTGCTAGTGTATAGTCTGTAATAATAATCATGATAATATTAAAGGGACATATTACGAGCTGTTTGTTGTTTTCAGCACTTTCACATATTGGGTTTTCTCTGCTACGTAAATAGTAGTAGTGGTGGTGGTGATGGTGGTGGTTATGACGATAATACAGTGAAACTCATCGTGCTGTCGTATTTTGATGTATTTCCTTACGATGTTTTCACGTGTTGCTTAATTCTCCTAAGCGTACAATGACAATAATGACGATAATAATAATAATAATAATAGTAATAATAATAATAATACCACTACTACTACAACTACTACCAACAACAACAATAGTAATAGTTTATACTGAAAAACGCTGCGTACTCTCAAGCGTGGTGTTTGTTACGATGCCTTAATGTTTTGATCTACCCTTCAGTTGTTTTTGTTTTTTATAGTGTTTAACGCCCGTTTTTACTACTTGTGGCACCGCAGGCAATGGCACTGGTAATACATGAAATAAAGATTGAGCACCGGTGGAATGCGATGGCGGGGGAAACCGGAGAACCCGTTTTGTTCACCACAAATCTCGCATACCACCAATCTTGGGACCCGATCCGGGCCGTCTAGGTGACAGGCGATGGTCTAACCACTCGGCCACGGCACGGCCTACCCTTCAGTGCATCTAGTCTCTAATGTTAAATATGAACAGCGTATACACAATTACAAAGCTAGCCATTGGTGAGCACTGATAAGTGACTTTATTCTCTCAAAAATAAACGCTCTGTAACTGAAGTAGAGAGCAGTTAACATTTTCGGTCTCCTGTATATCATCACGGACTTGAATCTGCTAGCTCGATTCTCTCTCCGTTCATGCTGATTGAAGAGGTGTGCAACGATGGATACTCGCGCTATTCACTCATCCGCCACTGACAGATGTTTGTTTCCATACGCCCCGTTAAATTCGGCAACTATTTTATCTGTACACGTGTAATAAGGCGCTGTTGGGCCACCTGGTATGTACTTATTAAAAATTGCGTTTTCACTAATAGACTGGCAGTCCCATTTAATCCCCTTCATGTCATCCAATCTCCTGTGAATGATAATGGAAATTAAGAAAACATGTTGGAAACATAAAAACTTCTTGCAACTTCTTATCTGAGAAATTATTCCCTCCATAAGCGATACGCAAGTACCAATACTTCTTCCTTTTCTTCTTCTTCTTCTTCTTCTTCTTCTTCTTCTTCCTGTTCTTACTTCACGACGCATTTGAACATCCTTCAGAATCTTGTAGAGTCCACATGCAATTACCTTGTTTATTAAAAATAAAATTGGCGGTGCCATGGCCGATCGCCTCCCACCTAGGCGGCCAGGTTCGAAATCCAAGCGTTCACAGGTGGGATTTATGGTGGACGAAGCGGTATCTGGGCGGACTTCGCGGGTCCTCCGGTTTCCTCCGCCACTTATTCTACCAACCGTTCCATCATCCTCTTTCCTATCATCGATTTCGCTTGCATTTTATATCATCCTCTTCCTCACACTCATGCCTAGCTATGGGGCAACTAATCTCTCTAGGTTCTCATTCTGCGGTTTTGTGCCGTTGGCCTCGCGTTAGGATTCTGACCCCTAGGCATTTCTTTGCAAGCCCCAGGGGGTTATCAGTTCTAGCTACGGGAGGGTAGTAAGCACACTGCGAAAAATTATAGGAGTAGAATTTTACGACTCAATACACATTTTCCTTTCTGCGTCTATCAAATTTATCATACCCTAATCTCTTGATTTATCTTTAGGCTTAATATTTTTCCTCATTGTTCTTTTATTGTTTTATTTTTCCATACATTCGACTTCGCTATATCTGGTATTTATTCTGATTGATGAATGCTATAGTTCCTTTGTTAGAACTAAGGATTCTATTGACTAATATGAGCTTATTACTCGTACTTATTTCATGTTTTGTCTACCTAAAGCTTCACTTTAGCCGTGAATATTCTTACTTAAAACGTTTTTAAGAATTTACCGCTTTAGTTTTATTACAATTCCTTTCTAAATGTAAACTGATAGGAAGTCTTGATGCAACAACCTTGTGATATAATGAAAACGTTTTGTTTTTTTTATTTTATTTTATTTTATTTTTTTTATTTTTAATTTTATCACATCATCCTTAATATTGATTTTCGACTTGTTGAATCGTTCTTCTTAGTCACGATATAAAACCAAATGAATCTATTTCAAGCATTTTTTCGCTTCGAAATGTTTAAACACCTCTCTTTACACTTTTATCCACATTATCTTCAATTATCATAGAAGGCTGTCTCTTAACTAAGCCAACCGCAATGGCAGCTGCGTAATCTAAATGTAAGTATGTCCACATATATTCGTTATTTTGTGAAGGTTTTTTAAACATTTCGTGTGTATGATATTTATTTGTTTTAGCCATGTAGTATATTTTAACATGTTCTTGTGGAGCTTAGTAGGGTTGCAGACCAAGCTGGTAGTATTTTCGATTAGTCGTGCAAAGTAGTTGTAACATGACTACTAACATAATTTCAGAGTTAGCCTTTTAGCAGTATCAACAGACAAACTGCGGCACTATAACCCTGAAACCTTTAAGAATGTATGGGACGACCATAATTATACTTCTTCACTAGTTGAGTTAGTTGTTTCTTAGACATAAAATGTTTACCATGTCATTCTAAACTTGGTCGTCTGCATATCTAATTAATTCAACCCATGAAGAAGTATAAATACGGTCATCTCATATACTTATCTTGAAATCTTCACTGTTAATAGCCAAAGGCAACATAGTTTAACCATAAGAATCTGAAAAAAAAATTATTCAATAATATTTAACTAAATTAACATAATAATTTAAATATAATTCAACCTGTTATTTTATCTCAATTTGAAACCATTATTGGAAATATTTATCATAGATCATAGGAAGCACAATAAAAATTCTAATGTCTTACTGTTGCATGACTTTCCTTACCGTCTATCGCATATTACTCGCTGAACAAATTATTCTAACGACGGTCTATTCTCTTTTCAACTTCATTTTAATCGAGGTAAACCTTTCTGGAAATAGCTGCATTACAGATTGAATTATAGATGCAAAAGAGATAGCGACAGTACAATGTTTAAAAACTGGACTCCTAACGCTGTCCTTAAAATTCTGTACTCTTTCCAAGGCATCGCGAGAAAAAAGGTAACAGTAAATAAATTCCGCAAAGCTTTAAAAGAAGGGCTGTATTGAACAGTTCGAACGATTTAAAATGGAAATAGCTTATATTAAAAAAAATATTTAGCATAAATCATGTGTTTTAAAGAGGTCTACATTCATCCTGCAATGTGTTTTCATCTATCACTTATTGCTCATTTTTACAGGGTTGTACAAATGTCCTTACGAATGAAATGAGCTTCAAAGACTATTCCCAGAAAATTTATGGTATAGGATTTATTTGAGATGTAAATTACTTTAATCCAAAATCATAGGAGCCATTTTTGAGAAAGTCAAAACCTTCTAAACATTTTCCATGTAATGGGTAGTTGGGGTTAAGGGATTTTCGTACTCTTGGAGGTTACTAGGTATAAATATCAAATTTGGTAAATATCAGAAATTTGTTTTAGTTATGTTGTTTGCAGGCACAGGCACACGTTTATACTGGCTCTTGTCTGAAAATGTTTTTTTCTTTAGACTCAGGGGCCTCAGAAATGTATTATGGTGAATACTCGGTATACAAGTTTTGGATGGAACGCAACAAAGCATGTGGAACAGAAAATATGAATATAATGATACTTTATTGTTCTTTCACACAAGTCATGTGTAGGGCAGGGTTGGAAAGGTAGAATCAGACTGAAAAATTCAATGCCATAGCCGGTAAGTGAATCATGGATCTATCGGTTTCCGTCCGGTTGCTCTTTACCGGAAAAATTGCGATTCAGAATTTAAAGTCGTGCCAGCATGGTGACTTGGAAGCTCAGTTGATTAGAGCAACCGGACGTAAACCGGGAGATCCGCGTGTCACATTCCGGCTAAGGCATTTTCAATCTGATTCTACCTTTCCCAATAAACATAATTTTTCGTGTGGAGAACTTCTTGAAGCTTTTATTAAGCGCGCTAATTAAAAGAAATAAGTATAAAAAAGGTGTTGCAAAGTGTTTTAATCTTTTGCGTTAGTATTAGTAAACAATTCAACTTATATTCATCTGGAAATTAACTGAAAACGTATGATAAACGTAGTTTCATAATGCGTTTCGTGATGAAACTTTTATTAATTCGCCCCCCCCCCCTAGTTACACCCACGGGTAGGTATCAAGTTTTACTACAATCCGCTGTTCTTCCGTGAAGTGAAGGGTTAACATAATGATACACATAAAGAAAACATACTAAATTAGTCTGATAGATGGAGCTAATCGAAACTAAGCCCAACCAGTTTGCTTGTTGGTTTCTTTTTTTTTATCCAAAATGTTTAAAGACGCAAGGAACATAATGTGCAACGATTACGACTAGTGAAAATATATTATTAATCTATTCCAAGTTTCGACATGTCCGAGCATACTATCGCCCTCAGGAATGTGCTGAATTATTTCATTTATAGACAGCGTAACCACATCGCATTACAGCAAGAGTTGCCGGCTGCAACATACGCAACGTAAATACATGTGTCATGCACGCATTATGCCCGAGGGTGGCCGAGGAGTTCCGACGCATCCCGATTGGGGGTGGTCGAGATGAATCGATTCCCAGCGAGCCAGGGAGGTTTCGTTAAGCGTCGCAGCAAACAGGAAGATCACCGTCCGTCTGCCCGCCCGACATCTTGCGGTCGTTGATTCAAACTTCAAAGTAAGGTTGGTATGTCCATCAGTGTCTCACATTACCCTCTTCTGTCATTATTGTTACCACAAAGACAAACCTTTGAAATCCCGTAACACAGTCATAGAAACAACCGCCACAGCTGTGGCTATATATAGGGATAAGTAAAGTTATAGGGAAGGGCAGGGCACGTGGTGAGCAACCAGTACTCCCGCTGACTCTCCGACTGTCACCCGTGTGATATTTGCTCTGAACGTAAGTTGACACTGCCTGTGTGACTGCTTGAATTTTGGTCTGTATTGGTGTACCCGTAATTGCCATGGGTCCAGATGCATGGGAGTGCATGTGCAATAACGTTGCGGTCACAAGACATATAATTCTATAAATTAGTACTTTGCCTGTATGACTTATCGAATTTTGATAGCATCTAATGCTAAGTGTAATATTTGTGTCGTGTGGGTGTTGTCTGAAGTGTCAATTCCTATCAACACTAAATCATTTTAAAATGCTTACTAAATGATTCATAAAACACCCCTTTTGATCTATAACCAAAATATTATGTGTCTAAATATGCGTGAATACACACAAAACATTTAGAATATCGTGATTTTTTTATTTCATGCAAGCATTTAATTGCAGTAAAATAGTTTATTAGCTGCAAAATGAATCTTCGTTAGAGCACTTTTTTTAAATGCTGTACTCTATTTTAAATTGTTCTAGATTCGAACACACTATAAAATATATGTGCGATGGTGTCTAGAGGAACAAAATACCAAATTTAATACTTTCATTCCTTTTAAATAGTGTTGTCGTACATCAAAGCATGTGATTTCTGATCCCAAATTAATCTATAACGAACCCTAAAACTACAGTCAAATCGTAATGAAGCAACTATAATACTCAGGTTCAGGAAATTTTAACAACTTCAGTAAATGACACTATACGTGTTGTGTTCTTTGTGGGCGCAAATTAAAATGCGCAACTATTTTTCATTACCTTAGCCTTGTGGTTTATGCTTAAGGTTTACTTCACCTGTTTAACGCCACATTATGCTGTATTAAATGACTAAAAGTATAGTTCTAAAAGGATCCACTAATCTGCAAGATCCTTAAGAATTATGCACTGCTTCATGAACGTGACGATATTTTTAACTATGCATGTTGTCCAAGATTAATTTAACTTTAACGAAACTCAGGTATCGCTGAAACTTAATCTGAGATTCACCTATTGCTTAATATTTTGGTTTATTTTAATTGCAATTTCTTTCTTTCGAATAAATAGAATACAATGCTGTCTTTAAAATACTAAATTAATTAATTTAGAAAATGAGTGAAAAGTGGTGGAGCTGATGCTATTGGTGTAATTATTTCTCGTTGATGTTAACTTTTTTGCAACTATGGGTATATATTGCGAAAATATTAATCGGTTATTACATACATTTTAAAGATCATAGGATTTAATCCGAAGTTTGAGAATTGTTCTTTAGAAAATAAGATTGCTGTGGAAGTCTACAAATTCTTAACATTTTCTGAAAATTACAAGACACGCGCGCGTATATCTCTTCTTGGGTCTTAAAGTTAACAAAGCTATTATCATTCGAAACTCAGAGACGTGGGTTTGTTGAAATTCCGTATTCTAGAGAGAGTGGTAACGTAATTTAAGGGCGGTTATAGTAAGTGTAACAGGTGGAAAGTTCAAAGTTTTATGTTGAAATAAATAATCTGCAACAGTTACCAAGTACGGTATAGGTAAATTTAAATTATTTATTATTTATTTAATTATTTCTCATTGTTTTGTTTAATTATTTATTTCAATAATAAAAATTTAAATAAAATTAATTGTTATTAATTATTATTGCTATCATAACTAAAAATAACTTAATAATACTTTAAAATATTTTAAAATTCTTACAAACTTGAATTTTAAAGAATTGAATTTTAAAGAATTGTGATTTGTTTTCAAATCCCTGAATTTGATTCCATATAGGAGATAATATTCTTAGTTGTAAATTGTGTAGAGATTATTATCAAAGAAACCAGTTTCAGTTCGAATAAAAATAACGCTGTGCTGCCGTGCTACACGGTTGAGTATGTTTATTGCTGACAGTTAACTGTTATATTCGCAAAAAAGCATCTTCTAAGCTTGCATTCGTTTTAAAATATTTTTGTTTTAATGTCTCGTTAATTTTTAAATATATTCCATAGTAATATATTATATATAATTATGTGTATGGACACACAAAACTATATATAATGACGTTGTCAAAGTACAGCGCCATGTCAGCCTTTAACTGTGTCGGAATGTCTTCTTCATTATATACCATTAAGTCTACTCTTTCATCTCTAAGATTAATTCCTAAGTAATTTAAGCAACAAAGATAGACGAAATTAAGTAAAACTTTCCTGGACTCTGTATGAACATTAACCAAAAGTGTACCAACTTAATGAACTGACTGTAACATATGTTTAATTAGAGCAACTTTAAGGATTTATATATTAAAAATCCATACATTCATTATGGATCTCAATCCATAAGAAGAGCTGTGACATTTATCATACATTCATTTTATGATAAATTCAAATCATTGAGAATGAAAGTCCAACTTTTTTCATATTTACTTTTCCGCTTTGACTTACCTTAAGAGCTCATACGACTTTGTAAATATATACCTGATGTATCTTGCTTGCTGATATGGCGGCACCACGGTAAGGGTGGTTAGGACGCTTGCTTGTCACCTAGCCGGGAACTAAATATGGGATTTGTGGTGAACGAAGCGGAGTTTGGGCTGCTGGTCTTTGGGGCCTCTAGGTTTTCCCGCCATTCATTCCACCAATTATTCCATTGTCGCCTTTCCCGTCATCTATTTTGCCTTCGTTTCATATCATCTACTTCGCAGATTTCATAACAGGCATTAGGCTGATCCTCCATCCCTGGATACCCTTATCAGAACCATCTTCCGCTGCTCCTCAACAGGCATCTGTCCCCAGGCATTAGTCTGTAAGTCCTGGGGGGGTGTTAAGCCCTTCATATGAGGAGGTAAGTAGGTAGAGAAGAAGAAGCCTGCTGATATACTAACTTGATACCATTTTGCCAACTGAAATCGCAGAATAGAAAAATATACATATTCTAAATAACCACCATTACAGTAGATAGAATGGTCGGTCGCTTGTAGGCATTCCTAGTTCATGGAATAGTAGTATATAATAACGTGCAAAATTATAGTATCAAATCGATCCAAATATTCCATTAAAATATCTGGAATTCAGTACCGCGAAAACAAAGTCAAATAATTATCATTATTAATTTTAGTAGAAATATTTCATTTGGGAAGTAAGAAGAAGTAAGAAAGAAAATAAAAATAAAGAACTCGGTTAAGGTGAAAGGTTCAGGCGGGATTTGAAACGCAGACCTCCTTTCAATAGGCTACCAATGTCGATCTCTTTCTACTGACCACAAATTTATCTACCTGACCACAAATTTATCTACCAATGGGAAAGGAATTATATGCGTAATGCCTAAACGATGTGATCAGCAGCATATGCTAAACATGTCATATGAATTGTAAGTTATACTTCCAGTGTAGGTCCCGAGTTTTCCAGAGAACTAATTTAAGCTGCAACAAAGTAGTTCATAAGAATAACAGATTGCCATAATTTCAAGAATTCCATCACCCAGTGGTTCACTATTAAACTGTCAGAGGCCGGTAATTCATACCATTCTGAAGATAAGTTATGGTCTTCTACTTCTGATTTAAGGCATCAACCATTGCATTAACGATAAGTAAGTCCACAGCTGCAGTGAGGAAACGTGCGCGCGCGCACACAGACACACGATAAAATGTTTCGTGAGATACAGTGCTTTTACCAGCAGACAACACAATCTAATCGGATTGTTCACCTTGTAAATGCGGTATAACCTTACCTGTTGAGTGTATTCGGCAAGAAAAGTTTTAATTTAGAATTATTAACCTTCCAGAGGAAAATTTCAGCAGTCTAAAGTGCTTCCTATAAGTTGTCAGAGGATTGACTAATTCTGATTTATAAACACTCTGTTAATTGCTGAGCAATCTGTTTATTTGACTTTCCCCATTAAATACTCTAAATGGCTGTTTAAGTGCTGAACTACAAGAAACTCTTTCTCATCCCCAAGTTTCTCTTGTATGCTTCACAAAACAATGTCCTATTATCTGTAGATATTAAGTCATCTGAAAACTCGTTCTACAAATGACCTAACTTGTCCTCAAAATTGGTCGGGGTAGGATAGTCAGAGTAACAGCTTCCAGTAACAGGAGTAAAGCACCGCACGCAGGCCATAAAGAAACCTTTGTACTTCCGACGTAATCCCTGGGAGGAAGGGATAAAGGGAAGGTCCACGGGCAACCAAATCCGCACGACTGTGTGCGTTAGCAAGCACGGAGTCCCTAACAATTTCAACATGATACCGGCTAGACCGGCATTAAAATGGGTTATCCCGGGAATAGACGAGGCAGTCTCACGAAAGAAAGGGACCTAGCAATCCCGCCAAGTGACAGGAAGAAAATTTTCCTTAGTACAAACTTCACCTCCGGCCCCAACACACCAACTGTCATCACCTGGTCCTACAGCCCTGAAACACATGAGGTGAAACGGATGAACGAAAGGAACAGTAAATTCGTAGTAGAACGGGAATCATTTTAGATTTCGCCTACCGACTCAGGAACGTTACAAAGTACATTATCAAAGCGATCATGTCGACGAGGATCGAACCCAGGATCTCCCGAATGCGAGTCTCACACGTTACCGAGGAACCTTGCTTGGTAACGTTGGTCGGTCTTTTGGCATTTAGATACCGTTTTCACTTTTATACACTGCGTAACTTAATTTGTGTGGAACATAAATCTTTCATATCGACCTTACAACCTTTCTACAACCGATAGCTAGGGATTTGTTTCGCACAATGCAAGTAAAGTGAGGCAACAGAGGATTAACTGAATGACACCAGCATTACTTGCCTCCAAATAACCAATGTATAATTAGTGAAACGTTTCTGTCAACTGTACGACGCGGATAAATAAAAACATGAAACTCAATTAAAATATGTTATATGAGGTGTGTCTGGAAAGTAATTACTGGTTTGGAAAAAGGACATAAAATATTTGTTTTCACAACAAAATTAATTTGTACATGGAAGAGCATTACTCACCCAAATTTTCCACATATTTGCCACAATTGTGCACGCGTTTGTCACAGTGGGGAATCAACTTTTTTATGCCTCTTCAAAGAAAGCTGCCGCCAGTGAAGACAGTCACTACTGAACACCGTGTTTTTGGTAACACATCACAAAGCATTTTTGTTGTGACCTGTCTGTTCTCACGAATTGCCTCATTCGCTTGTCCAACTAAAGCATCAGCGACAACAGAGGGCCGCCCACCCCGTGCTTCATCAAAAACACTGGATCGTCCATCATTGAATTGCCTAAACCTCTTTCTCACTGTCCCATCTGTCATTAAATTTTCACCGTAAATCTCTACAAATTAGCTATGAGTTTCTGCTGGTTTAACAGTCCTTGCGTTCAAAACCTGTATTATGGAATGTACTTCACAATCAGAAATTGTCTTAAAACATTTTGAACGATCACTGACATGTATATACTTTGAAAGAAACTTAGAATTCTCCATTGTTGGCAGTGCCAGTGTCTGAACTGATTAAAATACTGATGCGTATGCTAAATCAGTAATTTAGAGTGTAAAATAGTCAAGTGTAGGGTGCAATTAGTGATTACTAGACAGCGAAACTTGGTACCCGATAGGAGAGAGACAGATGTCAAGTTAACTGTGCTCTGTACTGTGCATTGTGTACAACACATGCACCATTGGACTAATGTGTCTTAGTTGAGCAACGTAGTAGTTCATTACCTTGGTGTTGCCGTGGACGAGTACACCAGATTAAAGTTATATTTTCATGAGTAGTAGAAAGGGGGATGTTTACTTGTCTCTCCTCCCCTTGTTGACAATGGCTACTTACACTCAGTAAACCAGAGTCTAGAGTCACGTAACAGTTAACCTGTTTCGGCGGATGCAGAAAGTTTCCTTGTATGCGGATATGTGATACAATCGGATTTCCCATCAGTATTGTCAGTTATGTGTGTTTTTGTTATCTATATCAACAATGAAGCGAAATAAAAATAAGCTTAAAATCAGTTTTAATCGTTTATGTCATGTTCCTATTCTCACCTTTTCAAGAAATAAAGTTTGGTTATATTACTTTCATGTAATGTTTGTAAATATTAGTAATACAAATTTTAAGTGAATAATAAAATACTATTAACATATTCACATTGTTAACAAACTAATTTACTTCCTCATTTTTGTCATGTAGCACTCGCCCTTAACATTTATAGTATCCGGTGCATAAAAGTCACACAGCTTTGTTTAGATCAGGCATGGGGAAAAACGGCTCCGAAGAGCCATTGGACTGAAATGGATCATAGTCTCATTCCACCGCCCATCCCCTCCACTTCTTCGACTGCCTCCTTCACCAGCTTCGGGCATGTCTCATTCAGTGGCGGGTGTAGCTTCAGGAAAAATGCAAGAGAGAATTATAATTGTGTTGTTCCACATTAGTAGTATAGGCTTACAATAATGTGTTCTTTCAAATTCCTTTACTGAGTTTAAAGTTTAGAAACATTAGAGCTTGCCTGCTTACTCTACTTATTTATTTTAAAGCCAAACCATCTATTATTAACCATCTATTATCCTAGGCCGCGCCGTGGCCGAGTGGCTAGACCCAAGCGGCCGCATGTGAGATTTGTGGTGGACAAATAGGCGCTGGGGTGGGTTTTCTCCTTTTTCCCCCACCATCGCATTCCACCGGTGCTCCATCTTCATTCATGTATCACCAGTGTCACCGCCTGCGGTGCCACAAGCAGTTAAAGCGGGCGTTAAACACTACAAAAAATCTTATCCTTAACTTTAAAACTGTTTTTAAATATGTTAAATGGCAATGAAACATTGTTATTTTGTTTATTGTCAAAACAAACAATTTATTGCTTTAATCACAAGCCAGTGTAAGATTATATTACGTGTACACGATAAAGGGATGGATATACATTTTAAGATTATTTGCTTAACCACATATGCTTAATATAAACAAAATATTTTGCATACCATTGGAAGAATCATTATTGACGCGGATAATGACACGAATTCACCTGACTTGTAGAGACACAAGCGCGATATCGTCACCTCTTGACCACAAAATGTGGGATATGTATGTAAGATACGTTATAAATCATTTGTGCCCTGAGATGGCTAAAAAGTAAGACGATAGAGTGTTATCCAAGACGATAATTATGCTTTACGCAAGCCACTGAGACGTAAATATATGGCGTCTTAAGTATATTAGAATGTGAAAAACATACATTTACCGCAGCCAATGTTTTGAAAGTAGTTAACTCCAAAAGGTTATTCATTTGATACAAATGTATATCTCGACTGTATCGTGTATTTGTTTCTAGAGTAAGGTGGTGTATATTTAAGCGATTTCGGCGTGTTAGAAGACATGTTTTAAAAGGGAATTCAGTATACTAGGCATGTGCTTTTTGTTCCTAATTTTTATTGTGTTTAACGCCCGCTTTTATTACTGTGGCGCCGCAGGCGATGACACTGATGATACATGGAATAAAGATGGAGCACCATGCGGGGGAAACCGGAGAACCCGGAGAAAACCCGCCCTGCGCCGCTTTGCCAACTACAAATCATGCTGTCATCTGGGATAGAATTTGGGTCACATTGGTGAGAGGCGAGTGGTGTAATCACTTGGCCACGGCGCGTCTTTTTATTTCCAATATTAGTACATCAAACTTTCGAAATTTCAAACAAACGCATTAGAACCAGATTTGAAGGTAAAAATAAAGGATTTTTCATGTAAAGGTTTGTATGGGATGAAGTGTATTGTTTCAAAAAAATATTGCTTTGCATACATAGAACGACTATCTAGACATTAAATTCAATATTTTCCCAAACGTTTCGATTTCGAAGTATTCTTATTCATAGAATGAGACGTAGAAACGCACGCAGGACTTTTTGTGAACATGCCTTCCTTCGTATTCCAAAGGGACTTCAAAGTATTCAATTTCAATGTAATATCAATATTTAATTTTAGGATGAATGTAACAGATACGTTCTCAGCCTCAGGCAAGGCAAAAAGAAATTAAAAATGCAATATGATTATGCCATCTGAGCGCTGAAAATTCGTTATTATAATTGTCACAAAAAGTCGCGGAGCGCTGTTGCCAAACGAAATGGGCGTGTATTTTGAGAGCATGTTTTACACGCCAGCCATGGTGCGTCCATGGTTTTCTTAGTTAAACAACACATTCAACGTCCTTAAAACTTTAAAATCTTACCTTGATTTTGTTAACCCATAACAGTAGCTGCATCGATGGAACAGCAAGCAGTTCAGGAATGTCTTTGTCTTCTTCGAAAGCACTTAAATTTGGAGTCATCACTTTCATCCTTTAAGTTAATGATAATTGACTCCATAGTGACGTCCCTGGAAATTTCTTTGCTGAAAACTTCCCGCTGAATCCGTTCTGCACGCCTGCTAGTGAAACCTAGTCATCTTGAGTTTCACTGCTTATTGCCTCGTGCATACGTTTATATACGTGCGCTAATTGAACATGGCATTTCTATCGGCTTCACTTTACGTATGCTAATTGAAAAATCACTTATTCCAGCTTCGATGGACACGTTCATAGACCAAATAGATGTATAATAATATAATTTGTATATTAACAAGATTTCAACTCGAGTTTGAGCACAACTTAACATGCCCGTTCACCTTAACAATAAAATAACACACCAGTACTCTCAAAACGCACTGAACTTTAAATCATTCCTTTTCAACGTGTGGTTTGTGTATAATATTGCAGTGTATATTTATATTTGATATAAGAGCTGTGAGAAAGCATTTGGTTTTATTTTTCAGCCTATCTATGTTATATTATAATGAATGTTGAGTGACGATAACCCGTGAAGTTAAAACATACTAGCTCGCGTCTTTATATGGCGGAAATAGGATTTTTGTACTGCCATGCTCAGAAAATAAAATTATGTCTAATTATAATATTGGCATTTACTATTTGCTAATATTTATCCGGGCGTAATTAAGGAAGTAAATGTTCTCAGTTCCGACTCGTAAGAAGTACCAGAACTGGCAGGCTGGTAGAAGGGCAAGCATATGATTCGCTGGAGACATCAGTACGTCCCGCTTCCATTTACCTAAGTTTCGCAAACAATATAGTTGATTTTACCTTGTTCAGAGCACTTACACCTAATTTGGTTCCTTAATGGATTAAAATATCCATTTACTAGTCACTTCAGAAACGGATTCACCTATTACTTACTAAATGCTCGGATAGCATGAGCCTTCAATGAAAATAAAAACAGAAATATGGTTAAGTATTTCTTGAGCGGTAATGTTGCGTATGCAAGTCATCAGGCTCCAAAGACAAGAAAAAGAGCAATTGCTTGCTAAACTCGCAAGCAATGTCAGGAATTTTTTGAATATTACATCTAAGTTGGGAAAACGGTGGCACCGTGCCAGAGTATTTAGACCGCTCAATTTGACCACAGGTGACCGCATGTGGGCTTTGTGGTGTTAAAGAGGCATCTGGACGGGTTTTCTTCGGTTCCTATAGTTTCTCCCACCATTCAGTCCTCCAATTGCTCCATCACCTCCTTTCGTGTCATCCACTTCGCCTTCATTTCATAGTCATCTATTTCCTCGCTTTCATACCAAACATTGGGTTGATACCCCAACTGTAGATGCATAGACCGCTGCTCACCAAAGGCGTCTGACCCCAGGCATCAGCATAGACTCCTCATTGTTGTGTCTGCCTAGACACATTTACAGAATAAAAAAGAAAAACATATTTTAATTCTACAGATCATTATTTCACCGACGTTCCATAAGAAGCACGCGCCAAGCTCAACTCTTTATCTTCCATCTGAATTACGCTTAAAACTGAAGGAGTGTTGAAGCAGCTTCATATCATAGTCTTGAAATTGCAGTCTTATCATTTTTAAAATGGGAAGATATAATCTTGTCTGCATAAATATAAATCGGATTATAATTGAATAGATGATTGGAAAGACGTGGTATGTCGCTTCTCATAACTTGACAGGACACGCAGTTATGTTACGGAAATACGTACGATATTCGCTACATACTATGTTACTCCATTCAAAGCTACTGGTAGTCCTAAATGTGAAAGGCGGTATGCATCAATAAGGGTCCCAGAATTATGGGAGTGGTAGTAATCTCCGGCATGGTTTTCCAAGTTTTCGGAAAGCATGAATACTGTGAGTGCTTTACAGCCCAATAAACGTGTTGAAACCTATATACTAAAATCGAAGACATTTGTAGGTCAAAAGGCTTACATTTTGAACCGTCAGTCTTCGCTTTTGATTTTGAACAAGCTATATTTAGTGCTGTACATAACATTTTCCTCCATTGCACCATTTGCTTTTGTGCTTTACACAAAATTGGTGCAACAACTTGGACTGCAAAAGTGCTCTCTGCTCAGTGTTCAGAAATAGGGACATTTTTAGTCTATGTATCTGGTCTTCCTTTTCTGCAATTCAAAAACATAAACGAATCTTTCAAAGATAATTTCAGGCTCTTGAAATCTAATTGTGTAAAGTTGGATTCAATTTTTATTACATCTGTGATAATTCCATCTCTCACGAAATTGTATTCCGCCTGTCTAATGGGAATACCGGAATATTGACGAAATGCAGTTGAATTATTTCATTCCAAATTCAATGCCTATTTCTATCAAAGCCATCCACAAATTTTCAAGTTCATAAGCACCATAATAGAGTTTCAAGTGCAAACCTACAAAAAGATCCGAAGTAGGCAGTAAGTTCCCATCAAGAGGAATGCGAAGACAGTAGTTAAAATATAGTCACACCTTTCACACTTGCATAAACGATACCTTCTGAAGGAGATTTAAATATTTGAATTCGTTAAAATATATTTAAATAAATTTAAAATGTAGGCATACTATCATTTTAATGTCTGAGTTAGCGAAACATTTTAACCATATTATATGCAACTTTGAATAGCTATTCCTGGCTGGTAAAGTGCGTAGGGAAATGCTGAGCTGGTACATGACGGGGCAGCTTACTAATTTCTAGTGCCGGGCCAGAGTTAACAGTCTCTGGGCGGAGTTTACGTTACCTGACTACAGTATTTACTTGTTCATACTGGAGTCTGCCGTCTTCGCATCATGGCACAAACTAGCAATCTATAGACTAGACTCATTCATTATGGATAACCTAGTACTGTTTTCCAAGAACAATGTACATAAAACTCAAATATATGGAAGAGGAGACACACCCGAATAGCTGATCCAACAGGTCCTTATGGGAACTCGATTTCCCAATTAATTATTTTATTTTCTGAGAGTGGTCGCTTCGACATTCCTAAAATACTTTATCGTACAACTTAATAATACAAAATGCCACATTACACAGCTTTGCAGATATGTTGCCGATACTGATTTCACTGATCACGCGCGTATAACATGAAAATGTAACTCAGATATCGCTAAAGGAAATCTGTATGCTTCAGGGATTTTGAAGGTAGTGCCAGTAAGATTATTACATATTACAGATTGAAACGTTGCCGACTGGAGTGTAATAGGAATGAAGAACTTCCGCCGTCCTAACCACTCTTAAAAGAAGCACTAAAGTAAACAAAATGCGTTGAAGCCCACCTCAGTGGCGTGCGGGTAGCGTGTCTGACTCATATTCAAAAGGTTGCGAGTTTGAATCTCGTTTAAAATTAAATGATATTTTATTTGTGGACGCTGTGGTTCTCAGCGTCCCATTCTATACTGGGCGTGCAAGATCGCTTAATTTTGCTCAGAGGCCTCTGTATCAGGCCAACGGGATAAACGGCATTACTACCTTTCCGAAGGAAGCCATGCTAAGGATTTTTACGCCCGAAAAAATCCATCGTCCTCCGCCGGGTTTGAACCCGCGACTTTGGGTAAATGAAGTTCGCATGATAACCATTACACCATGGAGGTCGATGAATCTCGTATAGGGTGAGTTGCCCAGAAAAGGCTTTTCTCGGGGTTTACCTTATCCTGAGAAGACGAACGTCCAGTAACTTCGTGCTCCAAATAGACCCAAAGATCGTTTGAACATTATTCCAACGATTTCATTCATGTCCGATATGTGCCACCAGATTAAAAGATGTTAATCTACAAAAGGGGGGGGGGAAACCAACAAAAACAAAGAAAAAACGCTCCTCTTTAATACAATGAGAAAGCAATAAATGGTGTCATTTGGGTTGCCTGTTTGAAAAAACTGGAGACTGATTGGCAAACACCGTGTATCCACGTCATCCTTTCGTCTTATATGACCCTAGTTGAAGGAATACTTGGATCCCCATCCTATTACCGAAAACCAGCCAAGACCTGCGTTATTATAGACAAATGAAAGCCCCGAGAGGAACGAATCCCCCACCCCTTTTCATCTTTGTCTTTGTTCTCCCCGACGATATTATCCAAGTTGAAACTGGTTCTCTTGCTACAGGAACATAAAAAATACATACGTGGGAATCTAGGACGGTACTAGTTGAGTAAAATTCATTAGTAAAATTGTTTTCCCTAATAATCACGTAGCTGTCAATACTTTTTCAAACAGTGGTTCAAGACATACAATTATGTTCAAAGCATCTGAAAATAATGGGGTTTTTATGACTTTATTAACATTATCCCTTAAAGATTATCGTTCTAATTTAACATTACTAATGTAAGTATATATTATGCTTAATTCTACAGAGCACCAAACTTCTCTAATACTTACAGATAATTATTTAATAATATTATTTTTGTTATTCTGTTACTTCTAACAGCTAATTTATATATTCATAAGCACTTATTTTATTTGGAAGTACTCAACGTGCCTCTCTTTTCTATCATTTGCTTTGCCTTTAATCAACAATTACTCTTGCATATCTTTAGCTTACCGAAAACTATATGATAGTATTTGTTTACATATTCAGTACCTCTTAACAAAAAACGACTGCTTCTATAGCTTTTACATAGTTTGCAGTGCACAAGAAGGCACTTTGTTGACAGCAAGTGATATTACAAGTAGCGTTTAAGGAAACGTGCAGAAGCTACGCAGACCATATTTGCGCCAGCTGTGCACTTTGAGTTGTATTAATAACCTCCACTGGTAAAGAGCAAAGGTTTAAATAGGCAGCTTGCAGCTTCTTTCGTCAACCGTGACATCCCAGAAAAGCGCAGACTTGAATCCTGAAATATTACATCGTAGAACTGATGTGAGAGAAATTCCAACAATGAAGACGTATAGAAAATATGTTAAAACCGACTGCTTGCACGTTGAAGACGAGTTTATATCATATCCTATGTTAATAATAAAAGTATGCGTGCACATTTTACAGCATAATACGACAATGCACAAAGGGATAGCCAGTAAAATGTAAAGCATAAGCGCTACGAAAATTTCAATTGATACGGCTTCATCCGCGCACAGCACATAAAAAGGACAACCCATTTCACTTCCTCATAGTGGTAGTTATATATATATATATATATATATATATATATATATATATATACACACACACACACACACTAAATGTTTCTGGTAATTCTTGATATTGGTGCATAAATGGGCTATTTTAAAGTCTCTCCCCCCTAAATATTTTTTTCAGAACTTCTTTTTATTGTGTTTGTGTTTCAATTTCATTCAACAACAGATGAGCCGTGCCGTGGCCGAGTTCTATCCCAGGCGATCGCATGTGGGATTTGTGGTGGATAAAGCGGCGCAGGAGCGGGTTTTCTCCGGGTTTTTCTGTTACCATCGCTTTCCACCGGTGCTCCATCTTCATTCCATGTATCACCAGTGTCATCGCCTGCGATGCCACATGCAGCAAGAACAGGCGTTTAACACTATCCAAGAAAAACAAAAACGGATAAAACAAATACTACAAAATTTGATGTGAAAGATACCTTAGATCTATGTTAGATCTTTGTTATTTTCCGTAATGTGAGAGTTGATTGGTATGAAGTGGAAAACCACATAATATTCACACTACTGAGAGAGGTGGTACTGCGGTAGCGCGTGCGCCTGCTATTTGGGAGGTCCCTGGCAAATATCACTCAGACCTCTGGGGTTTTCGGGGGTTTCCCGGGTCGCAATGTGAATGCTGTGGTGGTTTATTATATCCCCCGTGTGTCCTGTCCCTTCAACACGTTCCATTCTGAATATATTCTCTTTCCGATGGTCTGCTGAAAGTGTCGATATTAGTGCTTCACTGCGGCGTGGTAGGCAAAAAAATACTCTGTGGAGCTCCCAATTCATCTCGGCCTTCGGCTGGTTGCCAGAGTATGAGAAGTCCCCTTGAGGACATTGAACCCCGGGTTCCCTGATCTGCCTATCCTACTGCTGGTAACCCCCGCTGTCTTGCCTACCTGCATATGGCGTTTATTTGAGATTTTTGAAAACTTAACATACAATTTATAGATGCATTTATATTGACATTGAACGTGTTTGTCTATCCAATTCCTGTTCTGCTTACATAGGGCATGTGCGGAAAAAAAATACTGATATTATTTATATTTACACAATGTTCATATCAATAATATTCAGTATTTATTTATGTATTATTGGGTGCACAAACTGTGCTTGATGAACTTTTGATCCCAGTCCCCATGTTTAGTTCCGAACGTCTATAAATAATAATGTTCTGCCATCTTACGCTACAGTTCCTAGTTCAAATCTCAATTGCTTCCATTACCTGGATGATACTTTAATTAGTTTCCTTTCTTTCCACTCAACCCTTAGAAAGAATGTGGTGCAATTTTACTGTTTCAATTACCAGGCTCATTTACACCTTCATTTTATACCTTCATTCATCTTCTGACAATCTATTTAGTTAAGTAAAGCTAAGCTTACAAAAAGGGGCAGAGAGTGCAGGAAAAGTCCTAACAGAGATTTGTACAAATATAGTACAAATTTGTATTGGCTAAAATGGAAGATTAAACCTGTGGAGACTTTTCAGTTTGAAAAATATATTACATAACAAAAAATTACACATCATCTGCACACTAAATAAATCATTGGATTTATCAATCTCGCATATCATTTTATTGCTCTCAGACAGTAATTAGGTTGCAGCATGGAAAGCCAAAATATACAATAAAATAAAAATTAATTATATACAATATAAGCCAGGCCTTATACAGAATGTCATAACTTATATATCAACAATAAGTGCATTAGAACGGTTACATTCTTTGATACAATAAAATAGATTACTCCCAATCCATGAATGCATATTATACCAAAAAGTTTCTGTGGTGATATAATCACATTTTGAGGTAGTTTAGTAAAATGTTTCATACAATACAAATCTAAGTTTGTAAAATTCTATTAAGCTCATCTGGACAATTTCAATAATTTGGCAATTTCGAGTAGATAAGAATATGGGATATTTTTATAAACACACACACAGAGTTGTATACTAGCTTACACTACTGTCAAAATATTATATCTGTAAACTAAGGTATACTATATCTAGCAGAAGATATATTAGCTCTAATTCTAATGACTTTCTTTTGCAGAATTAATATATTTTGGATATAAGAAATGTTATCTCAAAATAGTTTCCCATAGTAAAATTAACAGTAAAAACATGCAAAATATGACATACCTATATTATTGGCTTGCATAATATGTGACCGTAATGGAATGGAACTATTTGTATTAGTAGTGACAAATGTATCACCATCTCTGCCAGTGTGACTACCTCTGTTTTCCAAGTATAATACTAGTAATTGGATTTCAAGGGATTTGCCTACTAAAAAGTATGGTCAAACTGCCGAAGAATAACATTAAAACTTTTAACCTTATACAGGAAGCACTACCGCTTTCATAATATAGATTTTCTTACTGTCGTTTAATAGCGACAGTAATTTTAACATTGGTCTCCATGTCGCTGATAAAAGCTACTTTATAAGTAATTGTCGTAGCTGTCGTCCAGTTTAACCACACATCTGTAGCGTGGCTTTGTTCGGAAATTAAATAAAGCCGGTGGTCCCATGTCGTAGAGCTACGGCACGTTAAACATCATCAAGTGTGGTAAAGAGGCCTCACAACAAAATGTCTGGCATTTACCGTCTAATATAGAGCGAGATGCTAAGAATTACAGACGCTAAAGATGGTCCATATATAATAAAAGGGCAAATGCAAATAACTTTTCACCTCTTCCTCTAAAACGCGGAATTACATTGTAATTGGTTCAACCTTCCCTTGCATACCAATCGTAAAAGAACTTTCTTAAATGTTGTATCCAAATCAGCACTTCAATTTACATGGATAATAATATCGTTTATTAATTAGTTTTATATCCCTGAATTGCTTTCAGGCCAGTCACATAGAGAACTTGTGCCCTCTAGGCAAGTGAGCCGCTTCTTATTAAATTGAGTTTAGCTTATGGACGCTCTTTAACTGCTTCGGTTCTTAGCGCTTCTTTCTATACTGGGCGTGACAGACAGCTTAATTTTGACAAAGGCCTCTTTATCAGGGTTGAGGTTCTTTTACGTGCCGTAAATCTACGACACAGGACCAATGGCTTTAGCTCCGTTCCTAAGGAAGTCATACTAAAGATTTTTGTACCCGAAAAAATCCATCGCCCTCCGCCGGGTTTGAACACACCACCTTGTGAACTAGTTGCTAGCATGTTACCTCTAGACTTCGGAGAATGACACCACTTTTTATGTACATCGGTGTTTATGTACATCGGTGAACATACTCAAAGGGCACACAGTTAACTAAATTCCTCAATTAGAGTGCAACCCTTGACCCCTTTAATATAAAGTCGAGTATGCGATTGCCAGTTAAACAGATTTCAATTAAATGCCTAAAACTTAAACAGTAGCAACATTATTAAGAATAAAAATTATATTTCGAGTTTTCGTATCCTTAACTAAAGTCCATTCACTCGAAACCATTGTGATTCATAGATAGGTACGTGTTATTATGTATAGTTTTAGGATACTGTAAACTGTCATGATAGTGAATAAAAATAGTGCCATCAGGAAGTTATATTTTCTTAGATTATGCATTACAAGATAAATCATTAATCATGATAAGAGAACGCAATGGAACGAGGAAAGAGCCCTAAGCAGCACCACATTTTACCATTGCATATGTGAGACCTTATCACCAATCTCAACATCTTTTTTCGATCAGATTAAGAACGACAGCAAGTTTTGGGTGTTCCACTAGTACTGTAATGTAATCATTTATTCCAATAACATACATTAGTATACAACATGGAAGGTATTCCCTAAATCAAAACGCATGACTCAAGCAAAACTCTTTGATATAAGAGTATTTATTCGATTGTCAGTAAGTAATCAAATTGCTTACCAGATCTAAATCCATATTTCTGGGTAGAAAAGTCACTGACTTGTTCGAAGCATAATATAATAATCACATCTTGTGGATTAATTCTTATATTATTTTTAGAAAACACTTGCACCAGGCATGTTCATAAACTTCTAGTAATGATTCATTGCCAAATTTGAACTGGTATTACTTTTCAAAATTAAAATATGCTTGGAAATATTCCTTTATTGAAACATAATACAAAATTTTAATGTCCAAATATGGCTATTCAAGTATTTTCAAATTTTAATTAGAGTTTTGGTACAGAGGGGCATGAGAGGTTGCTAAGATATTTTAACTGTACATTAAATGAATACTTCTGCAACGAATAATTGTCGCCTTCCATGGTGTAATGATTACCATGCTAACTTCATATACCCAAGGTCGCGGGTTCAAACCCGGCGGAGGACGATGGTAAAAATCCTTAGCATGGCTTCCTTCGGAAGGGAAGTAAAGCCGTTGGTCCCGCGTCGTAGATTTGAAAGAGAGGCCTCTGAGCAAAATTAAACGGTCTTTCACACCCAATTTAGAATGGGACGCTGAGAACCACAGCAGTTAAAGAGCGTCCATAAATAACACGCCATTTACATTTTTTTAACGAATAATTGTTTGGTGAGCTGGACACACTTGTGCACTTGCTCAAAATAGACTACTTTCAGTGGCGGAACCCACGCCTATTTGGAGACGTCTTTTCAAGTATCGGAGTTAAGAAGTACTTAATCATACTAGTGATGCCTTAGGTCTGGAAAATGGTGCACATGGCATTAAAATTGTTGCTAATGAAAAAGTGTTGACTACTTTTCTTGATATCCGCCTTACTGTCACCCAATACAAACTAATTTGGTCACAGAATAAAAAGAGAAATTCGAACATCTACCCATTTCTTCAAAATGCAAAAACAAACAACAAAAACTACATGAAAAGCATATTAACGGTGCTTGCTTCCTCAGGACACTATAACTATTGATAAAATAAGTACACTTGCAAAAATTTTTGGACCATAGAGTTCAAAGGCTAGTAACCACATAAAGGACCTATAAAACAGAGTTCTAGCAATCCAAGACATTCCATCATTAACATTTATCTGCAGATGTGTATGTGACGGAAGCTCAGTGCACAGCACTTACAAACAACCGTTTAAACACACATGCGATCAAAATTATGAGGATGAAAATGTTTTCTTGATGTCATTTGTCCCTCATCAGCTTCACACTAATGATATGAAAAGTATTATTGGGCGAATTCCCGTATCTCATCAGCTAGGTTATTTAAGAATATAAAATGGTGTATAAGAAAGAGCCTAACAAAAGATAAAAGAAGACATTTTAAAAATTGAGATTCAAATTAAGAAATTAATATCAACCGAGGCATTAGTTGAGAACAATTCAAAAGAAGTATAACCAAAAACTTGTTATGACCACGCTAGATGGGAAGATGTTTAATGCAGTTTCAGAAAACATCTTATCACAGATACTATATTTGTGTGTCCTTCAAGGGGATAAGCACCGACCTACTTCTAAAGAGAGTAGCCAATATATTCTGCAAAATACGAGTTCGGACTTTCAACACTACACACTTGCATTCACCGTTTTGAACCCCAGTTACTATTTTTTTATAGGTTGGAAATTATACTTTGGCAAATCAAAGGCGCAGAAAACAATTAAAAACTTATTGAACCGAGAAAAAAGACTATTAGGGAACGATGCAAAAGTTAAATGGGATCAAGAGTGGACATGCCAATACTTGCTAGTGATGCAAGTAATGATAGAAACACCGCAAGGCGATTCTTCAGAAATGCCAATCTGAGTGCTTCTATCAGACGAATAACTGAAGATTTATTTCAGAGCTTTGTGTTATTTTTTGCAAACAAGTTATTTTATAAACAAGGTTAGGAAATAAAATTACAAGCTTTTCCAATATAAACATCAGATACTAAGAAACTGCACATGCAACTGTACGCGTTAAATACCAAGGGTATATTTCAGTTGTAATAAATAATTGCAAAACAAATGAAACGTGTACATGGGTGGCTACTCATTATAACTCCATGGCACGACAGCTCACGGGGAACCTTGGCCTACCGCCCGGCCGCTGCGTCCCCCACCTCGGTCTACTACAGACGTCATGGATGGGGTGCAGTATTGGAGGGTGAGACGTGGTCAGCGCCTCGAGCCCCTCCCGGCCGGTTAATGCGGTCCTCACGACCTGGAGCCGCTACTTCTCCATCAAGTAGCTCCTCAATTGGCCCCCCAGGGACCTCACGAGGCTGAGTGCACCCCGGTCCAGGTCTCCCAGCGGGGGAAAAATCCCCACGCTGGTACTGGGGATCGAACCCAGGTCTCCCGCTTTGTAGGCAGCTGGGTGGCTACTCATTGGTAGTTCCAAAATAAATGCCTTCTGGAGAATTCACAGATAACTTAACATACTCGTAAATCGGAGTGCCATTTCCGTTTCAGTCCCCGACAGGTGGAGCAGGTGGGATGTACAGGCTGCGGAGAAGAGGGTTGCGATGGTGAGTGCAGGAACGCAGTAATCATTTATAGGAGGCGTGGAGGACAGGAGCGACCTCCGAAATACCAAGGTCAGCGTGCAGGTTAGCATTGCGGACAAACCAAGGAGCCCCCGTTATCAGCCGCAAATAACGGCTCTGTAGCCGTGGTATCCTGAAAATTTGTGTTCGGGATGCAGATCCCCAAATGGAGCAGCCAAAATGCCAGATTGGGCGGATAAGAGAAGTATAAATGAGCTGTTTATAGCGTAACCCCAAAGTTGATTTTCCAGACATGAGGTATTTCACCTGTGTGACTTTATGCTGAACAGTCTGCACAACATGTGAGATATGCTTGTCCCGGTAAAATGAAACACGGTGCTGAAATGATCAAACACTACAATGGAAACGAATAAATGCAACTAAAACCAATGCCGTATACTCTATTAATTTGACCTCAGAGGCAACAAGACATTATTTAAACAAACCTTATCTGTTCCATTCTCTACCTGTTCTGCAAACAAATTATTGTTACCAAAGATTATTGCATCATATATTTCATGCTAATGGAGATAAACCTTAGCAGAATAGTCTTATTATTTGCTTCTTTAAAATTGGAAGCGAAGTAAGGGAATACACCAGGCTAAAGTGACAGTAAAATCTTTTAAACTCTGTCGCTACGTAATTGACATTGAAATTAGGTTCTCTTCCCATGTTCGAGAGAGAGAGAGAGAGAGAGAGAGAGAGAGAGAGAGAGATATGAAACGTACAAGGACTTCCAGTTTCAGTGACTATTCCCAAGAAATTCAGGATAAACATTTTTTGCCCTGTAAATATCTTTAATACACGGCATTTAAATCAAAATCGTTAAGAGTTATTGAGAAAATCGAAAATTTCGAAAAATGTTTCATGTAAAGAGTAATTTGTGATGGGGAGATTTTCCTGAAAAACTTCGTGTCACACTCCTTGTAAAATACTAAACTGAAACACACACACACACACCACACACAGAGACAGAGAGCCACAGACACAGAGAGACAGAGACTCAGAGAGACAGAGACAGAGAGAGACAGACACAGAGACACACAGACACAGAGAGACAGAGAGACACAGACATAGAGAGACAGAGACACAGACAGACAGAGAGAGACAGACACAGAGACACAGAGAGACAGAGACACACAGACACAGAGAGACACAGACAGAGAGACAGAGAGAGACAGACACAGAGACACACAGACACAGAGAGACAGAGACACACAGACACAGAGAGACAGAGAGACACAGACACACTCACAGGACGGTTTCCTAAAACTTATTTTTATGATTCAGGGGTCCTCATAATATGTATTTCCGGTGAAATCTCGGTACCAAAATTTTAGGTGTAATATATACAATCTAGAGAAAGCAAAATTCAACAACTCTAAATCAAGTTGTCCGAATATTTTGTCCACATAGAACGAAGAAATTTCAATCAACGTTCAGGATAAAAAAAAAAACAAAAAAAAAAAAAAAAAAAAAAACTGCCATTGTATTAACTTCAGTGTGGTACGTAGTGCCTTCATGACACCTTAACCAGTTCAGCATAATAAAGAAATGCATTTCCTTTTTATTACAATGGACACCAACTTAATAAGTTGTTCCTTATACACTGTAAGTATATTAATAAAGGGGCATACCTTGGTTTATAGAAAATACGACAGAACTGCTGGAATCCAGGTTTGTCTATATTTAATGGCTCAGGAGGATCAAAATATCTCCTGACACTGGCCATATAAGGCCATGTAATCATTAGGATTCAAAGCAGTTACTAAGTATTTCTAATAAGACAATTAATGTGCAATTCGAAATGTGTCTGTTTATAAGTTAGGTGTACTGAGTACAATCACTATTGTATTTTCATGTTCTTGGTAGTATGTCAGGTGAAGATGTAATGTTAATGTTTAAATCAAGATTTCAACGGACATGTTATAAAAGTGTGAAACTTGGTAAAACTGAAATGAGAGATTAATTATATATAATATATTTCAAGCCATTTTAATGCTTCAGTTTGTAGCCGATCGTATTACCAGAGTAACGAAACTTCAAGATTTATTTGCATAGTAGGTAGCCATTAGAACCCAATATGTTCACTAAGAAGATAATATTGAATAGATAGACTAATAAATAACAAAAATAAAATAAAAAAAGAAAAATAAGGAAACTTTCCAGCTTGCTAATGATATGCAGCGTTTAAATTGATCGACACTTGCTTCCTGCCTTGTGTGCCTAAAACAAATTTTCATTTTATGTATAACAATGTTATGAGTGCAGTACAGCGATCTAACAACAGGCGAAAAAGAAAAGAACAAGAAAAACGCACAGATCAAACACTTGCCGATACGAAAAATGTATCCGCTCAACAACGGGAGTGTCATGCGATTACATGCCCATCTCAGTTTACAGCACTTTTTATATGTTTACAAACATAGGTGATAGGCAGAAAATGAGTCAATTATATTAAACTCAGGGACATTTCAAATAATGCAATGTGTTTAATCCAATTGCAATTCAATGCGGTTGGTGAGAGTTCACGTATCGAGGGGAAGAGAGAATGTGTGTGTGTGTGTGCATCTGAGTATGTATGTGTGCGCGGGAACACATGTGCTACGTATTTAGAAACCAATACAAAGCCAATCATATTGTCTATGCCCTTAATATTACTATGCTTTGCTTAATGGTTTTACAGGAAAAAGAATTAATCATACCTCCAAGTTACTAACAAGAAATGCCAAACGACCCAGTATTCATAGATAACATTTCTTTATTTTTGTATTGAAATACGCTTATAAATGGACTAGCCATCATTGTTTCTATTTATAACAGAATATAATTCTTATACGAAACGAAATAACGTCAATATTTTGGCTTTCTGTCCCTAACAGAATGCCAAAGTTCCCTTTAGAAATATTTGTGTCCGAGTTCTGTTACTTCCTATGGTCATATTTTGGAGACACATTTATTTTCGATCTCCCCATTTTCATTTTATCCAATACCGGATCGAGATTCATCGGGTATTGAATCGAAGTAGCTGGAATCTATAGATTGCCATTTCAAAACGCCATATTTTCATAATATAATGCTCTTGTTTTCTATTGGTTTTACCATCATAGGCAATCTGATTTTTCTGATTATGAATTAATTTTTCACGCACTACACTGGATTGTAGGAAACTCTGATGCCGTGGTTAATGCTGTAATAAATTAATAATTATTTGATAGATAAATAATGGGGAAGTAGAAATCCACTCGTGAATAATTTCCTAAATTAAAATCGGGGTTTAAAGTAGAATACATATGTTCCAATTATGTAAGGGGCATTAAGAAGGAAGTTGCCCTGGAAAAAGGAATTGGCTAGGTGGCAGTAGCGAAGATAATTAGATTCGGGAAAACTCACTAAGCAAGAAATACGTTAGCTAAGTGTCAGACCGGTAAAATTTCTACGCTCACAATTCAAAAGGGATGCGCGAAAAGGCACGTAAGCAAATTCTGGGAATTAGGAAGAAGATTATCAGGAATTAGTAAATCAGAAAGTAAAATGTTGTCTTAGACGGTAACATGAAGTGTAAGACAAACCAACATAAAACCTAGGGTTTTGATGGGTAGCCGTGATTTAGAGGGACTTGAATGAGTGAAAAAGCGTGTATTTCGAAAATGTATTTTCTTTTATAACGACTGCTATTCTGTCTTCAGTTCTTCGTCTTACATTTGTTAACAATGTAGCACCTAAGCACAGCGTGGGGCCCATCACCTATTTTGCGCTGATTGCTAGAGAATTTGCTCTGTAGGATTTTAGCAATTTATTTAAAATTTTTACTTTTAAACACGAAACGAATTTTGCCAATAGCGTAAAATTCTTAATATTTGGAAGTTAGCAGATTTAATACAACGCAGCTATATAATTCCTCGCACTTAAATTCAGGATCAGCTAACTGTTCATCCTAAAACAAAATGCTAATAGTTCCAAATAGATAGGTTAATAGTCTGTATTAAATAGTCTCAGTACGTTTTCGTTCTCGCCCAACTCATGCAAGCCCTGAGAAGAACTCACTGGAGTAACCTTCAACAATCGCCAGACGACTAGAAAACTGGTGATTAGCGTGGGGCTTGAGTTAGAAACTAGGAAAGCCACACCGGGAATCAAACCATGGGATCGATAGCACGAGAAATTGTGAATGAATGAAGGAGGACAATCCTGAATGGCGGTAGTTCATGCTACACAGAAGCCGACAAGCAACAAAGAAGAAAGACGTCCTCAGCAACATTAGGCAACAGTGAATGTGTCTTAAACAAGATACAAGGTGTAATTTTATTTACTTTTGTGTTGATTTCTGCAAATGCGACCGAGCTGGATGGCTCTCTCGGTTTCGTCTCTGGCTCACATTCGGGAGTTCGCGGGTTCGCTTCACTTGGCCAGCCTACCGGACTCATTGGTTTTTCGGGGGTTTCCCCGAAACCAGAAAGATAAGGTAGGAGACCTGCTAGAACCTTGGAAGAAACGACAGAGCAGGTTAATGAAGTAGCCACAGCATTAACAGATAAAAGTGTGACGAAGCAATGCATAATTTATTAGTGGACATCTCGTTGTGTAATAGGGAGGGGCATGCACTTGAACTAGTGATCCTAGATATGTTACTGTACATTGAAATGCAGGTAAGAACCACAACATGTAGTGCCTAACTATCTTGTGAATAATATTTCAGCTCCAAATTTTGAGAATGAGGACTTGAACTATCCGACATCCTTTATTCGAGTGTTGCTGGTATATTTCACTGAAATATATACGGAGAGGTATAAACTTTTTTTTCTTAGAATATGTTTTAAAGAGAATGCAGAAAATTTGCTGGGTATCTCTTCCAAGACATTTATGAGTATGTGTATGAGTAGGCTGTTTTCCTTCGTGGTCCAGGAGTAACATATTAGCCTCTGGTTCCCAAGGTCGTGGATTCATTTTTAATGTATGAGTAGATAAGTGATAGCGAATATTCAATCCGAAGGTCCGTCTATGGCCGGGAAGGAATCTTGGGAGAGATCACAACCTGGTCTCGGCTTTCAGACAACTATGATAACGCGGAGGTGTTGCTATTTCCATTTCACGGACTGGAGATGCATTTATAATGAAAGGACACACACCCAGTACTTCCAGCGAGGGAAAATAAAACTGGAAATTGAGTATTAATTATGGACGCGCTTTAACTGCTGCGGCTCTTAACGCCCATTTTATATTAGGTGTGAAAGACCGCAGAGGCCTGAAGCTCTTACGTGCCGTAAATCTACGACACGTGACCAACGGCTTTACATCCCTTCCGAAGGAAGCCATGTTAAGGCTTTTTACGCCCGAATAAATCCATCGTCCTCAGCCGAATTTGAACCCGTGACCTTGGGTAACGGGAAAGGGGGAGAAAATCCTCATACTGGTACCGGAAATCGAACCCGAGTCCCCTGCACTAGCCGTGCTAACAGGTTAGACGATTAGAGTTATGCTGGCGTGGACAAATAGACAAATAAGTATCAGGTTTGAGTAGAATAATGGAAAACAGCCGTAGAACTGACCATTCGATAGTTAATTATTTCATGAAAATAAGTAATTTTCATAAGTAAATTCAGGAAATTTGAGTGTTATATTCACTGATCAATTTTTAAGATTTGATAAAAATTCTCACAGCATATTTTACCGAAAACATAAGTACTAATTAGTGATGATAAAGTCTAGTGACATGTCTGAAATGATTGAGTTATTAGCACTGGGATGTAACCAACAGAAAGTATAAGGAAAATTTACAGAAATCAGGGCAGAAATGAAGAATAGTTCACATTTCTTCGGGTAAGAGGTACTCTTACAATTAGAAATCAGGAAGTAATAAGCAATAGTTAAGCAGGTCTGGTCTCCAGATCAGACCCAGTGCATAGGGAAAATGGAAATAGAAACAGTTTGAGAGAAATACCCTAAATATGAATCTCCACAAGAGAGGTAGGTGGACATGTACAAAGCAATTACATGAGTGCGGGAATATTTAAGAGGCCCAGTAAGCAGCAGTAAGCATAATTAATTTAATGAATATCTGGGACCTGGAAACGACTCTGAGTTTGGGCCTAGAACAGGAGAGAGAAACAGAAGTAGCAGAACTTTTCTAATAGAGAGATTGGACGGAAGCTGTAGAAATCACATGGCAAGTGTTAAGGAGAAACAAAATCAGACAGGTGAAACCAAAATCATAAATAATAATATACTGGGTTAGGTATTGCTCTGTAATAGGGAAAAACAAATAAATGCTACGATAGAATTTATACCTATAGAACTTATGCTAGGAAAGAAATCAAGAGACTGTGAAGGTAAATAAATCTCAATTAAGTCAGGAAAATAGGGCTAGGATTGCTATTTGAGACGGTATTTCTTTACGCCACTGATCCAGAATGATTATGTTCATTAGAAAAGTCTATAAGCAATCACTAATATTTCTATTATTATTATCATTATTATTATTACTATTATTATTATTACTATGTATGAGTGATTTATCTTATTCTCTTGTATTTAATGTATAACTTTTAACTTCAGCTATGTCAACGTTTACAACGCAGAACTGCTAGGACTACGCAGTTAAATTTAACAAAGGACACCCTATGTTGTTCTCAGTATCCTTGAGAATTTGCAACTTTCCTCTATTTCTTATGCGTGCATTAGTTATAAGTGCTTGCTCGGTAAAAGTACCTAAAATTTAGCAAGCAAAGTAATTTTCTTTATATCTATGAGTCACTTGATCAGATTACAATAAAACTACGTGATATGGTGACGCTAAAAGTAAGTTTTGGCGGCAAATATTAGCCGTTGGAAATTTAGAAAGCTTAGGACAGGCATCTTGCCTCTTGGGCTATATAAACATACTCAATCTGAGAAATTAAACAGTTTATCCTGTCTCCTTGTGGACGACTCCACGTCACTCGGTGGAAGGATTCCGCCCCGAAATTATCAAGTACGATGTAAGCGTAATGTTAATAAGTGCTACTATGTAACGCGTATACCATCAGTATATATTAAGTAATTACTCAAATGTAAAAAGGTGTCCACATAAATGTTTTACACCGATGTTTGTCGAGGTGACTTCACCTTAAGTGTTTAATGTTCCGTCGAATAAATATCCAGTTGCTATTATCAATTTTAAACCAGAGTCCGTACCCAAATTCTTTCCTTTAACCACTCTGAGAGACTCAACAGCTCTACTGATTACGAATTCTAAGATAGCTACGTCTAGGCAACTAAAAGATCAGCATCTTCGGAAAAGGTGCGTTTTATATCGAACATGGTGAACTCATTCTCAATTTTGTATGTCGTCAGTTCATCACTCGACTGACACACCTAAGAAAGTATAGAGGAAATGTTTTCCCCACACCGTCGTTAATCGACAATTAAAGAATACAATGCGGGCAAATAAAATAAACATAATCAAAGACACAGACACGCATAAACAGAGACGCGACAAACTTGGCGCAACCAATGTGTTGGGCTCAAGAAGGAAAGTGTGTTCGAATAAGGAAAAAAAAAAAAAAAAAAAGCCTGAACACTGCTCCGCAACCTAAGTTTCTTCGTGGTAGCGAAATTCCAAATTGAAAGAAGGAGCACGGAGGACTTCAAGTACCACAAGGACTTCCAGATTCGTCTAGAATATCTAGAACTTAATGTGAGTTCAGTGAAACCACCCCTCTTGCGTTTTATAAATGTCAAAGTTAGCTTCATTTCTCAAGTGCAGTATATTTGAAACGAAAACTTCGCCAGCTGAAAACCCAGGTCAAACCACTTCACTTATACTTAGTGTTAAGACTATTAGTTAGCAAGAGAATATATGTTACTACGTAACAGTAGACTAGTACTAGTAAGAAAAATGCGTTTTGAGAACACTACTATAAAATTTCTCTTCGAAAGGGACGTAGACCTAGACAACTGCGAGCGGGAGCCTATTGTTCAGCATGCGCAGAGTGTGGAAAGGGAGGGCTCATTTTCAGTTACTCTGGAGGTAGAATGTTTCCTTGCAGAGGGGAGATTTCACACAAAGGACAGATGACCAGGTCATTACCCAACAATCCTGCACTACCACAAAATTTCGGGTAACTCTTGAACTTGCTTGTGAACAGACTATCTGAACAGAAAAATGAAATCAAAATTACAATAAATGAAAAAAAAAAATCCAGGCCATTATGAATAAACAAGAGGAAACACAGAGTGTAATATATAAACGTAGTTTTTTTACCACAATTCTGCCCTACCACAAAATTTCGGGGAACTCTTCAACTTGCTTTTAAACAAACTATTTGAACAGACAAAAGAAATCAAAGTTACAATAAATGAAACAATTCAGGCCACTATGAATAAACAACAGGAAACACAGAGTGCAAAAGATAAACAGAAAGGGGAAATGCAGGACATGCTAAATGAACAGAATGAACAATGGAGGGCACTTCAAGTACATTTGGGTAACCAATTAAGGAAAAACTTTGAAAGTCAAGAGGACACATCTTCACAAATTTAAGAAAGACATTTCTCTAAGATTAATAATATTCAAGTACGTGTAGATACTCAACGTAATGATTACCAAAGGGAACTCAATAGAAAAAAAAAATATCCTCGAAAAGCTAGATAAATAATTATGTAAACAAAGCGAAAGGTTTCAAGTTTTGTAGAGTCAAATAGGGAGGAATTAGATCTCATACATAACAGTCTCAGGAGAGAGATCAATTTAACTGATAAACAAATTGATCACATGATTGGGTCCCACAGTAAATTAAAAGAGGAGAGTGAGTTGTCAAACACTAGAATGAAAATTGAATGGGGAGAGAAGCTGGCTTTTTTATAAGGGTTGATTTGAGAAATCAAAATAGTAACCTTCAGAAAAAACAAAAAATCACAGAAATTTGGCAAATGCTCATAAAGAGTTATGTAAACGCACCAATAATGTGGAGTTTAGGTTAGCAACAGAACCTAAAGAATCAACTTCTCGATCCATTAACAATAGTGATATTTTAAATATGTATGTAAATGAGAGTTTTTCAGAGCCTAGAGATGACTTGCCTAATACTAGAGCTGCAAATTTAGATTTTGCTCAGGTCACTGTACATAGTGACAACAATACTCATATGTCTAATATATTTAATGAAGGAAAATGTTTCACAAATAATAACGCATTTTCAGAGTTTCCATTGCCTAAATTTAAAGAAGCAAGTGGAGATTCACCTTTAGTTTTCCTGGAGCAGTTGAGTGAATACTTCGGTATCAAACATTTTCTAGAGGCACTCAAAATGGCCATTGCTAAGAAGTGTTTAGATTCCCTTACTCTCGACTGGGTTCACCTAGCAATGTCGCCGCATGACAATTTCGAGTTTTTCAGACACATCTTCCTAAACAGATTTTGGAATGCTGCTCGACAGCAAACGATAGGATCAAAATTGTGCTATGGGCAATATTCATCTAATGAGAGAATAATAATGTTCGATTATTTTCTTCTCCATTCCAGATATATTAAACATCTCAGACCATAAATCTCCAAATCAGAGATCATTGAAATTCTTACAAACCATTTTCCTCTGAGAATACAGGCCTATTTGCTTATTGCCAAGCCGAATATAGTTATTTACATGGTAGAACTGCTATCAGGATTAGAGATGCAAGAGTTAGGATCAGGGCGGAATTTCAGCAACAATTGAGGTCGAACTTCACCAACAGATTTTCGAGGACGGCATAACCGAAATTTCAATAATCGAAACGAAACTCATAAGGAGATATATGGAAACTCTATTTCAAACTTTGAGAGAGACACGATAGGAATCAGAGGCATGTTAGAACAGAAAACATCACGAGATGCGGTTTTCTAGAAAACTACAATGCATCTGACAATAATCGCTAATCACATTTCTATACAGGTAGGGGAACCAGAAATAGGAACCTCCGAAGACCACGCGGGACGTATAGCGGTCGAAATAACTATTACCCTTCGGACGATGAGCAACCAAGGGCACGCAAAAATGGAAAATGCAACAATACTGAAACTAACCAAAGTCAGGGACACGAAATCTGAGTAAAACTAGTTAGAAATACTAGATTATCGGAAAGCTGTTATAAAACTCACATATGGGGGGGGACGTTGTGTGGGTTCAGAATCTGTACACTTGGAGTGGAAATTCCAACAATGCCATAAAATTGACAGCTCTTGCAACAAAGCATAAGGCTAGTGAGCAGAGAGAACTAGAACATTTTGAAACTCCTTATATTACCACTAAGGTATTCAATAGCTTAATCAAAACCTCAATTGACTCCGGAGTTTCATATAGTGTGTTATCGGCGCACATTTACCAACAATGGGTAAATGAAAAATGCAAACTAATGGTATTGCTTACTATCAATTTGTTATGCAAATTGGCAGTCGGAAAAGGTACGCAGTGTATTAAGCTTCAGTACTTTTTAGAATTTGAAAACGAGGGAAGAAAGTTCAGAAATGAATCGTTAATTGTCGCACGTCTCAACAATCAAACAATTTTAGGTTCAGATTTCCTTAACGATCATAAGGTGGAAATTGATTATGTACAAAAGGAATTGAGAATAAGGAATGGCAGCTCAAATGATGTCATTTATCCTTGAGAAAGAGTATACAAATCTTAAAGGAAGAAAAGAACTTGTTGTCCACCGATTTATTTGTACAAGAGTTAAAAGTACGACAACCAAGCGATGGCCGGAGAGGGAGAGACGATGAAAAGAGACAGAGAAAGAAAAACTGCAAGAAGACAGAGAAAGCGCTACTACTATCTACCCCGTACCTGCTTTCCTCCAAAATTGTGAAGAAAACATATTTGCTGCTGAACTCAATGAAAAATCTACAATGCTTCGTGGAAAGAGCTACCAGGCTAATAATCTAACTAGTGAAAATTAATGAACTGTTTACTGTTTTATTTGAAAATAAAGATTTTCGAACATTCCAGGATTATGTAAATTATATACGCACACTTTTCACATTGGGAATGTGCCTTCTTTCCGTCACAAGTATAACAACTTATCCCTGGTTTAGAGAAACAAGCTCAGCAAGTTTTCGTTAAATGCTAAGAAACAAAATTATTGAAGAGGGGAATTCACAATACATTTCTGCTTTATGCTGGACTGTGAAAAAGGGAACACCAGTTAAATTACGAGCTACGTTACACGCCAGAACAATTAATACGTATTTACGTGAAGACCATTTCCAAAATGAGAACGTTAATCACACTCTAGCCAAACTTTCTAGAGGAAAATATATGTAAATTATTGATCTTACCAATACCTATTAGCAGATTCCACTCGATCCTGCAAGAGACTATTTTAGTTTTAGTTTTCGAGGTGATATTTATAGATGCTGTGTTTTACCATTCGACACGAAGAATGCATCTGCAGATTTGCTTCGAGGACTCAAAGAAGCTTTCAGAAATTCTTCATGTGACTTTTCTGTTAACTAAATCGATGATTTTCTATGATTTCAGAAACTTTTCAGCTTCCTCTAGAACACACCAATCTTTATCTAGATTACGTAATGCAGGGTTTACTGTAAACCTGGAAAAATCTAAATTCTGCATTACAGAAGTGAATTTTCTTGGGTTTGTAATTAGTGAAGAAGGAATGTATCCAAATCCTGAGAGAATAAGAGAGGCTCAGGTCTTTTAAACAATTTAAGGAAGAAGAACAAAGGGAAAGAAAACAAGCTTCGAGTGATTCAGAAGAAAAATGATTAACGGTCTACGCCAAATAGAAAGCGTAACCATCACTCGATGATTACGAAATTGAGTGCCTATGAGGAGCCTTAAATTGTTACATTTTTATTTTGTGTAACTAATATTTTTTACCATAATTATTGTTTTATTAAGGGGAAATTTTATTGTATTTTTGTATGTTTTCTTGCGAACTGGCGAATTTTAAACTCTGTAGCCTTCACAATATCTTAATAAATTGTTTTATGTAATTATTGTAATAATATAATAATCTTTATCCAATTTATGAATGTATATGTTTATTTGTGTTAATTTTGGAAATGTACCATGTAATGTGTAAAACCAGTTTAACTTACAGTCTCGGCAACCGTTCTCCGGCCCTGACGTTTTGCGGGGTAAGGGCGATCGACGGGGTGATTAAAATTGCTAACATACGCAATGAGTGTAATTGAAAAGGATTATCAAAATGATGATGGGTTGACATATATTACCCTTAGCCATTAGTAGTTAAAGCGGGCGTTAAACACTACAAAAAAAAAAATATTATCCTTAAAATATTGTGGGACACAAAAGACAAATACATGGACAGATGACACTGTTGCAGGGACAATGAAAGTGCCAGTTGGGTAAGGAAGTAGATTGATTCTGCTTCATGCTCGTGGTGTACATGGTTTTGTTCCATTGGCATGCTCTTATTCAGATCACAGAGCACTCGTGATTATCATGAAGAAATAAACGGAGACACATTTAAGACCTGGCTCCAAGAATCCCTTCTGCCAAATATAATATCGCTCCAAACTCCATTATTGTTATGGACAATGCGCCAATCCATTCGGTTCAATTAAACAAAGCACTAGCAATGAACGATAGAAAGAATGTCATTCAGCAGTGGTTGGAGAAGAGCAATATCCTGTAGTGTCTGCAAAAAATGACGAAAGCGGAACTCATGGAAATTTTAAAAGTGTACAAGCCGTGTTTTTGTATTCATGAGATAAGACACCATTGCTGCTGTTCACAGCCACACTGTCATCAGACTACTATCCTACCACTGCCACTTCAACGCAATTGAATTAATTTGGGCACAAGTGAAAGGATATATTGCAGAACATAATAAAACATTCCATATCGCTGATGTTAAACTACTGGTGATGCAAGGAACTCTGCAAGTGACAGCAAATAAGTGGAAGAGTGTCGTGGATCACGCCTTGAAAATCCTGAAACAAGCAAGGGAAGCTGACGGTGTAGTGGAAACACGTGTGGAGAAACTAATAATTTCACGGTCCTGATGGCAACAGCAGTTGCTCTAGTGATGAAGCCGAGGAAATTGATATTTACGACTATTGCGGCTTTTCGCCACTCATTTAAGCGTAAGCTGTTGGTATTTTTTTACCTTTAGTTAATAGCCACTTTTAATTACAATTTTTTTTCTCCGCATATGGCATGCCAATTGTTTCCATGTTCTGCTATTCAGTAGTAATGTATAATATACATACTCATAGTGTCCACAGACGTTTTAAAAAGTAGCGATTAGATCTGAAATATGTACAATGCTTTAAATGCACGTGTGTTCCTCTGCTTGAAATTCCCGCTAAAGTACTAGCAACATCGCGTTTCCCCTCTCGAGAAGTGTCAGAGCCGGAGAACGGCTGGCAAGACTGTAGTAAAAAAAATGTTCTTAATGGACTGAGTATCCCTCGGGGGTCAGATAAAGACATTCTTTTATGTTTGCAACGTATTGACAAAAAGAGTGTAGTCCGTTAGAAAACAGTTACCCATTCCATTGTCTGTTCAACGACCTCAACACCTGAGAATCGATTGCTTGTCCATTTAAATACTACCTAGAGAAATTGAAAGAATGTAAGAAGCCTATGAATTTCTTCGCAACCAAAATTCATAAACTTTTCAGCGGCAGTTTGAGACGGCCTTTCTTTACGTCACTGCTCAGAATGATTAGTATATTCATATTAAAAGTCTATAAAAATCACCAATGTTTCTATTATAATTATATGTTTACATAAGTGATTTATCTGATTTTCTTGTATTCGGTTCAACAAGTTTTAACCTGACCTATGTTAACGTTTCCAACGCAGAGCTGCTAGAACTACGCAGTTAAATTTAACATGGGACACCCTACGTTGTCCTCAAAATCCTTGAGAATGTGCAACTTTCCTTTATTAGGATTATAAGTGCTTCCTCAGTAAAGGAAGCTTCCTAAGATATAGGAAGCAGGGTATTTTTTTTTATGTTCGTGAGTCACTTGATCAGACCACAATGAAACCACGTGATATGGGGACGCTAAAAACAAGTTTTGGCGGCAAATATTAGCCAGTGGGAATTTAAAAAGCTTTAAGATAAGCATCTTGCCTCTTGGGCTATATAAACAGACCCAATTTGAGAAATTATACAGTTTGCCTTGTCTCAATGACGGCGACTCCACGTCACCCAGTGGAAGGTTTCCGCGTTGAAATTATCAAATGTGATGTCAATAATTCTACCATGTAACAAATATTTTTACTCAAGTATAAACCATCAATGTGCATTGAGTGGTTATTCAAGTGTATAAAGGTGTCCGTATAAATGTTTTACACCGCTGTTTGTCGAGGTGCCTTCACCTTAAGTGTTTGATGTTTCGTCGAATAAATATCTGGGCGAAACAGAATCCTGCTGCTATTATCAATTTTAAACCAGAATCCATACCCAAATTCTTTCCTGTAACCACCCTGAGAGATTCAAAGCTCTACTGATTACGAATCCTGAGATAGCTACGCCGAGGCAACTAAAGGACCAACATCTTCAGAAAAAGTAAGTTTTATATATATACACAGGTCCGGCATAAAACATAGTGAACTCGATGACACACCTAAGAAAGCATATTGGAAATCTCTATCCCACACCATCGTTAATCAACAACCAAATGATACAACGTGGGCAATATAAAATAGACAAACAAACACACATACAGAGACGCGACATATTGAAGACATTAAGAAATCGGCAGCAAAACTAAAGGCAAAAACAAAAGGAGTACAATTGGCACCATAGCAGGTGGTTTAGTTGTCATTAAATATAACAAGCTGTTAAGTATGCTAAAAGCTTCAAATGGAAGATCGGAATTGTTTTACAAATGTCGTGCAGTAATTTCTTTGCGGATTTCGCTGGCATGTTTACGAATTAAAATATGCTATTAATGAAAAGCCAGCGGGTAGATGCCGTAAACAGCTCCTTAGTCGAAGGGCACAGTTGTTCCTGGGTCTTGATAAGTCAAGTTTTGGGTGAACTTTTATTTAGCAATAATTATGTGCAATTTATGGTAACTGAACAGAACATGAAGGATAAGATTGTGAAAGATTGTGTGTTTGTGTGTGTGTGTGTGTGTGTGTGTGTGTGTTCGTGTATTGTAAAGAGCAAACGAGAAGGAAATGCCAGTCCCGTAACACGTCTTGAACATGGAAACAAGAATACCCATATCTGACATAAAACAAGTTGAAATCCCAGTGAGAAAGTTTCTGAGAAGTAGTCCTGCATCAAAAGCAGTATACCGTAAATAAAACCAGAGGGAGGGTTACTGTGATGATCTGAACAGAGTAATTCAATAACTGGTAAGGGATGTTAGAATTAAGTAGTTAGTGTACAGGTTAGGAAGTTAGAGGAGCATATGTCAGTGATAATCTCCGTCAACACCATCTACACCTTTATTGTCATGGCTGAAGATTCAGGTCTGTGAATTAAATCGAACAAGCATCTTCCGGAAGTACTTACAAGTGGGATTCTTCTATCAATGATGCATAAACTGTAATTGGTCCAAATGGATTTAATGTACCGGTTATATTTCCAAAACTAAGTTTGCAATAACATTGTAAAATAAAATTGAATTGAGATAACATAGGTGCCTAGAACTGTGCCAGCAATTAATATCGAAATTGAAAATATTCATGTGAATTTACTATAAACAGAGGGAGAGATGTTCATAGCACGCGCTTTGTGACGCTTAAAACTAGCATATTCAGCTCTTGTCTTCTTTGTTGCGTGAATGTTGGAGTGTCGTTAAAGAACTGTAGGATAAATCAAGAATTTCACCCCGAAAAATATCACACTTCCTTAGCCAGATTCCCTGGTTTGTTGTATGGGAGATAAGACCTGCTCTTCAAGTTAAAGGAGCGCCTGCATTGTTGAATCTTAAAACACATTATTGGACAGGCGAATTAAACTCTAGTCTGGATCGAAAGGTACAGTAATTAGGGACCTTTTGTCAAGAAGAGGGCCACTAGAATTCGCAAACATTGTCGTCTTTTAGATTGGTGGCATGTTTTTGGCCGAGAAAATTCTAGATTAGCCACCAAGTAATACTGATTGAATCCAAATGATGGGAAGACCCTGGTCGGCTGAAGTGTTTTGGGAGCGATTAGAGCTAGATTCACTTAAAATCCTAATGAAAATGACATCATTCAAGAAAAGAAAAAGCAGGTTCTGATTTGGCTGCAACGACTTTAGAAGTAGAATTTGTATGGTATATGGAGTGGTTTTCTAATTATCAGTTTCGTCAGGTAGTGTGGATGCTTCGCTTTATTCAGAATGTAATGACGTCAGGAGATAAGCTTACTGATCAGCTGCCTGCTTAAGAAATGAAGAAGACTGAAAGAATAAACTTAAGTAGTCCCGAATCAAGAGAGATTCGTCTAGCTTCAAATTATGATACCATTGAAGATGAAGGAAGGATACTGAAAGTGAGAATGAAGGGAAAATTGATAACAGAAGAGGATTTCCTTTACCGCAATTTATTAATCTTCAGAAAATTAAGTAATACTCTTGTTATTAACGAAAGAGCATCATAGGCATCCTATATAGGATTCTAAACGTTACTACCTAATAGAACAATTAACAGTCTTCAGAGACTGTAAAGATTTTTATCAATTCCGGGCCACTCACATACTGCTGCAGCATGAGAGGTGTGGCTTTTGAACCAGCGATCAAAGCGCAACAGTTCCTCATAGATAAATTTTAACCATGCAGATAGTTGGTCCAATCCCCGCTATGCCATTTCTAGTAGATAGGAACACTGTTATTAGATCATATAGCGGGATGAATTAACCTTTTTTTTTTTTTTTTTTTTTTTTTTTGTCTTAGCTGTTAGTGATACTCAACCGTCAATTCATCAGTTAAATTTTTCTGGAACACACACAAGTTGGAACATGATTTCGTGCACTCTTCTATGTACGTATACGCCTGACATGTATGCATGACATGCATTATGGATTAGTCACTCGTAGGATTAAAAGTTTTACCAACAGAATAGCGTCTGAGACGTACAATTTTGGTTGGTTTAGGGGAATAAAGATGTAGGGCAGTATAGCTATAATTGGTTGTAGAAGTGCTCGTTTGAGCTTTGAAATTATAGGAAAGACAAAGAAGGAAGATTTGACAGTACGCATCACAACAGAAACTGGCTTAAAGTTGAACCTTAAATTCCGAACAAATGCGTTTTACATGATTCGAGTATAGAACCTGCAGTGTTAAGCACTTTCATACCTAGATGTGTAAAGATATACATAAAATATGTTAGAAGGATACGATATAAAGTACAGTACAGGTGCATAGTGTTTCTTGAATGAATGAATGAATGAATGAATGAATGAATGAATAAGTGTATTTATTGACATAGTAATATTATACATAGAATTTCAACATATGCACGGGTCCACAGAACCGTACGTACTTTTGTAATACGCATCAAAAAGCAATATTAAAACAACAACAAAGAATTAAAAGAGTATACACGAAAATAAAGATACACAGATATTCAAATATAGAAATTAAAATTTACAGCACAGAGTACGCCTTTAAAAATGCACACTCTTATAATAGATAATTACACTTAAAAGAAATATATACACAATATATAAAACATAATACAACAGTGACCTAAGTATAACATTATATGTAAAAACATTGTAGTCATTTTTGTTTAGTTGTTTTTATCCCTCCCCCCTCGCTATTGGCAGCCTCCTCAGATCTCAGCTGTCTTGCCTTACGTATAAATTTACCTAGCCCGTCCACGTTTTCCGTGCCTGCCAGTAGCGTCCAACATGCTTCTAGCTCTACATTCGCGGTGGTAAAGAATCGTGGTAAATATTTTTCCCGCCATTCCTCCCTAGCCCTCCCAGAAACAGAAACCTGCAGAGGTAAAGTTTCCCGGAAGTGCTCCAGTTAGTTTCCTTCCAACCTCAGAGAACCTGACGGATGCTGTGTAGCTGTTTCTGACAATTATTTATGTTTCAAACTTGAATCTTCTTTATACTATAAACCGCATATCTGCGGGTGGAATTTCGTGGTTGGCAGACAGAATTTCTTTACTTGCAGCTACATAATTATAATTAACATTAACAATATTGGCAATAACAATATGCCACAAGGAAATATATTTAAAAACAATTAGCAAACACCATAAACGTTTTCCATTTTGAAAACAACTGAAACATTCGCTGAAGCTGTGTTTAGAGCACATAATGTCACTGTGTTCATACTGAAAATATGCAGTAAACAGAAAAAATGCATGCTACTTTGGTCTTGTTTTGTGTCTTGATGTTTGAGCGGCTGCAAAAAAAAAAAAAAAAGGAAAACCTTAAGAGAGTTGCTGCATTGCTCTTCCCGCTATACAACACAATTTAAAAGCTATTCTTACGAATGCTTATTTTTATATCTACTTCATGTTAATCAGATAAAACATTGCGTTGCGTGTGTATACAAGGGGGATGCACGAAACCGAATCGACAGTCCAAAGTTTAGGAGCTGATCGCTAAATACCGGTCCTGAAATCCCATACTCTCCCCATGGTATAGCGAGAAACAACTGAATGGTAAGGGTGCATCAAAAAATGAAGGGTTGTCACCATCAAACCAATAACAACGTGTACTTCTAAAATGCTAATGTTATGGAGATATAGTTCTTTGTTTGAAAAAAGGTGTACATTGTTTGTACACCAGACTTCGTCTACCTCTTGCGGTTTACCAGTTGTACAAAATTAAAAAAGATTAATTCCCCATGATGAAAGCTAAGAAAATCAAGATATACATTTACATTGCTCTTAGAACTCAGCATAGCTGAAAGCTCGAGCCTGATATGAATGCCATAGCTGATCTGCCGAGAAGCAATGAGTGGCTATCACCATAATGAAAACTTCCGATCTTAGGTTATCACTTTGTACACATGTTCATTTGAGTAGCTATTTATGTATTATTGTCTTTTGGGTAGTGTTTAACGCTCGCTTTTACTACTTGATGGCCCTGGTGATACACGAAATGATAATGGAGCACCGGTGGAATGCAATGTTGGGGGAAACCGAAGAACCCGGAGAAAAACCGCCCCTGCGCCGCTTTGTCCACCACAAATCTCACATGCGGTCGCTTTGAATTGAACCTGAGCGTTCTAGGCGAGAGATGAATGGTCTAACCACTCGGCCACGGCGCGGCCTGTATTATTGTTCTTAATTCTGTATTTTATAACAACGATGATAATAATAATAATAATAATAATAATAATAATAGCCCCAGCTGTGTTTTAGAACTGGAATGGATACGAAAGCATTTGCTAAAATTTTGGGATATATTTGTTAAAAGCGCGTGTCATTTTCTCCATATTTGCATATTTATATTCTTTGAAATATTTAATATTATCCTCAACTAATTTCAGTGTATCTTAGGTTTTTGTTGGAGATACTATAGTCAGAGATTATTTTCTGTTACAGGCACCAAAATGGCAGAAGAAATGGGCTGGATTCCTGGCTTAGGCGAGAGTAAGCCTCAAGCAAGATTTTTGGGAAAATCCATGTTTGGTTATGTACCAGACGCCTTTTCTCAAAAGACTCCTGAGATGCCTTCTGAAAAATCCTCCCAAAAGGATTCTAGGGTAAGGATTAATTAGCATACTTCACCAATTAACTGCCCATTAACTCAATAGGCTAACCATTGGACAATTAAGAGAAATATTGCTTCCAGATGATGTAACCAACATTTATCGGGAGATGAGGGCAGAAATAGAAGTTTTAATGTTGTTATTCCGTAAACATTTTGCTCAGAGGCCCTTTTATCCGGCTTAAGGTTCTTTTACGTCAGTTAAGTCTACGAAACATAAGCTTATCGACTTTACTTCCCTTTCCTTCCGTTAAAAATTGAATCCTGGGCCAAGTTGATTATGTTGGGTGGATAGGCCTTTGTTCTGTTCTATTTAACACGCCCCTCACATACCGATAAAAAATACTATAGCTTTTGCCGGTTTTGAATCCGCGACCTTGGGAATCAGAGGTCAACACGAATTTCCCAGTGACCTAAGTTTAATCAAGCCACTTCTTTATTTAATCGTCCTGGGGTACTTAACTCTGAATGCTTAGAAAATGGTAGCGCAAACAGCAGTTTTAAACCCATTGCAGTAACTTCTTTTTCGGCAATTTGAATCATTGCAAACACATAATGTAGCTTTCATCCATTGAAATGTGCAGTATACGTTCTTCAATGGTTAACAGTTAATCTAATATAATTACTTCAAACTAAAGCTACCTATGTAATTATGAATTTACATTTTGCTGTGTTTTTGCTTCCAAGTTCTTCCGGATAGTATACACTAATCCCAGCTTCACCTAAAATCGGATTCTGTGTAATTCCTTGTCTCTGTGATATTGATGCAGTCCGGTGCTCGGAGTTTATTGCTGTTTCGACAGATTAAGGAAACTGCTGCGACGATACACTGACTGCTTTTAAAGTGCTTACAATTAATGTTCTGGGCTTGTGAGGTTTGCAAGCTAAGGTGTCTTAAATATCTTAAAACGACTCTGCATGACAAACTATGCATCCTGAATCATTTCCCGAGACCAACTTTGTTCCGAATGACCGTTTGTTATACGAATAGAACTATGGAACTGTTTGTTTAATACAAATCTAGGCTGCGTATTATTAAACAATAACTATAATTTAACTATGTAGTAATAATCTATAACTTTTGATCTCCTGTTTGATCTATATCATTATGTTTAAAAGTAGTCCTTTCAGACTTCAGGAGCATACAACACATCTGTTTTGTTGTTTGTTTTGTTTTGGTAGTGTTTAACGCCCGCTTTAACTACTTACGGCACCGCAGGCGGTGACACTGATGATGGAGTACCGGTGGAATGCAATGGCGGAGGAAACCGGAGTACCCGGGGAAAACCCACCCCAGCGCCGCTTTGTCCACCACAACACATCTGTGGTTTATATGCAAGATACAGAAAAATGAAAACAAATGTTTGTATACCTTTCCTTCCGCAAAACCAATTCGCGCAGAATAATGATTACAAAACTATTTAGATTGCTGTACTTCTTAGAGTTATTTACTGTGCGATAGCATATAAAGGAAAAGAGACTTCGAACTTCGCTCCGCTAATCAAGGGCCCAAAACTGTTCCGTGTCACATTTCCATCTCTTCCCTCCCATTTGTTGACATTAGGAATATTCTTGTGTGAGAAAGATTGTAGTCTGGTCAGATCAACCATGCAGTGCTCAACATTGAAAACGCTTGCGCTCATTTTACGTAGTTGTTAACATACTGTTGTCACATAGAAATGTAGGGTCAAGTATTACGCCTTGTTAGCACTAGTGCTTCACGTGAAGCATTCGATGTGGCATAAATCACATTAGCTGTTCCTGGCGTAGTGCTCGAATGCTTGTCATTTTTGCACGGCTGTTTACAATCAGGTTATATCAATATAAATGATTAGGTCAAGATATTTGCAGCGATTTATCAAAATCCTAAACTAAACTTCCACTTATATAATCTACGTATTAGAAGTACATTGATATCTGATATCAACTTGCAGGATACGTCCGCGGTATCGAGTCCTGTTGCTTCAGCTGCTCCTCCTAGAAAGGAAATCGACAACATAGATGCCATTTTCAGAGATGACACCATTTCGGTAAGTAATTCTATAACAGCATGTTAAGGATCCATTTTTTCACAAAGGCCAAATGGTCGTCTCTGGTCTTTGCGAAATTCAGGTGTCAAATATGCGCTATGCCAGAATGAATCAAATATCGCTTTTTTAAAGTCGGTATCTGCAGTTCTGACAAATCAAAGATATGTGTTGTTTGAAGTAGCTGTCTTTCCAGTGTTTATAGTGTTTTGTTAATATATTCTGAATTTTTGCACTCCGAGATGGTAGAAAAACATGCATTTTTGCAAAACACGATAGGTATATGCAATTAAGGTTTTCTTAACAAGATCTTATACCTGTGATGAGTAAAAGATTGTCGCATTGTTTTCGTGTGATAGCACTGATGGTTGCATTAAACACTGGCGATAGGTGAAGTTCATTGATGGTACAAGCAAAGACGGATACAATGAATGTAGGTGGCGAATATTCTGCAGCAGTTGGAGAATTAAGAGAGGCACACAGAGAAGTTGCAGTGATGATTCTGTAAGAGTGTAGATGAGATTACTATCCTAGAAGTTTTGAGGGGAACAGAAGTATCACCCGAAAATTGTGTGCAGGAAGTAAGCACTTCGAGCATAAGAACAGTAAGCTGTGGGGAGAGAGACTGACTCGTAATGAGCTTAAAGGTTAGTAATTATAATAATATAGTACTGGAATACCCATTGTACGGTACACTACACTTCAAAAAGTGAAAGGGGCTAAACAAATATCCTAAGACTATAAACATAAGCATTTGCTTTTACCACCACCACCACCACCACCACCACCACCACCACCACCACCACCACCACCACCACCACCACCACCACCACCACCACACATTTTAATATGTTAATGCCCTGTACTACAATGAATTTAAACATTTATTAACTCCTTTATAAAAATTATGCACGTCTACATTATCCGAGATTCTCAATAGTACAGTGCCTTATTTTTTACTTCTGGTCGGTGGCCAGCGGGAGGTAGGTGCTGCAGGACGCACGATGCTGCCGGCCGAGTTGAATTTTCGCAGACCCTGAACTAAAGCGAATAGCGTGCGGACAATTCAAGCGAATACACTCACATGAATACATGCATATAATAACCACATATCTGTTTCACAGAAGGTACTGGAAATGTCCTCATGCTGCCACACATCTCTCACACCTTTTAAGAAAATGTCCATTAACACGCATTAATTCTTCTTCTGAAGGTGCAGTATTTTTTCTTCTGATGTTACCCTTTAGTTCTTTCCAACGTTTGCGGGTTGTTCCGACACACTTTATGTTTTAAGCTCCCTCATAAATAAAATTCTCATACCGTAAGGTCAGGGGAGCGCGGTTGACATATTCCTTTACTGATGACCATCTTTAAAAATTTACTCAAATAATTTCAACGAAGCATCTGCTGTATGTGCTGTAGAGTCTTGTTGAAAATAAGCCTGTGTGCATTCAATGTGACACAAATATTACAAGAATGTTTCGATTATTGTATACCTGTACCTCTGTCCATTAATTGTATCCTCAAAGAACATAGACCCTATAATTCCGTACGCATTCACAATACACCAAATACAAATTCTCTAGAGATACAATGACATTTCGTGTACAATTTGCTTTTCTGCACTCCAATATCTATTGTTTTGTGTCGATACACGGTCCTTTAAATAAAACCATGCTTCATCTGTGAAAAAAAAAATTAAATTTGGGTCCATAGAGCCATCATTAACTTTACCCACCCAATTGAAGGAATTTACTCTATTCACAGTATCACGTGGTTGCAGTTCCTGAACTACTGTTACCTAGGTTTTAATTTCAGAAGCTTACTGGCTTTCCAAGCCGAGAATTGTGAAATTCCCGTTTCCAGTGATAGCGTACTTGGAGATTCTATTGGGCTATGTTCTAACTTTTGTCATATCTCATCGAGATTTTCCTCTTTGAGCACACTGACGCGGAGAAAAGTGGGAGGCAGGAGCGGTTAGAAGCACTGTGCACACGCAGCTACCTACCGCCGGCCGGCCAGCCACGATTCAAACATAACGCACTGTAGATACAACAAATAACATGATAATTAATGCCTTTACCCGCGTGCTTTCATGCTATGGTTTACTCACACAAAACACACGTTGAGCACGACGATTTTGCAGGGACTTAGCATCAATGGATGTGCTTAATATATTACATACTCTAGTAGTTTACCTTAGATTACAATTCTATACGGCATTAATCCTATTGGTATTATCTTGCTGAGAATAATGTTTTGAACAGAGGTTCTTCCATGAAATATGTTCAGCGTATCATGCCAGTCATGGAGAAATATCAGGTAAATGCAGTTCCTTCATGGTGCACGCTAGTCTCGTCGAACGATGTCCGCGTGCAGTGGATGTAATAGGTTATAACACATCTTGCTTGATAAGGTTAAGATGACTTAAAGCGAGTTTTTTTTTTCAATTTTCTTAATAGTGCTAGTTAATTTCGTACTTCTAAATTGGTGTGAACGTATGAGTTTAGAATATGCAGCTTCTTGTACGGTAATTGAGTCAATGCGCAAGAGAAAATGCACCAAGCAAATGAGATCGGAGTATGCACCTGCTGATGTACATCTGCGTGTTTCACCACGAGGCACAGAACAGAAAACTACCACGAGGAAGACATGCTGTAGACAAAGCGTTCCATTTTGTGTAAACCAAGTGCATCGAATATGTAATCCGACTACTCTGCATCAGTAAATTGAAGGCGAGAAGTTTTACTTTAAAATGAAATATAATTGAAGCACGAGCCGAAAAGTTTTCTGAGGAATATTAATGGCAAAGCGTAGTGTATAAAAGTGAATCGTGGTTACATGTATGTGGAACCTCATATATATATTTGTTGGCCCTGCATTTTGCTTCCTAAGGGAATTGCTTTGAGAGGACATAACCCAACGGCGACTTACAATGCTGTCAGTACTTTAAGTCCCAGGATTCATAGTGTAGCCAACTATTATGGTCAACTAATATTGATTTTAATTGTTTTTTCACACGAGCCGTGTGTAGGACAGGAGTTGCATAGATAGTCAGAGTAGAGAGCACATTGCCATGGTAGCTCAGTGGTAGAGCAACCGGCTAGAGACCGGGAGATCTGTGGTTGAAATCCCGGCTATGGCATTGAATTCTTCAGGCTGACTCTACCTATCAAGAAGATAAAATATTTGTTAACTTACTCCATGTCTAAATATAGCATAACTTTGTGTTCAAAGTTCAACATTGGGTTGAACATTAAGCATGCAAACTTGTGTTATAAAAATTGGATACAAAGCTAAAATGTCCTTCGTTGATTGAAAAAAGTGAAACTATGAGTTCATGGTGAGAAATAGCTTTACAAAAACAGCTTTCAAACACTATAGGCTCCTAAAACTTGAAGATGACGATACTGTAAAATTGTGTTTTGATATTCAGCCAAGTCAACCTATCCCGAATACTTCTGTAACATGTGTGTTCTGCAGGCAAGTTTAGCTATTCAATCTAACGCTGAAGATACATAAGAATACTCAACATCTGGAAGACATTTTTCGCTTTATCTGGTTAGAGACACAGTTAGGTAGAGGAACAAATAACGTCATAACCTACGACGTTCTTAATTTTTTATACAGTTTGAAGGTGATTTCATAGAGAAGGGGGAGAGAACAAAATATGTTGTTATTTTATGATAACTGTGCAACTTAGAAGAGCAACTCTACAACACTTACAGTACTGATACATTTGTCAGAGAAGAGGAAAATGTTCAAGGAGTTATGGGAGGTGTTCCTATATCTGATCAAAGATACATGACACCTTCGGGTATTTAAGAAGAGGAAGACCTTAGAAGAAATTGTTTCTGCACAAAAATACTGTGGCATCTCGAAGAAACACGTAAAGTTAAACACGTCTGGTAAAGGCTGAGAAGTACGCTTTTTTTAGAGGGCGTTAAGTATGGCATTGAGATCCAAATTGTCATTTCAGATTTCGAGAGCAAAGGTTCTTAGGCTAAAAAAGGAAAAAGCTGAAGAGGAACGTGAATTACCTCTTTCGATCTAGCTATTTTGGAGTATACATTCAGTCTGAGATGGAAAAAATGGGTTTTAAAATGAATAAAAAAAAAAATTGTTTAAAAAAATGATTTTTTCTGCAGTTTAAGCACAATACCTTGAAGTACTCAAAATACAAATCCAATAAGGAATGAGTAAAATAATATTTAAAGTTACAGAGTTATTTCATATTCTAAATAAGCATTTACAAATATAATAGTATTTTCCAGTATTACATCAGTTCCAACAGAGGCTTAGAGTGTATGAAACTAAAAGAAAAAGAAGATTTAATAAATATAAATAATGTAACCCCTTATACTTAAGTACTTTAATAATATATGTAGATATACATTACAAACGCATTTTGAGGGATAATTGGTATTTTCATTTATTGGCCCCCTTACATGTAAAACAAAATCACAAAATTATAATTTTTGTCAATATTTCATTTTATTGACATAATTTATAGCCTGATCACCGAGATTGAGGTAGTTCTTCATGTCTTACTTTCAAAGTTTTGCATAACATGTTAGTAACGAATAAGGATGAACTTCTAAACAAAGAAACGGGATCTATTGTACCACAGCTATCCATATTCTGTTTGATGTGTATTCTCAGTCATTATCTTTCCTCTGAACAGCTAAATCCAGACAGCTGTTGTTCACTGTGCCCTGAATACTAAAGCCATATCTCCAAAAATATTGACGAACATCTTTTTATTCACTCTAACTGGTTCGAAGATTTTAGGCATGTTTCCAAGTAGCTTAGGTTCTAGATCCTCGAGAAGCACTCTAATGTAGGCTATTGAACTACATCAGGATTTCTAAACACACGCTGCAATTGCGTGGACATATCTTAATCATCCTTTCTAGGAAGAGGAACGTCAGAAGTTTAAAAAAAGTGCAAACGCAGTCCTTTCTGTTTGGTGGAGGAAGTTAAATATCAGATTATCTCCATATATGTTAAATGCCTACTTTTAAACATAAAGAGCGCATGAAACTAGGTACCATTAGTGTTAAATAATGGAATTTTACCTTCAGCACTGCATAGTCTGCTGGATAAAGAACGGATGATTACGGACAAAGGCAGTATATAGCAAGTAAATCACTTGCCGCAGTTTTTTTTAATTGATATAACTAGTTAACCTCCTTTTTGTTAGTCATGGCTCCTATGTGTGTTTAGGCAGACCTATTCCACGTCACTAAGGAAGCTATATGTTTAGCTACTGTGTCTCAATTCCATTTGTTTTAAGAGTAAGGCCTGTTTTTACAAACAATATAAGCAAATATTTTTTGTTGCGGATGTTTGTTTATTTTTATTTCAGGTTATTTATTTTTAGTGCGTCTGTCTTGTCTGTCTGTATGCAAGTCCCGAGCCTCTCAATGAAAACAGTATTTAAAAAAACAATTTTTTGCTTCATTTCTCAACATTATCTCCAGAAAGACTAATACATTTGTCATATCGGTGTTCTAATTTAACTAAACCATCTCTGTAGTGTGATTAATCAAGATCCTCAAAATAGCTGTTTACTGCATCAATGACCTCGCTGTGAAATCTTCGTCCTCCAAGATTTTTTTTTGAGGTTTGGAAACAGGTGGCAGTCACTGGGTGCTAGATCAGACGAATGGGGTGGATGTTCAAGCAATTCGAAGTTTAATTCGCACATTTTCCCCAATTTAATGACTGGAAGATGGGCCGGAGCATTGTCGTGATGAACCAAGACATTTATTTTTTTATTTTATTTATTTATTTTTTTACCAAATGAGGTATTTTTCTTATCACCTCATCACTCAAACGTTGCAGTAAGCTTGCGTAGGAGTCACCAGCGATACTTTTACCCGTTTCCAAGTAATCAATAAAACTAATTCCCTGTGCATCCCAGAAAACTCTCGCCATAACCTTGTTAGCTGACAAAATTGACTTTACCTTTTTTTTTTGAGTTAGTTCAGCTGGTACAATCCACTTTTTTTTTTTTTACTGTGAATTACTTTCTGGAGTTCAGTGATGGATCCAAGTTTCATCCATGGTAATAACCCATCTCAAAAATTCACTGGGATTTTTACGGTTACATTCTTAACAGAAACAGTTTTTCTTTGCAACTTTTGAGCAGGTGTCAGCAAACGTGTCACCCATCTTGCACAAACCTTGTGAAAGCCCAACAAATTACTTAAAATATTACCTGCACGTTCTTTTCTTATGTTTACATCCTCTGCTATCTCAAACAACTTCAATCTGCAGTCTTGCCGTACTAAACGATGAATTTTTTTCAATTATCTCTGAAGTTGTCACTTCTACAGGGCGTCCAGAGCGAGGCATACCACTAGTGTTCGTAGTCTCATTTTAAACTCTGCAACCCACCTTTAAATCGTTGAATATGAAGGGGCGGAGTCCTTCAATGTACTGTCCATTTCCTCCTTGACTTCTTTAGGCGTTAAGCCCTTGAAGTCGAAGTATTTAATCACTGCTCGTTTTTCCAAATCCTCCATTTTCGTAAAAACTAATGTTGTTTTGTTTAAAATGCTATCATTCGAAAACCAAACAAGTTATTGACCTGTAACTATTGATAAAAACTAGTCCAAAATTAAGCTATACGATGCTACCGTTTAACTGGCGGAGTGGCGCCATATCTGAGTGAGGCCCGGACTTATCAGCCGACCCTCGTATGTATGTTTGTGTGTGTGTGTGTGTGTGTGTGTGTGTGTGTGTGTGTATGCATGCATGCATGCATGTATGTATCAGGTTTCAGGACAAATGACAGATAATTATAATATGCTACTGCGTTTTCCACTTTGTTTTTACCTACTGTTACGGTCAACATTTATTTTACTACATTACGTTACACAAATTCTAATGGTTCATGCTCTATTCTATCATTACAATACTAAGCAAAATATACCTTAAAACGTGTTCCCAATTAATTCCATATAAATTTTAAAGTGGATGTCTCAAAACAATGCAGAGAGCTAGGAAAGCACCGAGTCGCAAGCTTTAGCAGGTTTCTGTGAACATACTGACATGGTGCATAATGGTTAGCTAAGACTAAGGGATTCCTTGCCTTCCGAAACCGTGTAAAATAGCCTATGCTTTACTTATTTGTTTATTCTTCCAGCAAAAAATGTCATCATAACAGACAATGAATGAAAGGAAATTACTGGTGGAATAACAGTATTGCCAACAGCATATTTTAACAACTAAAACCTTTGTTAAATAAACTAGATTCGTGCCCTTACAACTGCAATTATTTTTCCCACATCTATAATGCACAAAATATTAGCATGCTTTAAGTCACTACCTTACCTAAACATCAACGAATAGCAGATCATCGTTTAGATCCACAATAGCAGCCTCAGTAAGCAATTTTTGGGAAGTTGAAGCAGCAGTTGTAATTTCAGCGCATTTGTATGCCTCAGTCGTTCCTAGTATACAAGCAACTGATTTAGGAAGTTCATAATTTTAACAGCACTGATTTTTTAGACGTAGTCCAGCTCGGATTGATAAAATAACATTTACCATGTCTGTGCCCATTTTATTTCTACACTTCGTCTTCACAAGATTTAACTGGCTGAAGATCCTTTCAACTTCTGCGTTAGACCATGAAAGAACTAATATCGACATTACATATTCTGCTAGTTCTTTAAACGGATTTGAATAACTGGCATCACGGTAATTAAGAACTTCGAACCAAAAATGGACAGAGCTAATTAATGTTTTTCCACTGCACAATTGTGAGCGTTTGCCACTGAAATTCAAATTTAGTAATTAAATATGTATCCGAATAATGCATTTCTAGAAGAGGAGCTAAGGATTCTTTAACTATCACAGGAGCCATTGAAATTGAAGGAAGAGACATTTTTCTTAGGATTTCAATATTGTCAGCAGCCACTGTTGCAACTGCATAATTAGAAAACATACAAATTTAACGCATCTTTCTCTGACAGATTTTTCTTGCTCCTTAGTGATAGAGTTCCTTAATTCCTTTAACTTCTTTTCAAACATATATCCTAAATATGGAGATGGATCTAAATTATCAAATTCATTGTTTAAAAAATATCTCTCAATAGGATAAGTGGGGATGACCTCATCTTAAGAAGGAAATTGGTGACAAATACAAGATGATTCAGAAGCTTGAATGGATCTGAAGCCTGAGATTCAAAACTTTTGTTAAGTGCCTGAAAATCCGAGAGAAAGGGCCTAAGAAAAAGGAAATATTTTAAATTCATTTCGTCGATGTACATTTCGAACAACATTTCAGTTGTGTGGCATTTCCCCAGAGTTTCTAACAATTTTGAAATGGGGTTTGAGTTCTAACCACTGATCTATTATCTGATTTCCTGCTGGTTCAACTGACAACTATCTAGCATCACATGCTTAGAGGATCCTTAAGTGTTCGCCCTCTTCATTTATAGCATCAAAGATTTGGCGATATAATAACTGACATGTTCAAGACCTTGCAAACCAATTATAAGTTTCTCTAATAAGAAAATCTAGATTTCTGGGAAGATATTCAGCAGTTGCAGCAGAGATTGCAAGCTGGACAGAACGGCAAACGCACCTGATAATATCTAAATGAGGTACCTCTCTTTAATAACTGATAGACGTCATTATTGACACCCACCATTACGCTAGCGTTGTCTGTGCCTATCCGTTTTACAATACAATTCGTATCTGTCAATGCCTGTTTAATCGCAGCCCCCAGCATTACATTTCTCTAGCTCTGCAAGTTTAATAAAGCTTAAAGCTTGAAACAATTTTGTTTAATGACTTACTCTGATAAATAATTGCAATGGTCAATAGTTTTGGAACACTAATGTTAGTGGACTCATCCACAAGAATGCTAAACATTTCATTCCTAATGTCATTTCTTAAATCACCATAAAAGTATTACGCTCCAAAGTACCTGTTATGGATTGAACAGCACTTGTAATGTTTGTCTGCCTTTCGGTTGACCGAGGTTTCATAGAGTTTTGGTGTTTTTTTGATTTGTGATGAGCATCTAAATCTACTATGCTGGCTCGAAAAGTACACCGACACATTTAAAAAAAAAAGCTTTATTATTATCTCTTGTAGCTCTTGAAAGGCAGTTCAAGTACTTTGGATTCTGAAGCCACTCACTTTGAGACGTTTGCACGTAATAATGTATTACTTTAGTTCTAATGCTACTCATGGTAACGGGCAATTGCTAATGTATGAAAAGCACGACAATGAAACCGACACTATTATAATACTATAACAGCTACACTCTAAGGGAGCACACGTTGACTTAATTAATAAAACCAATACCTGGTACCACGACACTATTATAAAAGAGCAGCAATTACACTCTGAAAATAAGAACACGTTGTGGCATCTTAATGTCAAATAAGACCGTGAAAGAACTGCACGTTGACATAGCTCATCCTATGTATTTCATTGCAATAAGCGTGTATGACCATTCTGGGGACGGTAGACGGAATGTAAATTGTAAGGGTGCATGATGTACATAGGGAATCAATATTAACTAGCAACTTAAGGAAATGTATACAATTTAAGTATCACTTGTATAAAGGCAATATGTTAAAACAGGTAGAAAGTATCGACTTGAAACCGCTTAACGGTGCAGGTTTGGACAGGTTTTACAGAAAGGTAATTTGCAACCACCTGGCTTAGCTGGATTTCCAGGTAAACAAGCAGCCCAGGAGTTCCTGGAATTTGGGAACTGTAGTAACTTTGACGATGTTTGAACCAGAAGTTTGTCATACCAAGCACCTAGCAACGACCTGACAACCAATCAGGTGGGACCTGACGCTCGAGGCACCAAAGCCCAGCGTCACCTCCTAGAGGTATAAATTCAGCGTGCTACCCCGGGGCGTTCTTTGAATTTATACCTCAGCGTGCTACCCCGGGGCGTTCTTACTTCAAAACAGTCGCGGTACTCTTGGACGTGGAAAAGGCCTTCGCCACCACGTGGCATCAGGGACTCTTGTACAAGCTCAAGAACGCAGAAATCCCTCCCCCCTACCTTCACCTGCTTAGTAGCTTCCTTCGGGACCGCACTTTCAGGGTGAGGGTGGAGGGGAGGCATTCCACAGTCAGACCCATAGTGGCGGGAGTGCCGGAAGGCAGCGTGCTGTCGCCGTTACTCTTTGCCGCCTACACGTCCGACTTCCCCACAGAACCCAGTACAGTTACGTGCCAGTATGCCGACGATGTCCTCATAATGGCGCGTAACAAGAAGGCCCGATATTGCTTCCCCCCGCTACAGAGACAGCTCCAGGCCATAGGCAGATGGAGTGAACAGTGGCGGATGGCCATCAGCCCGCAGAAGAGCTCAGCTCTACTGCTGGCTAAAGTCCGTGGCTGGCGACCGGAGAGGTCGCTGAGGTTGCGGCGGCGGCGGATCCCCTGAGTCCGCACCGCCAAATACCTTGGCGTCCTCCTCGACCGCGGCCTTACTTTCACTCCACATGTCAGGGAGAAGGTCGGTATGGGACACGCTGCCCTACGGCAGTTGTTTCCCGTCTTCCGCTCCACCATGCCTACACACCTAAAACTACGGCTGTACCGCGCAGTCATCCCGCCCCTGATGCTGTACGGCTGCGCGGTCTGGGGTTCGGTGGCTCGTTCCACCATCCGCAGGCTGCAGGCCATGCAGAACAGGGCATTGAGGATGATATATGGCACAGACCGTAGATTCCCGTCCCACATTCTCCATTCCCACTCCGGAATCCCTTACATAGTGGACGTTGTGCGAGAAAGAGCTCGCACAATATACACTAAACTTGCTCCCCACCCAAATCCCCAGGTGAACACTCTCGGTCTTTACGACCACACGCTGCCTAGGAGACGCGTAAGTTACCGCCTTCCCAAGGACGCTTTGGGATGGTAGTTTTCCGGCCGCCTCTCCCTTCTTTACAGTTCTACCCGCAAAGTTAAGCAGCATCGGGCCCGGTCCTGACTCGGACGGGTGACCGTCCAGTTGTACTCCGACCAGATCTGCAACACTGGCTTCCCCCACCCCGTACCTACATCCCTTCAGTTCCCCCCGCTAGCCGGCACTGCTTTCCTTGACAGCCCGCAAGCGGCTGGCCAAGGTAAGCAGCATCGGGCCTGGTCCCTCTCTGGGTGGGTGACCACTCAGGTAGGTAAGCCAGCCCGCGCCGGCTGCACAGAGGGAAACACCCTGCCCACATTACTTCGACACAGACATAAACGCTTGCACAAGACTACATCTTTTATATCACACGGGTAAATCCGCGAGAAAAGCGGATAGGTACCGTCGTGATTTGCCCCCGCCCGAGTACACTCGGGCGACTCCTGACTCCTCCTGGGGCGTTCTTCTTCTGAAAACAATCTTCAAGCAAGTGACAGTGCGGTAAAGTGCGTCTGATGGGTGACTCTGCCATGTGTTGGGCAGGTGCCAGTAGTTTAGTTTAGGCTCCTGTAACCAAGTAATTATCAAGGTTTATTCAAAGTATTTATATGTTTTGCGGGAATTTAGAAATCAAGTATTGTAAGGGAACCAGCTAAGCCGTCAACATTCAAGTAGTTGCACTTTAAGCCAATAAACGTGCTTTTATTAAGGGGAAATGCCAGTCTCGTTATTTTGCTTCACCCACAATTAGACCCTGAGAAGTAAGTGAATTGGAACTTAGGATTGAAGATCAGCAACCCACTGAAGCAGCTGAGGATCCAGCAATGAGCAGCCGTGAATAGAGACAGCATTACAGCCACGTTGTTTGAGAAGGTAACAACCCACATAGCACATTTTCTCGCCACAAATGTCGCCCAACATTTTCCCCCCACAATGCAAAGCAGACCTATCAGAACGTTTGTAAACATATTACATTGTGCTACTTCATCAAAAGCGAAGGATATTCATAAAAAAATATTCTTCAACAATGGGAAAATCCTGTCACAACCTATATTCTAAAGGCAAAACTCTTAAGGAAATGCTGTTATAAAACACTGAAGCGGGCGATTTACTTTACGGAAATAGACAAAAAAAAAAAAACGTTCTTTAAGAAAGAGCTTTGTGACAAAATAAAATACATTGTCTCTACTCTTTCCTGCATTAAGAGAAGAATGCAGACATTAAAATTCTGTAATTTCAACTTCGATTGTTGAACTTCGGTAAGTGAAGCAGACGAGCAATGTGAAAGAAAAAAAAAACAGAACAAAACACACTATATTTCACCTTAAAATTGAAGCCCAGGGCAGAGACTGTATTCAGGCGTCAGTTTGTCTAATTGGAAACTTGGAATATCACCAGTAATTTTCCAAATTATGTAATCCGAGGGAATGCAGCATTTTTACACAGCCAATATAAAGTGACAGCAAGCCAGAAAATTGATATTACATTTCGGATAAGGAAGCAATCAGTATGTCCAGCATGTTGCTTCTCGTTTGGAAACAAGAATAAATGTGTTCCAGAAGACAGTTTTTATGTATATTTACGCACAACGACACAACAATTATTGTTACTCTTGCTAGAACCACAATCACCAACTTCATCCTTGACTACCGCAATGACTCCCGTAATACTCGTAGATGCACGACATTGCCACCAGAGTGCACCACTTGCAACTTAAACGGAACCTATACGCTGTTAATACTATTACTTGTAGGAAACTTAAGGATGGAGACAAGGAACTGGTCAAGATAGGTAGGAATACCACCAAAGGTTTGCAGGTAAGATAAAACAAAATGGAATCCCTTTACAGTGAGACAACTGTCTTTAACTCGTAATACTAAACGACATAGTTTTACGTTTATCAGCGACTTCTTGTTTACAGAAAGTCGTTGAAAGTTTGCTATTAAGATACTTTCAAAATAATTAGAATGATAGGTAGAGCTTACTCGTGTTTAGGGCAAAATACATGTTACGAGTTTAAGGTAACTCCGAAACCATCCGAACCATCAATAATCTTTTGAATAGATAACTGTCCCTTTACGTGAAAGGTAAGACAGGTTTGCTGTATGCGAACAAGCAGAACGGTGTTTGTTTTGCTAATACCTACTTGCCAAGAACATCCTCTATGTGGGCATCAGACATTACCGCTTCGTGCTCTACCTAACCTCAATGATGCAATTTTCAATGTTACACAGCAAATATCCGAACGAGCTTCGAAACTGCGACATCAAACTTAGAACTAGTTCAAGTGTCAGTTAAAGACAGAAATATTCCTTCACCTTCAGTGCCGTTTCGAAACAGCGGTAAACAATTTTATTTTGTGAGGAGGGGGGAGGGAGCTAAAGCGTCACTGTATAAACATTTGGTTAAATACATATTACTAATTACACATAGTACAATACATTAAATAATGATCTTTTATAAACTCCAGAAATTGCACAGTATCATTAATGTAAATTATGTCAGCAGCAATCTTTGACACTAGTTAAGATTAATTACTCAACTTTACTTCAATGCTACATTCAAAGGCTGCATTTAAAATTGTGTTTTGTTTTAGAGAAATAGAAATTAATAAACCTAACGGTAAGAGCGATAATGATTAATCGCGTACGAATGCCTAAGGATAGTCAATACAGGCTGGCTATGCCTCGGGAAGTAGTACAAAACGAAAGACGAATGCCAGAACATAGGCACAACTATAAACATTTTACGTATGGCAGTGAGATGTACTCGAGTTTCCATGCTTATTGGTATATTCTATTTCTTGAATATAACATCTCGCTACGACGTTGATGCACTGCTGCAAGCATTGTCTAAAATTCCTCATAACTCGCTGGGAATTACACAAATCTCTACTTGGATTGCCATTTTCAACTTGGGTATAGTGTGGAACCTTTGGGAGTAAACGCTTTCTTTGAGGTAACCCCAAAGAAAAAAGTCTGGGGCTCACAGACCTGGAGCTCTCACTGGCCATGAGAGATCTCCCAATCGCGAGATCACTTTGGAAACAACCGATGCAGTGTAGCCTTCATATTACGGGTTGTGTAGGCTGCAACTCCATCTTGTTGAAAAAAACATTGTGTTGAGATTATTCATGCTTATCAGTTGTGGGACAAAAAAGTTCTCTATCATTTGCGGATACTGCCCGGCATTGACAGTGAGTGGACATTCTTCATCGTCTTCAAAAAATAAAGTCCCACGATGCCAATGGAAACTCTCACAGCGCACCAAGCTGTGACCTTTTTGCTATGTGCAGGTTTCTCATGAAGAAGCTGTGAGTTACTCTCTGCAGAGTAACGAAGATTTTGCTTATTCACTAACAGGCAAAGATAAAAATTCGCTTCGTCAGTCATTGACAGAGGAAACAATAAGGTCTCATCTTGCTGCACTCTTTTAAGGAACGTTGTGCAGAATGGTATCATATTCTGTTTATCCAACTGCCGCAGCTTTTGACACACCAGTAATTTGTAAGGATGGAACTTCAAGTCAGATTTCACAATCCTACGTAAGAAGTGCGAGACATGGTTATGTTCTTCCATGACAACGAACCGATTGCTGTGGACTTCGTTGCAGGGCCTCCGGGCACGTTGGATATTTTCAGGCGTACCAACAGTTTTTTGCGGCCCTTAGCTTCGTATTCACGACTGAAGCATTTGTCGGCATTTATTCACCCACCTGGATATCTTCCTCCTATTCGGAATGCGTTCATGACGGTTCTCTGCACGTCGCAACTCACCCTGCACGAAAATTATACTGTTGCTGCGAATGTAAGCTTCCACTGCCCTGATACGGATCTCCTGCGATCAAACATCCATGGCTAACAAAATGGCAGTAATAGACGTATTGTTTGTGAAAAACAGTTGACGGGCAAATGCATTATTAACTATAGGATTACCAATATAAAATGTACTATTTCCCGAGGCCGTCTCTGTAGAACCAAAGAAAGTTTCCTTAAAAGTATCTTTAAGATTTATTAGTGATTTATTAATTGTTATTATATTATTGTTGTTTTTGCTGTGTTTTCTCTAAAATAATCCCGAAGCTTTTCTTTACACTGCTTCTTTCATGTTCTAGTAATACATTTTCTTATTTTATTTTAATAAAACGTTTTCGCTTCTACCCCTCAATTTCACACTGATATATCATTTACAGTGGCGCCAAATTTTGATTGGGTGGGCTCAAATACTATAAAATATTCTTGCTGTTTTACCTACTTTGATAACTACATGAAATTAATTTAAACGTATGTAATATTTACATAACTATGGATAAATGATCGTATGAAACAACTTAATTGTGTATAAGAATGATAACTTTAGCTAATAATTCTACCAACGAGAATTATTTCGTAATCTAATGAACAGAATTTATTTATTCATATAATTAAATTACATGATTTAGGCAACTACTAAAATAAAATAAGGAACATAGATTAAAATATGGATTCACCATTAAGTAGCAGGACGTTAACGGATGTGTGATCCCTGACTGCACTTCCTATAAATTCGTCACAAGCATAATTAAAACACACATTTTCCGCGATACCCTTATGCACAATTAAGAGTACCCATGTTAAGTCGTCCGTGGGATATTATTGATCGCGAAAATGTCTTTAGTGTTTTCCGAGCAGAAAAATAACTTTCGGTGGTGCCTGTAGAATCTGGCATAGTCAGAGTTCGACGTATAAATTTAATGAATTCCGTGACAACTTCGCAGACTTTACACTTTAGAATTTGTACCACATCATTAAAAATTGCTCAATTCTACGCACAACGTTGCAGCCGTCACACACCATGTCCCTCTGTGAGCAAAATCTCATGTCATAAATGTTATCATTAAAAACACACTTGACATCATCTACTTTTCCGAAAGCTACATTTTCAACTATATTTAGAATTTCACTCCCGTGGAAGCGCTCTTTAAGTCATGCATTCACACAGTGCAGAATTTACACTCAAAATAGCTTTTGCATCCGTAAATTCTGTGTAATGACAATCATTAGCCGCTGAGACACCTTCCTTTGTTTGGGAGTCCTTGATTCATACAGGTTCAGCTCACATGCTCCTTTTGTAGCCTTTTCCGAAAGCGCTTCAAATTTATTATATATTCCTTAAAGTACTTGTATTAAATCTTGAATGAAAGAAATGGTTTAATCATTGACGTTTTACATTTTTTGCACTCATTGAAATAAAATGTGTGACATATTAAAATAAAAAAACTGTTCCACTGATTCAAGCAACGATAAGTCACCACAGCCTTTAGAATCAGCATTGACTATCGTTTTCATAGATACCCAAAAGAAAAGAAAGAACATATGGTAGTTGTCAATCAGGGATTTTCATCTAAGGGCCCTGGCAGTGAGTCGTGTTGAACAGAAGGGTCTTAAACTTTATTTTGAATTACACGTATTAGTATCCCTTATAGCGTTAAACAATTTCAACATTTTCGGAGACTCCCTATAATACGTATTAATCTAATATGTGGTTGTATTTAACATATTTCTAGAAGTTGCACTGTGCCTCACACTGTCTTGTGCTACTAAATTTAATGAACGCATAAACAATGTAGATGCCTTACTTTTGATTAGTTTGTGAAATTTTTCGGATAATTGTTGGACAATTCTTCACGCAGTGGGAAACCACTGCAGTCAGTCGCCCGAGTATTGGTGGAAAAACCACAAAATGGCTTGTTTGGAAGGAAATAGCCAACACAAATTCTCAGAGAAACAGGGAGGTTAGTCTGGACACTAGAGTTGACAGTCCCAACACCAGACTCGGGTACAATAGGCCAATCACCTACTTACCCTAAATTTTGTTGATTCAGAGGAACACAGAAATGCACACCGGACGAATGAACGGAAGACGAACAGGCGATAAACGGAGATTGGGAATACGGAACATGGAATATAACATCCCTAACAGGAAAGGAAAGAGAAATAATTAAGGAAATGGAAAATACCAACTAACAATATTAAGAATTAGCGAAACAAAGAAGAAAGGAAATGACAAGTACAATTGGACAAAGGATATTACTTATTTACACTAGCGTAAAAAAACCAGAGAGCAAAAGAAGGAGTAGGTATAATAATAAATGAAGAAATGAGTAAAGGAATAATCAAATTCCGGAATAGTAAGAATAGATTTGCACTTGTTCAGACAAACATCCACTGAGGGTAAGGACATACTAAAGAATGAAATACTCTATACAGCGTTCCAAAATACAATAGAGATTGCAAGAAGGAACAATAAGCAAATAATAATCATGGGTGATTGGAATGCACGGATTGGTAAGAATTGGAGAAGAAACTATGGATGCATGGGAAAATATGGAGGAGAGGCATTAAACAACCAAAATGGAGACAGAATGATTAATTTTGTATAATCAATTATTAGTAGGAAATGCTCACTTTCCTGATAAAATAATGCCTAAAATTACATTTACAGCTGATAAAGAAATATTACAAGTATAATAGATTACTTTACTTCTACCAAAAATACAAGATATATAATAGAAGATATAAGAGTATTCCGGAGTATCGAATTAAGTACACAACATTAATTACCAATAATGACAACTTAATTCAAAAGCCTAGAAAACAGAGAGATATACAGTATACAAAAGTAAAATTAGAGGAATTAAAATATGAAGACAAGGATGAACAATGTAAGACTTATATAAAGTGGAACGGACAATAAATATGAAAAATATAGAAACATTATGGAAGGAATTTAAAAAGATAATTGAAATATCTGAAGAAGTTTGTGGGGAAAAAAAGCAGTAGGAGCGCCAGATAAGAGAACAAAATGGTAGAATAAAACAGTTAAAGGAAAGGTAAAAGAGAAGAAAGAGGGATGGAAAAGTACATAGATACAAAGCAAAAGAGAACATTGGAATATTTTGATGCAAGAAATAAGGCCAAAGAAGCGGTAAGAAAATCTAAACAAACATGGGAAGAATTTGGAAATGAGGTGGAAAAAACTTTAAAGACAACAATAAAGAATTTTGGCTAACTATAAAAAGGTTGCAAAATAAACAAGGGAAATGAATAAAAATATTTTGAATGAGAGTGCTAATAAACTAACCACAAATACGGAGGTAGCTTTAAAAGTTTGAGAAAAGTATTACAAGGAAATGTTTAAAGAGCATGCTATAGTAGTAGAAAGGAAATGGCGTGTTATTTATGGACGCTCTTTAACTACTATGGTTCTCAGCGTCCCATTCTATACTGGGCGTGAAAGACCGCTTAATTTTGCTCAGAGGCCTCTCTATCAGGCTTGAGGTTCTTTTACGTGCCGCAAATCTACGACACGGGACCCACGGCTTTACTTCCCTTCCGAAGGAAGCCATGCTAAGGATTTTTGCGCCCGAAAAAATCCATCGTGCTCCGCGGGTTTTAACCCGCGACCTTGGGTGTATGAAGTTAGCATGGTAACCATTACACCACGGAGGGCGACTATAGTAGTAGAGAATGAAGACAACTTGGTAATAGAAGACGAAGACGAGATAGAATTGGAAACTTAGGGGAAAATTGTTGATGAATTGGATGTTGAGATAGTAGTAGGAAAGATAAGAATGGGAAATGCTCCAGGAGCAAATGAAATATTACCAGAATGATAAAGTATGGAAGAAAACAAGGCATTAAATGGCTTAAGATAATATATCAAATAGCTTGGAAGCAACAAATTATACCAGTAGAATGGGAAAATAATATTATAATTCCAATCCCAAAGAAAGAAAAAAAAATTGCAAAACCATAGAGCTATATGTTTATCTTCAAGGGTTTTTAAAAATTACACCAGAATTGTAGAAATGAAGTTAAGAGAAATAGAGCATCACTTGGAGAATGAACAAGCGCCATTTCGATCGGGTCATCAAAAACAAGATTACATAAGTTGCATTAGAACGGTGATAGAAAAAATAAACAAAGTTGGAGAAGTAAATCTAGCGTTTCTAGACCTGGCTGCTGCATTCGATACAGTTTAGAAAAATATTCGGCTTTAATAAATATTGGAACTTTTCAAAGAAACTCTTAGGAGTTATTCAAAGTGGGTACACTAATTTGTATGGAAGAGTGCGTTTAAATGGGAACAGAAGTGGAAATTTTAGAATGGATAAAGCAATGAAACAAGGAGACAGTCTTAGTCCATTACTATTTAATATTTATAGACCAAATAATTAAGCATTGTAAGAGGAGAACTAAAAAAAATTAAAGTGGCAATTGGAATTTGACGCTGGTATATTTACAATCACTAGTTTATGCTGATGATATATTACTAATTAGTAGTAATATTCAAGATTTACAACTAGGGGTAACAGAATGGGCAAGTACATTAGAAGAGATGGGAATGAAGATAAATATAAATAAAAGTAATAAAGATTGGGGAAAACAAAAACATAAATATAGAATGGAAATATGAAAAGTTACAATAAGTAGATACCATAAAATACCTAGGTAGAGTAATTTCCTCTAATAACACAATAGATGACGAAATAAATAAAATAATAAATAAGGCAAATAAGGTATATTATGAGAATTGCAATAAAATAATCGGAAAGAAAGAAATATAAAAAAAATGTGAACATTTAAATATATAGAGCAGTATATTTACCCACTTTATTGTATGGATCAGAAACTTGGGTAATGCTAGACAACATAAAAGCAGAATAACATCCTCAGAAATGAAGTATTTGAAGAAAGTGGAGGGGAAAACAGGGAAAGCTAGGGTTAGAAATAAAATTACTAGCGAAAATTAAAAATAGACTCATTATTGAAAGAGATAGAGAAAAGAAATTTAAAATGAAATGGATACTTAATTATAATGGATGATCAGTAGAAAACAAGTATTTGAGGCAATATTAGAAGAAAGTAGGAGACGGAGTGGGAAAAATATATTGTAGAAATAGTAAGAAAAAGAGGGATGGAAATGACTGAGTTGAAGAGGAAGGCCCAGAATAGAGAACAGTACAGAAAATGGATAGAAGGCCCGACGCTGAGAGGCAGAAGGGGAATGTGAAGAAGAAGAAGTGAAATTATTGCCTGTACCCGCTTGTATTTCCTGTTTACATTCGCAGCACCAACACGAAACTGTGCTCGACAATTGTGAATATTTAACCATAGTATTAATAAAACCTTTCTCACAACCATAAAAAAACTACTTGCGTCTGCTTCTGGCGTTTCATAGAACACAATGAAATGTTCTTTTATTTTAAGTTCGACACTTGGAAAGATAGAGAGACTGATACACGCAATGTAATAAACGGGATTTGAACCACATTTGAACTGACTAGTCTGAAAGAAACAATTAATTCGTATTGACACTTGTTTACTCTTTGTCTCATCAGTAGGTTTATAAAAATAGCCACATCTTGATTCTCATTCGTCAACGAAGCAATTACTTTGCCACGATTTCAAGTATTTCATTTTCTGCTTTTGTGAAACCCACTTAACAGATTGGGTAACATGAATAAAATGAGTATATAGGATATGCTTCGGTCGTGCAAGTAAAAGTTATGTTCATTTTAGTATATACTCAAGTATTGGAAGCAGAGTAGATTAGCTCAGGCTCCCATCTTACATCTGCACTTCTACTTGGTATGAATGAAATCTAGTGTCTTCTCTGTTACGAGTTCATTCTCTTCTAAAACTGAGCTTGCCTAGAAGCGCACTCACTTCCGAGTATATGTGGATTTCCTCTTACTTAAAAATAAATCTTAAGTGAACGGCAGAGTCTATGAACTATATAGTACTCGTGGACAAACTTAGTCATGGTCATTGAAGAAGCATCAAACACCTGTACTGCCTCCTCAGAAGAGCATAACTTAGAAATTACATTTAAAGTACTCTTAACCCTTCTATGCAATAGTTTACCTTTAGAATCAGATACACATAGCTTTATAAGACAGCTGTTTCATTGTATACCTAAATAATGTTAATATTCTGTGATTCTAAAAGTCGGACATACCTCTTCATCCATTACCATTTCATTCTCTTCTCGAGTTTTAACTTTCCAATCCATGATTATTTTCTTTTTGCCTATAAAAATGTTATTTGTTATTTTACTAATATTGTTATGGATATTCAAGCAACTTCAAAATCCTATATTGCAAAAACATAATCTAGAAGTATTACTGAAAACCAGATTTATTGCTTAAGCTTACTCTGCAAGGAAGTTGCTTACAAGAAAATTGTATAAAAATAGGGTAAATATCGACGGATTCTAGAAATGGTCTAACTTAATTTCATTCAGCATTTTATGAATGCAATCTGTGAGTATTCTCTTTTTGCACGATTTATTTATATTTTGGTTGAGAACATTTTAGTTATTGTTTTGTTAAATTAATTATCACACAGTTATGCTTTTGTGCGTCTGGCTTCATTTAATACAGAATGCTAATCAAACAACATAGCATCATACGATCAATTGGCTGCCCAGTTGTGTGAATTTTGTGCTGAATAATATTTCATTATGAAAGATACCGATAGACAAATAAATACATGGCTTCAACACAATATTAAATGATAAAAAGACTCCATAAAACTATAATTGTACAGTTTTGCTATCATTTTAACTTCTTTGAAATCATTTACCATTCAAAGTGCGTAGGATAATTTTCATGTACGGTTAGCAATAAAAACATTTGTGATGTGTTGCACTCACATGGCTTTTTCTACCTTTTTTACAAACAAACTATTCTTACTAAAGATAATTATTCCTTTACATCATGCTAAACGAGATAAACATTAACACAATTGGTCTTACTGCTTAGCTCATTATAAGCAGAGGGTAAAAAAGGGAATATACCAGGCTAAAGCGATTGTCAAATCTTTTAAAGACCAGTCGTTATGTGAACAAATGGAGTTACGTTCGCATTTCCAGAAAAACAAAAGAGACGAAACGAAAAGTGACCCAGTTTTAGAAAATGCGTAGTTTAAAATTTAAACCAGTAGTTTCAAATTGAAACCAGTAACAAGGAATATCTCGAAGTAACTCTACAAGAAAAACGTGTATGACATAAATTTGTATTTTAACGAGGTCTACATTTTTTGTTTAGTAATTATTTCTCTATCTCTTACGGTTTAACCAATACGCATGTTTCTTCAAAACTCAACCAGAATAAAAAGTTCTTTAGAGACTATTCCCAAAAAATTCAAAATACACATTTTACTTGTAATGTGAGTAGCTTTAATATGAGTTAATTTATTCAAAATCGTTAGCCATTTTTTTTAGAAAAAAAACAACTTTTCAAAAATTGTTCCATGTAAAAGCTAGTTTGGGGTCGAGGATTTTCTTGAACATTTTCTTGTCGCATCCTTGTAACATACAAACTTAAATACCAAGTACTTGACGAACTTTTCATTTTTAACTATACTGTCCACAGACACACACGGACCTTTTTCTAAAATGCCTCAAAAGATATATTTCCGGTGAAGTCTCGGTATTGAATTTTTGGGTACAATACAATACTTCCTATATACGCTATGTACTCCCGTCACCAAAAAAAAGGAAGTTATGTCTGGAACGCCAAATTCGTATTAGTTCCCCACGGCACAGACCATTCGTGATACAGTTGTGTAACGGCAGCAACAGTCACAAGTTCCAAATCTTAATATTACTAACTCTAATGATCAATAATCATAACAAATTACACAATTTAAGCTTCTTCAGCAACACACTATCAATATTAACCAACAATATTCACGACACAAAAAATTATATATTTAGGATTGTAAAACCTGCCAATTTCCATGTGTGCTCATTGTAGCGGTGTGACAAAACGTAGGTTACATCTTTGGTGAGGGTCGTAGTTTCACTTCTCCCATTTAACAAACATTTTTTCCCTCCCTGTAATGATCTTGAATCAACACATATGCACTATCTATTTTAGACATATTATTTCATACATGACATTCGGTACAGTTAATAATATGATATTCATTATGATGCTTCTTTGATTGTTTATTCTACCAAACATCAATATGCTACACACGAAAGCATGTGGTGAGCAGAAATACTAAAGTTATTGTTAAGAAAGCCAATGTTTTGGAACAGTTTTCAATATTCATTGTTTTTTTTTTAAATAACATGCCCTTCACAAAGAGAACAAATAAACCCTTCATAAACCGATCTGTGGTGATATTTTCATACGAGGTGGCGTATTCTTCCACACGTAAGGGAAAGGTGATTGTCTATCGTCCAAAGGGGACCCGATACGCTACATAATACGCGGATTAACAATTCCATTATGGTCGCGTATGTGTATCCTGTTGGAGTTGGATATCAAGGGACGGACTAAGTGTGCTGTGGTAGCTTGACGATACAATGAACGGTGTACAATATATGTAATACTCGATAATATTTTGACTCCCTTGTGAGAATGCGTTCTCTATTGAGAAAGAGGTAAAGAGGGAGCTGTACTCCAATTACCTGTAAATGGGGTAAGGGCAAAATATGGTTTCTGGGCACACTTTCAAGAAACCTGGGCTCTTGTAGCTTCTCGTCCACATTACTGAAGACATTTAAATTGTCTATGTGCCGAAGTATGAGGGCAGTTATGCGGGCTGAGGGTTCATAAACCGAATATTAATTGTGTTGATGTTTTGTATTTCAGCTTTAGAAGATAACAGTTTGTTTATACATGTCTGTTTTAGATATTTAACACGAGTGTTAGTAGAATTGTGTTTTTGTGTGCATAAATGGCCATATAACTTCAAATGCCAAAGTTATATTATTGCAATAATATGTTCTGCAGATCCAGTCATGGAATTAACATAAAAAAAAATACAAGCAGTGTGAGATTTAAACCTAGGAACTTATGAGTGGAATTAAGGCTTTCTTGACCTCTCGGCTACCACGACGTTGTTCCGAGAGATGTTTTCAGTGCTCAGAAGTTAACCATTGCGCTGTCAGTCACTGGCCACTGTACAGTTCTTTTATGTACGTTGTGAACACAGCTTTTACGAAGATACCCGAAGCTCTTTGATCGGCACATGGAATCTGGGGATAGCTCATTTTTGTGGTGACGGGTATACATAGTACGTGTAGAAAAAGTAACATTTTAGATAATTTCGTTTTAGTACACTGTCTGTGCATTTATTTTTACGGCACCTAATAAATTTTACGTTAAATGAGTTTGGTTATATTTGAAAATGTTTTACATTATACGGATCGACGAGCAATTGTTTTCTAAAAACATGATGGTGTAATTAAATTTTTCTTTCAAATGATGAAGAGAAGACGCACCATTTAGTTCAAATATTAGACAGGCGAAGTACTTCACTTGCTGAATAATATAACATTTATTAAATAATCAGAACTTTTATGTGGAACTTTTCTTGTGCTCTGCTAACAACTTGACTTTAGACTAGAAATTAACGCGTTAAATTGTCTTCAACGCACAGTATTAACAGTGTTATTACAATCTGAATATATATTATGTGGCATTAAACTACGTTAAGACAAATAACTGATATAGGATTATTACAAACTTAATGGCCTGTGTTTACGTAATACCACTGGTCTATTAAGAATCAATCTTAAAAGTAAGTATCGTTTATTTCGATAGAGATACAATATTCCAAGACGTGGTGCCATAATATACTCATAATAGCCTACCAAAAAGATCGCTGGCAATCGGATAATCAGAAAAGATGTTGAGATGGTATGCTCAGCTATCAATTGGACATACCTGTTGTAATATAAGCCATCTTCGTAAAAATATCACAAATGGGCCGCTAAAAATGCAAAACCTTATATGATGTAGAAGCCTGTAGCTTTATTGTTTCATTTATAGCCCGCCCTTAACTGCAATGGTCATATCGGCGATCTTTTTTACCTTTGGAACATATTGCCCATAAAATATAGCGTTATCTCGTGTATATTTGTCATTGGGTTTTATTTATTTGGACTCTGTGCATTAGAATATATTCTCATTCATACTCTCTGACTCTAGGGAGAATAGAGAATATTCTTGGTTAGAGAAATATTCCCACCCACAGTCGGTAATCGAACTGGGAACCAGTCGCACAATAGGCACGTGCTCTGTTGTCTGAACTCTACTACCACTACTACTACTACTACTACTACTACTACTACTACTACTACTACTAATATATTGTTTTCCTTCCATTAGTCGGTGTTTAATTCCCATTACGTCATTCTGTTTCTGCGTATTAGTAAAGTAGCATTCGTTAGCATTATGGTTTGGAAGGGCTGCTGCATGTGACTTCCGGCGGAGGAAACAGCTGTGACGTCACTTGGTATGGGGGAGACCGTCCCCAAGCGTCGTGTCTCACATCCATAATATCGCTGTGCATCTATAAATACATAGTGACAAGCTATGCATGTCTCCCCGCTAGTCGGCACTGCTTTCCTTGACAGCCCGCAAGCGGCTGGCCAAGGTAAGCAGCATCGGGCCTGGTCCCACTCTGGGTGGGTGGCCACTCAGATAGGTAAGCCAGCCCGCGCCGGCTGCACAGAGGGAACACCCTGCCCAACTACTTTGACATTGACAAAAACGCTTGCATAAGACTACATCTACTATATCACACGGGTAAATCCGCAAGAAAAGCGGATAGGTACCGTGGTGATTTGCCCCCGCCCGAGTACACTCGGGCGACTAGTTCCTGCTCCTGGCTCCTGGCTCCTGCGATCTGCAATTGAGAATTGTCAAAGTGGTAAATCACGGGTGTGACTTAAACGCATAATAAATTTTCAGGAGGTGTGGTATTGGAGATGCCCTTTAAATGAATGTCTATATTTTCAGTTTCTCTACCGAGTATCGTGTATTATATAGTAGATAGAGAAGTATGTAGGTATTACACCCAAAAAATCGATTTCAGATTTCTCTGGAAGCATGTGTTGAGGTCTCCTGAATCCAAAACATCACTATAGAAGATGGTCCGTGTGTGTGTGTGTGTGTGTGTGTGTGTGTGTGTGTGTGTGTGTGTGTGTGTGCGCGCGTGCGTCTAGACAGTATAGTTCAAAAACGAAAAGACCATTAAATACCAAATTTGGCATCTAAGTTTGGTATCTTCCAGCATGTGACACGAACATTTTCAGGAAAACCTACCCACCCCAAACTTCCATTTACATGGAACATTTTTTTTAACATTTTGATTTTCTCAAAAATGGCTATAAGATTTTGATTAAAAACCCGATATTAACATTAATAAAGACTATCTTTAATGTTCTGGGAATAGTCTTTGAAGACCTCTTTATTCTAGATGAATTTGCCTAACAGGCAAGCCGTAAGAAGTAACACAAAATTTACTATACAAGAAATGTAGCCCTCGTAAAATACACACTTTACGTGATATACTTTTTGTAGAGGTAACCGTTTCGGAGATACCCCTTGTTATTAGTTTCAGTTTTAAACTGCTTAAACGTTTATCAATCAGGAAGTCATATTTTGTTTCATATCCCTTTTGTTTTATGTCTGGCCATGCAAAGAAAACGATCTAAACTGTTCCCAAATCGACCAGCTTTCAAAAGGTTTCACTATCGGTTTAGCCTAATGTATTCCCTTATTTCCCTTCTGCTTAGAAGGAAGCAAGGAATAAGTAAATGTCGTCTAAAGTTTATGTCAATTAATATGACATAGAAAAAACAATTATTCTTTGTAAGAATAGTTTGTTTGCAGAAGAGATAGAGATTATCATTGAATAGAACACATCAGAAATTTTAGAAAAGTGTGTGTCTGTGCGCATGCACGTGTACGTGCGTACGTGTCTCTTTGGAGAGCAGAGCTTAAAAACAAAAAGTCGTTGGATACGAAAGATGGTTTAAGTTTAGTATTTTCCAAGGATGCGACATGAAGCTTTTAAAGAAAATCCTCCCACCCCAAATCACCCTTAACATGGGAAATGTTTCAATGTTTATTTTCTTCTCAAAAATGGCCGTAACGATTTTATTAAACTTCCATACATTTAGAGTACGTATATTCGTGACAAATAAGATAAAAATCTTCAATTTCTTGGGAATATGCTTTGAAGATCTGTTCATTCTTGATGGCATTTATATAACTGGTGCACCGTAAGAGATAGCTTACTACACAAAAACTGTAAATTTCGTTAAAATACACAATTTGTCAAAATACACAACATTGTAGAGTTATCTATTTCAGAGATATTCCCTGTTATTGGTAGTTATCAATGTTAAATTAGTTGAACTTTTTTCAAACAGCAAGTCTCCATTCGTTTTATGTCTTCTGTTTCACTGCTGGCTATAGTAAGATAACCGAATTTTTATGACAGTTGCATAGCGACAATTTTTAAAAGATTTGTCTTTAGCTTAATGTATTTCCTTATTTCCCTTCCACTTACAAGTAATCACTAATAAGACAATGTCTGCTAATGTTTATTTCGATTATCATACTTTTGTAAGAATCATTTGTATGCAGAACAGGTAGAGAAAAAAATATGAATGGAGCACTTTAGAATCTTTTATCTCTAAACAGCAGCAGCAACGTTGTTCTCTTCGCAAATATGTAACTACACGTCGTTACCAATGCAAATGAATTCATGAAAACTCTGAAAGATTGGTTTTGAATGCGCTCCAAGAATGATAAAATTTACAGATATATTTTAATTTCTAGCAGGTTGTGTAGTATACTTACTTTTTCTCCACAGCTCTTAGAAAAGAGGGTAACACAATGTGGGAAAATTATTATTGAAAAATTTGAAGCTTTTATGACCGAATCCTGAATGTAAATTTTAAAATGAGTTCTTTAAAGTGGTCGCATTTTTTCTCCATATTTAACTACAATCATGTTTGCAAGTTTCTGGTACAAATTTAAATACACCGTAACAGTAGCTGGGAAACTGCTTATGCAGACTTGTCCACATGCCACATCTGATTTAGCACTCGCTCTTTCAAGACAACCAAGGCTACATTCCAGGTACTTTAAAGGGTAAATCAATGAGAACATAGCGCACATATCAGGGTTATTAGCCTGTGGCTCATTATAAATTTTATAGCATTAAATATCCGCTGAGCGTGGCCTGTACTTTGCCACTAATTTACGGAACTCGGTTTATACCAGGGCGTTTGATATATAATTGTGAATAGTGCCACACTTTTTTTTGTCCTATATGATTAATTAAATAACGTCAACTGCAATCAAGTTGCAAGTAGTTTATAAAAAGCATACCAAATATTCGAATCAAATCGTCCCGGGCGGTCCAATAGTGCCGTATTTATCGTGTGCAGATGTCCCTTTGTGTGTTAAAAGAGTTGCAGGACTCAACTGACGCTTCCAAGGAAAAACAGGTCACTGGAGAACTGGCGCAAATACCACGAGCTACGTTCGTTCTACTCCTCCCGCTTATCAGCCGAGACAGTGAGCAGATCCACTCAGTGAACGGTAGTTCCCAGGCTTCTGCTAGAGCCTATTGTGCATGATGATATACAAGAACAGTGTAAACAGACCTAAAAGTGTGTTAAAACTATTACAATTCTTTTACTAAGCTTTATTTGGGTGGAAGTGAAAGTAAGTTCTGGATTGGGAAATAAAAAGGTGTCTATTTGTCCTACTATATCAGCCCGTTTGTTGATTTAACCGTACAAAACGTATAGTCCGCAATGTTGATAAGAACTGAGCAACTAATTTTAAAAATATTTGTGGGCAGATAAGATTGGATATATAAATACTTATATTATTTGTTAATACATATGTTGGCTTTACTCCCTCAAAAGGAATGGTTCTGTAAATGAAATGGATAGGATTCTATTACCCTTGTCGGTCTGTTGGTGCTGATCTTGTATATCATTACGGATAATTGCAAATCAGAAATTGCCCCTTAATGAACGCGATCTGCTCACTGCCTCTGCTGGTAAGCAAGAGAAATAGAAAGAAGGTCGCAGCGCTATTTGCGCCAGTTGTACATTTACCTACGAATCCTTGGAATTGTCCCAAAGAATTCTGCAACAGTTTTAACGCACGAAGGAATATCTGCACACGTGAAATACGACGCTGTAGGGCCACATGTTGCAGGCACTCTTTCTCATATTTTACAACAAAACCAGTGATTGGTAATTGCTTTTTCAAGCATCGGCAGGCCTAGAATAAGTTGTAAACATAAGTAAGCTTTTTGAGCTTTCTTTTTAGTAGCTCTGCCTTTTTAAACAACTTATAAATCCTAACAAAATCACAAAATTTTACCTCTTAAATTCACAAGAGAAGAGAAGAAATGTCATTAAACTATGCAATAATGTCTAAATAATATTGTTTGAATGAAGGCATTTCGTTTCTTAATCATTATTTATACACCTAACAATGCGCATGGTTTTGCAGTTCACAGTGACAACTGCTACCAATCAGCAAGTAATGGCGGATGTATGTGGTGAAACATAAGCAAGAAAAACCCTAAAAAGTAATTATTTTTTATGTATATCATAAGTGTTTTGGAAATCACCCACCTTTACATTGGGCGATATTCTCTCTTTGACAGCAGAATATACTGGTGTTTCCGAAAGCAGTTCAAAGTGTGTAAAACTATTAAATTCGCCAAGGTGCGACATCTCGTACAAGCAGCTTTTCAACAAGTGACAGCCGAAAAAAAAACAGTGTATATTAAACATTGTTTGGGAAGAGCTAACAAAGTGAGATTTGGAGGAAATGGTGATCATTGTCGTTGACCGAGTAATTATTAATACAGGCGATGGCTCGGACAATTTGAGTGCAGCTGGCAGCAGATGACTCGTATCTTAAAGGAAAGTTGACACTTCCATCTGCAGCTTAGCTCTTTTGGGCAAGTCTCTGCATTATGGCAGTATATTACAGAAACGTGCAGTGTATGGTTGTTCATATGCTAATGCTAAAATTCGCAAAAAAGAACAAACTGTTGGAGTGATGTTACTTCAGCAAAGTTCCCAAACAGCGTGTCCATATTTTTTAATTTTACGAGAGAATTTCACATTTAGCCTACTTGTACTATTTTGTTTTATTTATAATAAATTTTATAGAGTTAATCATTACCTGTGAACAGTGAAAGCAGCCATATATGTTCCTGCCAAACGTGGGCACACGGTTTTACAATTGTACAGCAGACAGATACACTAGCACCACGTGGTGTGTAGCAGGGACGTTCGCTTGTCTTCATCGCCGTTAAAGTAAGGATGGATAGATAATATAGGTATGAAGTTGGTGACCGCTATGACTACGTTCCGCAATCCACCAATTACGTTATCTGTCGTCCTAGTGTTTGTGAGCATCAACAAATGTTCGACCACCTTTCCATGCTGCAACCGCTTTCACTCAAAAGGTACATTCGGGAACAGACTCACGGGCATTGAGCGCATGTTTAGTACGTAGATATCACCGATCTAGTAGATGTCAGCTACGCACATTTTTAACTGCCCATTCTAATTGATTATAGCAGAATGTCAGTCGCAGGTAATCCGAACTCGCGGCAGCAGTAGGCGTTGTCAGTGCAACATACGTCTATTCTGACTCTATAGTTAGTGTGTGTGTGTGTTTGTGTGTGTGTGTGTGTGTGTGTGTGTGTGTGTGTGTGTGAGTTTTGGGTGAGTGATATAGTGAACCATACGTGGACATTTAGTATGTGTGCCTGTATTCTGCACACACTGTGATAGAGCTTTAATACCAGATTGTATTACCGACTTCATCACATGAAGTGCATGAACAGCAAAGATACATTGCAAACACTATCTTCGGTTTGATTATGCCACTTTCACTGAAATCCTCCATATCGGTGTACGTGCTTCGTGAGGACGTTACTGCAGTGGAACCAATTTATGAGCGTTTTACTGATGATATAGCTATTGACTATGTTACTTCCCATTATGAAAAAAGGTAATTTAACCCAGAAACAAAGGTTGGTCATTGGTCATTTACGCGTCACTTCAGAAGGTTCAAGGATGGGAACTATCTTCTCGTTATCCGAGATATTATGAACAACAAGGAACAAAACATGAGAAACTCAAGGTCATATCGGGCTATTTTTCAAGGGACAAGGGCTACTTTAATGACTGTGCATGATTATGAGATAAGACGGTGGGCTTGTTCAAAGGCTAGTGCTTGGATTGACGGATTTAAAAGCTGGATCTATCCTGGTGTAGAATTTTAAGGCAGTTTACAAGATTGTGAGTCGCAAAGTTCCGTAGTTTGTAATGTACAAACATGCTTAAGCGCAAAAAGAGATAGAGAATTCTACGATTGTATTTCGTATTGAATTTAAGGACATTATTGCGTCTAATTATTCAGTAGCTGAAATTCTAAATACTAGTAAATCAGGATTTAATTATACCATTCATGGCGACCACACATCATCTGGCATGGGTGAACGGACAGGATTGTCGGGATGAAATTAGCCTCTGAAATATCGCACCTGTATAAAATTCAGCCAATTATTTCCATGCAAAGTAGACTTCTTGCTCCACTGTTCATTGTCCTCCATGAAAAAGAAACTGAACCAGCCTCCGAAAGTATACCTATATAACCGTTTCAAAATCAGGCAAAGTGGACAATCATATTCTAGAACAGTGGCGGAATAATTGTCTCTATCCCAATGTTGAAACTAAATGTTGTCATTTTCACCCCATCAACAGGATTTGTTCGTCATTCCAGATAAACACATACGGGTAATAACCATTCCACCTGGCGTGACGTCCCTCTTTCAATTGATGTGATCTGGGATATACAAGGTTCCGAAGATTACCAAGACGGAACTCAATCTTCCTCCATGTGTTCTGCAGCTTTATTGGTGTGACGGAAGCACAAGCGTTTATAATCCACCTTCGGAGTTCGGTAAAGAATGATTTACGTATCTCCATTAAAAGCGATCCAAGTGGGTTAGGTCTGTTGACCTAGGAGACCATCCAAGGGACCTGCTCTTCCAATCCACTTCTTCGGAAATTGTGTGTTGAGATAGTGGGGGCTTAATGTGAAGGGGCTTCATCTTGCTGGAAGAGGACACGAGGGGTTTCTTCTCCCCATATTCTACAGTTATGGCTGTGCATGTTGTCAAATGTGTGAAAGGTTACTTCGTCTGAGAACGTGATGTGGTTGAGGCATTCATTGTCATCATGCGGGATACAGTATAGTAGCGAATTCGGCCCCTTTGGGTTTATCATTCGGCTGCAACTTTTGCATAAGCTGAATTTTGTATGCTCTAAATCGCAGTCCTTAATGGACAACCGTTGAATAGTCGTCTTCGGAATACCCAGCTCTAAACTGGCCCGTCAATTGGGCTAAGCCGTCAAGTGTAGCTGGGGTCACTGGTATTTTGCCGCTGCCCTTCTTTCTAAGCACAGATCATGTTGGTATGATGATCTGGAGCATTTGCACCATAAACCTGCCTAAATATTCTTTTTACTGCAATTGGGAACTTCAATTCTGCTAACCGATACCATTTCACTTTCTGCTGTAACGTGAATTTCACCACTTTAACTCTGGTGTGTTGTAATACCACTCGCATGCACAGTAGCGTCATAATTTTGATTATCATGAAACTTGGAGAGTTTCTACACAAGATAAACTGTAAAGCATATTATACCTTGACTGTGCGAGTAGATATTTACACTTCTTCAACGGGACACACTGTATATAGAGTAACCGTCACGCTTTCTCAGATAGCCGTCCATAAACTGCGTGCAAAAACAAGACCACGGATGTATGTATCAACTGGATCGCTTATCATAAACTAAGAATGCGAGACGACGTCTGCTGTCTCCACCGCCATACTGAACTGATCCATCAGGTAATACGATTATGAACTATATAGTTACATATGCTTTAAAACTTCAACATGCAACGTTTCTGATAATACTTTAATAAATAAATATGGACAATTAACACATATAACTTTATGACTAAGGCAATATTAAACTTATTCCACTTTTTTTTTTCATGTGTTTGCAATAAGAATCTCTCCTAAATTTTTACAAAAATAGCATTTTATAGTTTGTCAGTATTACTTCTATATCTGTTCAATGAAAATGCCAATGCAAGTGATTAGCAAAAGTTTTGATAGTCTTACATTAGAATTTCACTGTGTTCTCGATATTTTATAAGCAAAGGAAGTGAATTATACTCGTTATGTTTTACTCGTAAAAGGACTAAAACTGTTTACACATAATTTGGAAAACCCCAAGTTACATGTAATATTGCTTTGTTAGACCTGTCTTCAGATGTGAACAATTATGTTCTCTGGGTCTTAAGGAGTTATTATATAATGTAGCTTTAGTATACAATTACTTTTTCCTTTCTTATCCAAACTACAGAAGTAAAAAAAAAAATTAACCGCTCATTTGATTGCGCATAATATTTTAAAACTAAGAGTCTGAAATCTGTATCCCATTTAAACATAAAATAATTACTATTCATAATTGGTGTACCAGATTTAAAAATAATATTTGAAAGTTTAATCAGTCCTGTGTTATGGGCATACATAGGAGTATTTTTAAATGCGATTGGAGAGCGAATAGTGGTAATATATGCTATTAATGCGGTGTTTATTAAAAAATTACCAAAGTATTTATTTCCCTACATACAAATCCTATACTTTCCTTGATATACAAACTACAGCTGCTGGTCATTCTAGTATTCATTTGAATTTTTTTTTTTTTTTTTTTATTAACGATTTAGGAGTAAATTTTATTGTACAAGGGTCTTCATTTTCGTTCAAGAACTTTATATTTTTTCCCACAGCTCAGTATTTAACATCGTATCTAAGATCACTATTCCAAAGGTTACTTTATCTTAAGGTTTTCCAATTTTCGCTTCCGACATCTTCTACACACTGGTCTTACACAGTTATTGAATGCGGAAAACTTTTAAATATTAAACACATATGCAAACTGGTAAGGACGCGAGTGTCCTATTTTGCATATTAAGTTAATTATGTACATTGACACACGGGAAGTGTATAGCAATAACTTTAATTTTGCAGAATTTATAGTGTTTGCTAACTTTCAAAACTTATACGTTTGTCCTCGGACATTTTGGTGTTAATATAACCGTCCTACAAAAGTGTATTCGCAATATTTGAGGTCAAGTTCCTTTAAAATTACTACAATCTTATCTCTACTTTAGAATTGATCCGCCGAATATGGGTATTCTGTGCAGACGACGTCTCAATTTTATACACAAGAAGTCCATTTAGCTCTCTCTTTCCCTGTCTGACTCTCTCTCTCTCCAGTATATACAGTAGCTCCATGATCAAGACTAAGTGTTCCATAATTGAACGGTAGCGACGAAAACTGCACTAAATTCTCCTCGCCCATTGCCCTTTGATCAGCTGCTCCACCACCTTGCAGATGCAAGTGGAGAGGGAAATCGGGCCTTAACTGGATGGCGATACTTTCCGGAGATGGTGACCTCGCGCCAAGCGCAAGGGTTGTTAGCCGTTTGCCACATACCGTTATAGACCTCTTAAAAGAAGAATTACCATGGGGAGAGGCATGTTGCAGCATTAAAATATGAACATTATTCAGTCCAGAAGTTGAGTGTCGAGGACTATATCGCTTGCGTCAGGTCCTGTATGGTGTGTGTGTGTGTGTGTGTGTGTCTTTTCTCTCTCACACGTACTCACACACACACACACACACAAACTTTTTGTAGTATTCGTAAAAAGAAAAATAATTTTCATCCGATTCACCACAGTTCTTAGTAGACCGAATGCTCAGAAGGTAATTACATGAGCTAGAAGTAATCACAAGAGCATTGTCAGCAACATCGTTACAATGAACAGTGGCGGCACTATTTTTCGTTATCTCGGGAACTGGGATTGTGACTGTGGCAGTTTACGGACCAAACAATGAAGCTTATACCATATAATACATGAAGATTTGAAGTTATTAAAGGACTCCACAAGGCGGATTCAATATGTCGTCTTACTGGCTTAAACAATGAGGCGAGCTATGGCACATATTTATTTATAAGCAGAGCTAGGAAGTTCGTACCGTTCGCCGTTCCGTATATAGGTTACGACCGACCATCTCGCCGCATCAAAACTAGTGATTGATAAGAACGCACGGTGAGGAGGTAAACATAGGACAAAAATAGTTTACGAGACATCGTAAAAACATACCTATTTAGATCACCAATTATATATATATATATATATATATATATATATATATATGAAATATATGCTTCTTTACATATGCACATTATGAAAACACCCAAACATTATAGCACGGGTTGTAATATTTACTAATTGAATGTAAAATAATATCCAAATAATAAAATTAATTTCCTAAACGTCTTCGGGCAAAATCAGGAATTTAACTAAATCTTTATTCATCTGCAGCCGTATTACTGAAACATGTATGCACTATTTGAAGCCTTTGAAATGAAAACCCCATTCTACGTTCCGACAAAATATTTGTAATAAGAAAAATTTCGTTCTACTTCGCATGATGTGATCGGGGCCTATTTGGAATTTTTATGAATTCTGTATCAGTATCACCAAGCAAATAGCATTTGTTGGTACCTAGAAGTGCAGCATGTATGCGATACATCACACTGAACCCTGCATTCTTTTTAATTACACTTTTCATTTTCATCTTTATTTCAGGTAGGATGCTCGTGGATTGGCAGATTTATCTTGACAGTTCTTCAATATGCCGCACAGATTCAGTGCAGCTTCATGCCTCTAGACTGTAACAGTGTAATGGTTGTAGGTAACTTTTTTTTTTAACAAATTTGCACAACCAATAACATGTTTCTGTGAAGCTGTTATGTTACTGGACGTTTGACAGTTTGTATACTAGAACTGCCAGCGATTTTTAAATAAGAACATAAACAATTACATTGCTAAAAAGCTTACTATGGCTGTAAAACAAATTAATTTTGCTCACATTTGAAAAAACAAAGATGTTATTCGAACGACGTCTTTCCTACCGACGTGGTTCTGTGTTGTTCAGTGATAGCTGTTTTGCAGTAATGTATTGCACTCTACGTTGATCTTTGCTCGCGCACGTAGCGCGACATGGTATTGCCAAGCCTGGCCGCTTTTACTCTGCATAAGGAAATGGGTATGAACTTCGTAGCTCTATTTATAAGTATGCACATTTTTTAAGCGTATTGTAATGCCAAAGCATGAAACGTAACTATATGTGCTGGAACTTCCACCCGGCAACAGTCAGTCCTCCAAGGAGCTGTTCAACGTCTTGGGTAGGATGACGACCAGGGGCAGAGAATATTTGACAGCATAAACGATAACAAAGTTGTCCACCAACTGGTCAATATTTTCGAATTGCCGGTATTTGAAAACGGCTGCCGGAATGAACTATGCAGTTGTCCCTATGGTTATTAGATACGTATTTATGACGGATGGAGGTGGCGAGAAAACAAGCCGATGACACGGAAGAATGATCGCTGGAGAACGTGTTGGGAACAACGATGGAAGCAAAACGCGTTCAAACTACACAGAAGAAGCGAATAAATACAAATGAGAGAGAGAGAGAGAGAAAGAGAGCGAGAATGTGTGTGTGCGTAAACTGCCTGTAAAACTGAAACAAACGCGGGTTCATTGGTGTTTAAATAAGTAATATAAAAATTCGGCAAGATGATTGCCCTGTACGCATGTCCCGAAAAGAGATTGTGGGTATCAAAGTCTCCCTACAGAAGTTAAGGTGCTGGGAATTAGGGCACTAGATGCAAAAGATCCTCAATGGCTAAAGAAGAACAAGCGGTATGTACAAGACACAAAGTGCTTACCTCTTACAAATGTAAGAAAAGGCACAAACGTTGTGGCCTTCATGACTTGGGGATTTGAGGAAGGGTGCTGTGGCTGGTGCTGCCAATGAAGCAGTAACCTTGCAGTTTCAATGGTGATGGTGATGAATAGGGGGAGGGGGTTAAAGGCGTTCAACTGCATTGCTATTAGCGTCTTTAAAATCCAAATGATGGCATGGTCCAGGAACATTAAAAACAATACAAAAAGATATCATAAATAGAATAGGGCTAACGTCACAAGCAAAACCAGAGTAAATAAAACAATCTATGGCAATGTCAACAGAGGGATCTTAAACCAGGTTGAACTATGAAATAAAAAAAGAACAAAAAATCTAAACTTAAACTCTTCTGCGCCAAAAGTGACAAAATATAAAATTATTAACGATAAAAGCTATAAAAACTAATCGAGCCGTTCAAAATCATCCGTTAGGAGAAACAAAGTGAACTAAAACCTTATCAGGAAAGTCATCCCCGAGAATCTCGGAAATGGAGATCCGAAGCTGGAGAGTTGCTCAAAGGGTGGATAGTGCAACAAACTGCGCAGCACATGGCAAGTACACAATTGTGCTCCACATAGCGTACAGATAGGTGGAGTAGGTAGCTATTAAGTAGTTGTGTGAAGAAAAGGAAAAAAAATGATCAATACGCAGACTAGCCAACATCACTTCCTCAGGACGAGATGCAACAGAAAAAGTTAACTAGTGTACCAGGAGATCCTTCACTACTCTTAGCTTTTTGCCGCGGAGAGCGTACACTCTTCATACCAGCACGAAAGCACCACTCTCCGAACAATTAGCCTAAAATCTTCGGCTGTTGAACAAGTAATTGTCAGGCTGGACTTCGTGGTTGCCGACTTTGCTGCCACATCCGCCAGTTCATTTCCCGACAACCCAGTGTGTGCAGGAATCCATGCGCAATCCAATTAATGCCAGAAGTGTGCAAAATGTGAAGGGCATCCTGAATGTGCTGCACTAAAGGATGGTAGCGTAGAGCTCCCTAACGCTCTGAAGTATGCTAAGGGAATCACTCAGAATAAGGCAGTAACACAAATGTCGACTACGAACATACAGAATGACTCGGCAAATAGCATACAGCTCTGCAGTATAAGTGGGTGTGTGAGTAAGCAACCTGAAAGTATGTGAGTCAGTTCCAGTAACAAGGTACATCCAACACTGTCGGTGCACCTATTTCCTTCGAAGTATATACAAATTCGGTTAATGTAATGGGATTAACACTATGCTAGACATTGCAATACCGTAGTTCCCAAGAAGCTCTGGTAAACGAGAAGCTGCAGGCCTTGGACAAAGTGATTGGTGGCGGTAACGTTCATCCATCTTAGATGAGTTAAAAGGGGTAAACGTTGGATGCGTATGTATGCATTTAAGCTCACAGTCATGATTTGCTAGCAGAACATCACGCCGAAATTGCAGAGGGGATTCTGCGGTTTCGGCGTAGAGGCTCATGACTAGGCTGGTTGGTAAGGCCCCAACAGCCACACGGATGCTATGATTATGGACAGATTGTAACTTTTTCAGATGGTCGTGCTGAGGAATAAACTATCCATCCGTAGTTTAACTTGGATCGGATCAGCACACAATAAAAACGCCGTATTACTGACCAATCCACTCCCCAAGTTTTGCCACTTAGTATCCGTAAAATATTTAGAGAACGGTCACATCGTGCTTTCAGCAAAGTTTCTGTTCGAATATCAACCCAAGGAATCTCGCCTCATCTGCGAATGGAAGTAAATCTGGCCTGAATCGAAGAGAAAATAACAATCGCCTCCTACGGTGCCAGAAGTTTACGCAGAGTGAGTCTCAGTTAAGAAACGAAGCCGATTTTTAGTTCCAATCATAAAGGTTATGTAAACACTGCTTGGGCCGCACCGTGGCCAAATGGGTAGGCCGTCCACCTCTCACCTAGACGGACCCGGTTCGATCCCAAGTGACCACATGTGACATTTTTGGTGGACAAAGCGGCGCAGGGGCGGACTTTTTTAGGGTTCTCCAGTTCCCATCGCCAGCGCATACCACTGGTGCTCCATCTTCATTCAATATATCACCAGTGACATCGCTTGCGGTACCACAGTAGTAAAAGCGGGCACTAAACACCATAAAAAATAAACACTGCTTGAGACGGTGTACCAAAAACGGCGTACGCAGAGAAGTACAAAAGATAGCAAAGTCGTCTAGAAATAAGCAAGACGAAATATCTGGGAGAACAAATTGCGATATAGAATTAATCGTTATTGCAAACAGCGTCACGCTCAGAACCGATCCCTGCGGTTCTACGTTCTCTTGAAGAAAAGGATAGGAAAGAACCGAGCGGACACTAACTCGGAAAACGCGGTGCTTCAAACTCCAGAATGAACACCGGTAAGCGTTCACGTATATTCCAGTTGTGGAGAGAATGTAGTATTCCTACCCGCCAACAGGCACCACAAGCCTTTTCGAGGTCAAAAATATATGCAAACCGTTTGAAAAATTATAAGAAATCCGTTCATGATATGCGTCAATAGAAACACAGGGTGGTCAGCCGCTGATTGACGTCTTTGAAAACTACACTGCATATTGGTCAGAAGATTGTGGGTTTCCAGCCACCATAACAGCCGCCCATTGATCATGCGTTCCATCACCTTGCAAATGAAACTGGTGAGGGAAATAGGACGGAGGCTCGACGCAGGATTCAAAATATGTATGATGGTGGCCTCTCGCCACTGAACTGGATAAGTGGCATCAACCCAGACGCGATTATAGACCTCGAGTAGGAAAGATTTACCTTCAGGAGAGATATGTGTAACATTTGGACGTGGATGCCATCTGGACCTGTTGAAGAGGTTCGCGAAGATGAAAGTGCATGGTCTAGCTCCGCCATAGTGAAAAGGCGGTTTTGGTCATCAAGGTTTCCGCAACGGAGGGCGAACCCATCTCAGCCTTTACTAGAAGGAACTAAGGCGAGTAGGTGTCAGAGCTAGACACTTGAGCGAAAGCACTGCCAAGAGTGTAGTCACGCAAAACCTATGAGCTACAGCAGTCGCAGTTGGTATTACACCGACGATAGGCATATGGGTCGATTTCCCGGGCACACGTCTTAACTTTTTTTTTTAGCTTAATGTCCTTTAATCTAGTTGGTCATATCGGACTATGAATGAAATTGGTGAAAGGATGCCTATATGATCTCGGGATCCATGGAGCTTAAAGTTACTGGATATTCGTCTTTTCAGGAAGGGAAGACCCCGAGAAAAAAACATTATTCGGGTAACTCATTCTAAGCGAAATTCGAATTCGTGACCTTTTGAATGTGAGGCAGACACGCTACCACTAACTACCCAGGCGAGAAGTCTCAACTTATCCCAGAAGGTGTATGTCGATTAAAACCTGCTACAAACTTGCTCCATGATGTGTTTTTGCTATTCCTAATACATTTTCACGCAGCTGCTTAAATTGTACCACGTTATCCGTATTAGGGCGACGCTGGAAAACCTGGAGAGTACATCTGCAGCACGAATGGCATATCAGCATTCATCTGCCAATAAGGGACAGAAAATTGACGGGGTTGCCCAATCGACAGCAGAACAGAAAGCCCAACAGCAGAACTCATTTTCTCTGTGAGGTGTTGGACTAAAAAATCAAATTCGTGCTCATTGTAATTAAAAACGTCCAAGCCGGAATAAAGGGCCGAGTTCTAAGCGCAATCTAGAACGTTTGGAAGATAATCCCATGATAAGAGACTAATAAGAATAGAAAAGTCGTCACTAGAATATAAGTCAGAGATAATATTCCATTGTAAGAAAATTGTCAACTCTGCAGAACAAGCTGCTGTTTCCAGGTGTTAAAACTATCGAAGGAGTCAGAACAAAATGTAGGCTACACAGTATTCAGGAGAGAGAGAGAGAGAGAGACAGAGAGAAAGGGAGAGAGAGAGATTGATATTATACAAAAAATCGGCAACTAGTTGACCTCTTGCACATATCTGAGAGCAGCCCGAGACCGCGCCGTGGCCGAGTGGCGAGACCACTCGCCTCTCACCTAGATGGCCCGAGTTCGATCCCAAGCAACCATATGTGAGATTTATGGTGGACAAAGCGGCGCAGGGGCGGACTTTCTCCAAATTCTCCCCCCTTCCAGGGGCCTCCTACGGTAGGTACGGGTTTGGCGCACCCGGGGTTCCCGAGCCACCCGATTCCCTCGTGTGGGCAACCTCCGAATGGTGAGGGAGTCAGTCTTATCAAAATGCCCGCCACCGTGTAGGCTGTGAGGATAGACCCATTTTGGTGGAAAGGAATATCCTGGTTGGTTGAGGGTTGCGCATCTGAGCCTGGGCTTCTGATCTTCAATAACTGAGGAGGGTGCGCAGTCTATTTCACCGCTTTGATTTCTGCTTTGCCTGAAGGGGAGGCTAGGGAGTAACTCACCCCTTGTCAATTGGCCCGGACTAGGTATTATACCGAGCTCCAGGGTGAGTGGGACGATGAGCCTGCTTTATCCCCTGTGTAGCCCTGCAATCTCAGTGGGGTGACCCCGTGTTGGGCTCCGTGGTGGGTAGGGAGCACTGGGGAATGAAATTTATCACCATTTTTATGGCAAACCACAAACCCAAAAATAAATTCATAAGTGGAAAAGAAGTAGCCAAGTATAATTTTCCTCGCTACTTACTCATATCAACGACAGAGGAGGGTAAAAAATTTATGTCTGTGAGCCCTTTTGAAATCCAAAAGGGATTAGATAACAGCTGAACCGGTTAATCCTTGTGTTCGAGCCCGAAATGGTACCCTCCTGGTTGAGGGAATTTCAGCATCTCAGGCAGCGAAGATCCTTCGAGCGAAAGTGTTAGACAGCTACCCGGTTAAGGTCAAAAAGCACAAGAACTTGAACTCTTTGCGTGGCGTTATCGCCACCGCGCTTTGGACGGTATGTCCAATGAGGAGCTTCAAGAAGATCTAGCAGAACAAGGCGTAACATCCGTCTATAGGGTTCAACGGGAAGTACTTGCTGAATTCGTGCCTACCCGTACCCTCTTCCTTATCTTTGATCGGGTAGAACTCCCTCAAAGTATTAAGACAGTCATCGAGGTTAGGTCCTATATTCCGAACCCCTTACGCTGTTACAAGTGCCAGCGGTTTGGGCATACCAGCGAATTCTGAAGTGGTCGGTCTACGTGTTCTGTGTGTGGCGACATTTCACACGATAGGGATTACAGTACCTCTCAATCTTGTATGAACTGCAGCGGGAACACCGATCTAGTTCCCAAGATTGCCCCCGTTTTGCTGAGGAGAGAGCGATCCAGGAAATTCGGGTGAAAGAGAAGATGTCCTTCTCCGAAGCCTGTAAGCTTCTACGTATCCGACAACCCTCTGTCCCCATGTCCGGTTCTTATAGCTCTGTTACAGCTAAACCAGTGCCAAGGCGGGAAATCGCAACACAGATTTGCGATATCAACGGAGCCACTATTGCCGAAAAATTATCGTTGCCAGAACTCTTACGAAGACCTCAACAACTACGTCATTGTCGGCATCACCATCTGTCAAATCCTCCAATGTAAAGCATCCTCGAGTAAAATTGTTAGCCCAACCGTCCACCTCAGGCAATAAGACCAGCAAAACCCTAAAATATTCTGCACCAGAGAAAGCTTTCAAGACCAACTATGTTGGGACTGACTTCCTTCAAGAGCGTGTTGCAACTGCATCCAAAACATCCACGGGTGGTATAAGTTCACGCCCCTCTCCCTGCGTGGACTTTTCCTCTTTATCGTGCGCTGATTTTATCCTAGTTAGACTATGGTTGCATTGTGTATTCTTCAGTACGATCATCTGTGCTTAGAAGATCAGACACAGTCCATAATCAGGGCGTCGGTATGGTTATTGGTGATTTTGAACCAGGCCAGTCGTTAGGCCTCTACGCCGAAACGGCAGAACCACTTCTGCGATGTCGGTGTGATGTCCTGCTAGGTAATTGTGGCTGTGGGCTTCACTGTATGCGTTATCATCCTACTTTTACACCTTTTACATCTAATGAGCATGATGGATGTTATCGTAGCTTGTCACTTAGTGCAAGGCTAGCAAGTTTCCGCTTTCGTGAGCTCTTTCAGAAGCTGAATATCAAAATGCCTAGCCTATTTTCCAGGGGGAGAGGGTGCTCCCATCCTGGTTACGTGCTACATCCCACGTCGATCTCGGGATGACGGCCTACGGCAAATCTCTGCTGCCCGTGCCTTGTATCCGTACTTGTTTTTTATAATCTTTATCGCATTACAGTGACCTAATTTTTATCTACACCGATGGTGTAGGATGTGCCTTTGTTATTAGAACCGAAACCTATACTTTCGGTTTAACCAATAGCACACCCGTTTTTACTGCCGAGCCCTTCTTCATGTACGCCATCAAAACTTGTGTGACCGTCTTATTATGAGCGATTCCCTTAGTGCCCTTCAGAGACTCCATTAGCTGTTCAGCCACCAACCCATCGTACAGCGCATCCAGGATAAGCTGCATATTTTGCACGCTTCTGGCGTTAATGTGTACTGCGCCTGGATTCCTGGACACATTGGATTGTCGGGGAACAAATTGGCAGATTTGGCAGCAAAGATGGCGACTAGAGAACCCAGTGTTTCCGTTCATTCTGTGACGGCTGAAGACCTTAAACTTTGCGTGTGCCAAGCTGTTGTTTCACGCTGGCATACGGAGTGGTCAGCTCTACGCGGCAAAAGCTTAGGGAGGTGAAGGACCTCCTTATCCACCGGGTAAACTCCTCTCGTGTGTCCCGCCGAGAGGAGGTGGTATTGGCTCGACTAAGACTAGATCACTGTAATTTTACCCACAGCTACGCTTTGAAACGAGAACCTGTTCCTGTCTGTGCGCTCTGTGATAAGGCACAGCCAGTCCATCATGTGTTGCTAGAGTGTGGTCACCTAGCACACATTCGATTATCTTTGAACATGCCTGCCTCTCTTGCCGATGTCCTGGCTAATGATCCAAGAGCAGTGGACTAGGTTTTTAAATTTTTAGCACAAGTTTCTTTTACCTTGCGGCTTTAGTTAGTAGCAGCTGTACACCGTGTTACTATAATGGAGTTTTAAGTTTTAACCAGCTTCTTTAATGTTGTTAGTTTTAATTGTACCAAGTATCATCTTACCGACACCTTTTAATGCCACAGCTTTATCGCCAGCTTTGCTTTCAGAGGTGGCCAGTTCTTTTATCTTGGTGTTAGTTTTTTCTATTGGTTTTTATCTTTGTTTTAGCTGTTCTAATGCCATGGTTTTATGGCCAGCTCTATATTCAGAGCTGGACAGTTATTTCACTAGTTTTCGTTTTATACTAGGTTTATATATTATTTTAGCTGTTTTAATTGTGATTTTTTTAACGTCCTACTAAAACTAGTCTTATCATCACTATCTTATGTTAAGGGCGCTGATAACTGAGCAGTTGAGCGCCCTTAAAACCCAACCATCATCATCATCCAGTTTCTTCCGCCATCGCATTCCACCGCTCCATCTTCATTCATGTATCATCAGTGTCTTCGCCTGCGGTGCCATAAGTAGTTAAAATGGGCGTTAAACACTATTAAAAAAACTGAGGGTAGCCCCAAAGTGAATGGTTGGTGTTCACGTTCCATATCAGCAGAATATATGTTGGTAGCTGGGAAACGAGGTCTCATACATCAGTGCGCGAGAGATCATCAGATGCACGGTATGTTGAGTAACACTGTAAGTATCACCAGCTGGATGCAAAGTAAACTTCCGTGCTGATGTCGTCAGTTGGTGTAGTAGTCACTAGCCGGCTAGCTGGTTGCTCTCATTACAACGACAGTGTTTATGAGGACTTGGATTGTGCAAGTTTTCCTCCTGCATCAACACTGGTTGGAAAATCGCATCATAAGGCATTTCTTACCATAAGTTCCCTAAAAATATTGAGCTAAGAAAAAAGAGGCTTCAGTTAAAAATGGAGGATCGTTTCTCTCCAGATAATCCCTGCAATTGTTACGCACATTTTGATGGGGAAGATTATGAATGAGATTGAAAGTGGAGCTTCTCAAACTTGCTCCTCAAAATAATAAAAAGCATTGATGTACCACATTTAAGTTTAAAGTTGTCTAACGACTTTTATCACAAAGTTAACAGTCCTAATAAAAGAAGACAAAACGGCCTCTAAACAGAGAGATGCAAACAATAGGGAATACTCTGTAGAAGAAACACACAGAAATTCTGAAGTAAATATAGAAAATGTCTCCAAAAATCCTGTTACATCCCCCTCTTCATTTAACCAGCACCTTCAAATATACAGAGCATTAAATCTGAAATCGAAGCACTTAACAGTCACAACTTAAGGTTAAGGCAGAAGGTATTACTTTTGGAAAATGCACAATCCGTAAGTTAAAAGTGTTGAATGTGCAGTCCAGCAATGTTCTCATTTTGCCGAAAGCAAGATTTACCACAGGTAGATATGAAATTGGGACCCTGATAGCATTTCACTTTAAGATGCATGTCTAATAAAACATATGATTATGTGAGAGAATGCCTTAAATATCCTATACCAAGTTCTATAACCATCAAAAGACGCTTGGCCCAATTCATCATACCATCACTAATCATTAAATTAAGTTTGTACATAATACAACAGAAAGCAAGTTCTGTTAGTGAGTTTGAGAAGGACCTTGTTTTGAGCTTTGGTGGAATGAAAGTGAAATCCGATTTTTGTACGACCACATAGAAGACACAATACGTGGTCCACACAAGTATCTACAGTTAATGGTTCTACGCAGCTTATCAGGAAAATGGAAACAGTCAATATATAATAATTTTGACGAGGCAGTAACAAAAGAATAGACACTGTTCAAATGATCGAAACGACAGGTTTCCAACTCGTGGCTTTTGTCTGTGATATGGTGGGAACAAATAGGAAGTTACTCTCTGACTTTGGAGGTATGAAAGAGAAATCAATATCACGCATCCTTCTAGAGAAACTGAAAATCGCCACTTATGGCTTTCTGTGATATTCCTCATATGTTGAAATAATTCAGAAAGTATTTGTTGGACAAAGGATTTGTGTGACATAATGGAAGGAGGTCACAAAAAAGTTTCTAAAATGCACGTTGATACTAAAAAATGCAATGGCTTACGTATACTTGTAAACTGTCTTATTTACAGACACTGAAAGGCAAACAAATTCGTCCTGTCATTTATTAGGCTGTACAATATGAACAAGAGAGAAACAGAAAGTATCCGAAAACAAACCCAGTGATTTGGCGAAAAAGAAATTAAAGAAAACGAGAAAAGTATGCTACAACTGAATAAACACATGTGTAAATGAAGCAGGAAACATAAGATCGAGTATTGTATGCTCTTTTCTCCGCTACTTACTAATATGTTGAGATATTTGTTAATAGAGCTTTAAATTATGTCAGGATGCAGTTACCAAACAGAAGCATTTCAGCAAAGTACCTAAACCATTGGGGGAAACGTTCAGCGAGCGTGAGATATTGGGGCATAAGGTTAGCCTTTATATTCAATAGTTTAAACAATTGATTCATTAGCTCCATTAATTTAAATCTAATGGTTAAAGCTGAACAAGGTTATTTTTATTAGCGATTTATTTGATAGGGAAAATCTGAATGCATATCTTAAGACAGCACCATAGTTTTTAGTTCGTTAACAATGACCACAACTGTAAGCACACCGTGGTTGTGACTACATACACCGCACGTCACGGCCAGCGTATGATAGAGGGAAACGTGCGCGTGATACCTGTCGTATTATTCAACGTACCGTGGTCAGATGGCGGCAGATACACACCGCAAATGATAAAGCTAACGGATGGCAGCTTAATCCTTAGAGCAACGGACTGTGTGTCAGATTATATTGTACAGATTCAGGAGGATATCATCTTTGATAAGCATCGTGGTGATAAATCACACCTTACAGAAGAGAACTGCCTGATTATAACGTTGTCTTGAGGACGGAACTTGGTCTCTTGTAAGCATACGAACAAAGGCTGATTCTGGTGGAGCAGCAATTCGAGCCTTTATCGACGTGGTCTAATTCCTTATATGTTCCATATAGCATATACCTTGTCTATGTTATGAAAGAAGTTCTAAATAGAAAATCATTTCTGCATATTGGCCGCTGCGGTTTGGTTTAATTTACTCTTTTTAGCCGTTGGACCAAGACCTTCTTTTCAGGAACATGATACTGCTGCCTACACACTGCCCGTCTTTCAGAGGGAGCGGCATTCTCCTGTTCCATCTCTACCAGAAGGGAGGACCCTTTACCGATAGAAAATTTCGGTCCGAGGTTCTCGAACCGATTAGAGGTATCGATCGTCGAAGATGGCCTATATGGAGAATGGCGTGGACTTTTACTACCATTGGATGGCTTCGGAGCAGACGTTACACGTTCTTTAAGGCAGTCGCTTCGTACGTAGCTAGTTTTGAAAGTTTTCTCAGGTGTAGCGTACGCTACGGTCTTGCCGGTCTTATTCACCGAGACATGGTGGTCGATGGTTTGGGAGACAATGTGCTGAACTAGGCTTTACATTGACGGAGTAGGCAGATGTTGATGTTGACGTAGACTGAACATTTTGAACGTAGTCTGGCTAGCAGAATATTTTAAGCAATTGTGGCCCCGTTAATATCGCAGGTCTGAGTTGCGATCTTACGCCTCGGTATCGATTTAGCTGCAACTGAGCTATAGATTCCGGAGCGCGGGACAGAGGTTTGGCGGTTTCGCAGGAGTTTCCGGGCTTCCGAGAAAGACACCGTCTCTTTCACCCTTATCTCCAGGATCGCTCTCTCCTCTGCAAAAGGGGGACAATCACCTTTGACTAAATGGGTGGTCGTTGCCGTCGCAGATAACGCAAGATGGAGTTGACGTACCAGCTCCATCATGCCTGACCTCTTCACAGATGGCACATCTAGATTGACCAGCACAGAAAACCTTTGTACCCTGCCTTAATCTGTTGAGGTATATCTACCCGATTAAAGGTAAGAAACGGGGTACGTGTAGGCGCCAATTCACCATTTAGCTTCCGTTGAAGCCTGTACACAGATATGACGCTTTGGTCTGCCAGATTCTCTTGAAGCTCCTCATTGTTAAACCGTCCAAAGCGCAGCTGGTTACAACGCCGCGCGAGGAGCTCAAAGTCTCATGCACTTCAACTTTAACCGGGTAGCTGCCTAACATAGTCGCTCTTAGCAGTTGGGATCCCTGGGATGCTGAAAATGTCTCAACCAGGAATGCATCGTTACGCGCTCTAAGCCCTTTTGGATGGCAAAAGGAATCACCGACGTAAATTGTCTACCTTCCTCTCTTCAATGCATGACTAAGTGGTGAGGACCACTGCATTCGACTACTATTTTTCTCTGCACGATAAGATTAGGTTTGTTTTTCCCCATAGCAAAAGGGTAAACCTTAGTGGTCCCCATCCACCAGGGAGCCTAACGAGCGGTCACCCCACTGGAGTGACAGGGCTGCACTGGGATATAGCAGACCCGCTGCCCCACTCACCCTGGAGCTTGGTATAGTACCTAGTCCTGGTCGATTGACCAGGGGTGGGTTAGTCCCGAACCTCCCGATTAGGCGCAGCAGAATCGGTATATGAGGTTGCGCACCCTCCCCAGTCACGTCCGGGTACAGCTACGCAACCGTCAAACAATCAGGATATCCCTTTCCACCAACACGGTTGCCCACGAACGGCCTACACTTGTGTGCGTTGTGACGCACTCAGGTTGTCCGCATGATGGAGACGGGGTTGGCTCGGAGTCCCGGGTGTGCCAAACCCTACTTATCATAGTAGACCAATGGGGGGATTGCAGTTTCGAAGATTTTCTGGTCACATGCCCACGCTGCCTAACTGTTTTTAACTCTGCCAAATATAACTTGGGTACATCTGATCTGTAGTTTCTGCAGTTTCTAAATTAACTTACTCTTCAACATTTTAAACTTGCTAACACTTAACAGATGATATAGGCACTGATGATGTCCGTTATTCATAAAATATAATACTTTTAGGCCACATAGATAAGTGTTAATTTTATCTCTATCCAAAGGAATGTGCTCGGGTAATATCTACAAACGCAAGGTTAAATAATTCCTGAATGAAAACATACATCAAGCTGAAAAATAATTTTATAATGAAGTTGTTATATGAAAATTATAAAACCCATTTTTTTTAAATATATGTACATCAGTTGGATCAGGCTTCATTCAATTCACTGTCCCCTTTAAATGATGAAACTCCAACCTCAGTAGATATATTCTTTCTTAGTCACCAAACACTCTTTCAGCACTGCTAAAAGTATTTTAACCCTTTTATGCTGGTTATGTAGTTTTTCGACTTTGCTGAGATTACACTAGCAAACAATTCATTTAAAACAGGAATCTGTGTTTTTACTGGACCGTTTTTTAGGTTGGGAGAGCCCAATTACCGCTTCACCTATGACTAATCTCAACTGGGTTGAATCGACACTGATATGGAGGCAGTCTTAATATAACATGCACATGACCACTTTGTTCACCACATATCCTTTACGTCTCGGGTGAATTTCGTCTTCATAAACGATTTCATGGAGCATTGGTTTTATAGGGACAGGGTTTTCTTTTGGTAGTGTTTAACGCCCAGTTTTTAGCATTATGGCAAGACAGGCGATAGGAACACGGTTGGGAATGGAATTCATATTCCGGAGAATATCAGTGGTTGCTTAGAAAGCGGTTAAGTTTATGAAGGAAAATTCTATTACCATAAATAAAGTGAGCAGACAGGGAATCGTTTGAGATACTGCAAGCTAACTGCGCTTCGGAAATGACGACGTCGAAACAGGGGGCAGGGTTCACCGGTACGCTTACTCTCCTCTCAGTACAAATGAAGCAACCTAACTTAGCTATTCTGCTCTATTTGCATTTTCTTCCACTGTGTGCTACATTTTACGGATAGCATTTAAGATGCGATATTCGCACATGCAGTCATTTATAGAAGAGATTGGAACGGAGCTCTTTTCTACTGATGCTGATGTGGAGAGAAATTCTTTTCAGTTAAAACCCTTCTTAGCAAATACAGTAAGACCTTCACCCCAAAATCTCTAAAAAATATGTATTGTGGTCTATTCCATCGAATCTGAAAGAGACTAAAGTAGTACAACAAAAGTTAGCTGTTATATCTACAATCCACAACTTGCTTACATGCAAATATTGTATATACAAGTACATTAATGTATACATTATACTATACTGCTGTAATACCGTAGGGTACATGTATTATAAATGAATACATGTACAAAAAGCATTTCCATGTTTACGTGTAAATGTTTTCTATAATACAAAATGCAATCGTAAAACATTTCATTCTTCACATTCTGCTACCACCTGCCCGGTTAGGAGAGCCCATGCCGTTTCGTCTGAAGTTAAATGCGCAGCAAATTTCCTCTTTTACGTACGCCAAATGTTCTCTCTATTGATACAAGGGGTTACCAAGATACGTTAGGAGTGGCAATTGAAGGTTTAAACTTGAATTTTCGAAGCAATCTTCGAACTGATCTCCGGTTATTGTTCCGTGACAATTGACCAGAGCGTACTCCATTTTTTGGTAACTGATCTGAGCATCCTCCAGTAGCCCCCAAAATTTCTGGATTTATCTGTATGCAATTTTCATTAATGAATCAGATATATGCGGGACTGGGATGAAGTGAGAAGACGGGGTTTCCAAGAAGAAGTGAGAAAATGGGGTTTTGAGGTGAAGTGAGAAGATGGAATTAAGTGTGCTAAAAGAAGAATAGTGTAGAAAGTACAGTATTAAAATTCACTACCAAACAATGACACATACTTTTGTACAGGAGTGTAGTGAAATTAAAAGTTACAGTTATAGAAGAATACAATAAGCGACTTTTATAGAATTATAGAATTATGATGAATATTGAATGTTGATCATTAAAAGATAGGAATTAAAAATAGTATTGGTTACCAATACTTATGCCGCCGGTTACCGGTGGCTTTAGGTAGGGTAGTGCAGTTGAATATTAACTTATAATAAATAACTGGATACCAGTTTTTTTAATTACTGGATACCAGTAATTAAAAAAAATTACCCTAAATCTGAATTTAAATATTTTAATTAAATTATAAATTTTAAATTATAATTTTGAGTTTTGGATTTAATGTAGATTTAAATAGAACAAATTTATATGAATATGTATGGTTTTTAAATTTTTAAATAATATAATTATTAATTTTAAAATTATGTGATTTTGATATAGTTGGAAGTAAATATAATATTAAGTTTTAGGGAATTTAAATAAATATGAATATAAAGTTAAAAATGGTTATAATTTGGTATTGTAAAGTTTTTGAAGTATATTTTTTTTATTTTAAATTTTATAAATAATACAGTAATTATATGTATAACATTTTAAGTAATAATATAATAATAGTAAGAGTAATATAATTAAATTATTTAATAGAATAGTTATTAAAATAATATAATGTTTTTAAAATAAAATATGCGTTTAATATAAATAAATAACATAAAATAAATTTATTAAATAATAGCGATAGTAAAATTATATATAAGAATTAAATACAAATTATTAATATATATGAAGGATACGAAATTATAATAATATTAATATTACTTAAATTGCAATTGTATTAATTAAATATTAACACAGTCTAATTGACAATAATTATGATTTTAATTGGTATTTATAAAAAATGTTAGGCTAAGTTAAGATTATATCTGAAAATTTATATTCTATGATTAAATTTGTAAATGGTATAAGTAGTAATAAATATATAAGGTTTCGGATATTTTACCCTGGTTTAAGTAATTAGTTATCCGGGTTTAATATACAGATTTTATTTAACTTTATTTAATTATCAATGTATATATGCAACGAATTTCCATATATTTGAACAATTAAAAGAAAACATCGGTTCATAAGTTCACTCACTTTCAGCTATTGAACTCTAAAGTGTAAATGCAAAATTCCGGAGAAGTTGCCATTAATAAATATGTGGATCGAGAAGGACAGCGGTTCCAGATTTCTTATAATAAGGTGTGCGTTCATGATCATTGTAACTGTGAGAATGTGAGACGATTGCGAGATTGCTACAACTGTTCCGATTACAATCAAGAGTTGAAATGGCCGGGACGCCACTCACCATGCGGTGGGTACATTGTGAAATAAAGGCTCTGTAAACCTGTAAACATGGTAATAACGTGAACACGTGGACGAAAAAATAAATGGCTGGCCGTATTATACACGAAACTTCAGTGAACTACACCAGTGCAAATGTCTTAGAATATTTAATAGAGGCTACTTACTGATATATTTGAAATGAGTTGCTGATCTTTCAAGATGAATAACCATTAAAATGCTCCTGAAATTATACATGCGGAGCTATAAATGCCTTGTATTAAATCTGCGAACTGCCAGAGTAATAGGAATTTTACGTTCTGGAAACATTTGTGCTTGTCATAGAGTAAAAGTTTAAGTTGCCGTGACTCGCTGAACTGCTATACGGTGAATAGCTTACCAATCACTGTTAATGAGTCTAGCGCATCGCTTCAAATACTATAGATAGTAAGAGTAGCTTCAAACGCTAGAGGCGCCGGAGTAACAAACGCCAGTGGTGCCACAATAATAGCATTTTCGAACTACACGACTTTTTATTAACCTGAGCCTTCCCTACATCAGACTCCCCAACATTGTGCCTTTTTTCTACGTTTCCGAATTTTACAGCTCATATTGGTATCCGAGACATTTTCATTCTCTTTGACTGCCAAATGTCAAATTATTATTCCACTTGTTTAATTCTTAGAAATGACTAATGTGCACTGTTAAAAGCCCTTAAGGTTTGTAAACAAATGCTAATTAGATGAATTTAACCTTAAGCTAAACAAGTTTCCTTGTTTGCAGTGATTCTGAAATTTATTGCCATCACTACTACGACTTCCAATTAAATACTTCTTCCAACTTCTTTACTGTTGGCTTTAAGTGTCCTATCGGCAGGCTCGTTGATCTTTATTAAGAATATATGACGGATAAAAAGAATGCTTTGTAATATTAGGAGACAATAGTTATTCTTGAGGTGTTAATACCACTTTTGTTTCACTATTGCCACCAAGATACACATCTAGGGGTGCTTAAACCTCGTCATTGCATACTGCATCATTTTTATAGAAAGATGAGATTGTTTACATACGCACACATATAAAGGCAGGCGTGTCAAGTAAGTATAATGTAGAAGCATACTCAAGAGACTAATTAAGGATTTTAATCGTCTGCGATTCTTCCTCAATCTGAGGTGAATATATTCATGTGTTATTACAGGATGGTTCAAAATGACATCGAACTAGGATGTGGACGTGGTTGCTAAGATCCTATGTAATACGAAAATATAGCTTTCAACGCCAATAAAGGTACAAAAAACCGTTTTAAGGTCAGCTTAAATTAAGCTCTTACCCAGGAACAAGGCTGCGAGTTATGGCAGGTATATTTGTAAACACCGAGTCGCGTGCTTTAGCAGTGTTTTCGTAAACTTACCAAAATGCACAGTGGCGAGGTAAAATTAAGGGATTCCTCGCCTTACGAACCTCCGCTATAGAACTTATACATTTGTTATTAGTTGATTCTTCCAACAAACAATATTATCATAATAGACACTGAATGAAAGAAAATGGCTGCGAAAATAAACTTGGATACATAAATACATTGCTTCTAGTGGCATTTAACGATAAGGATCTTGATGAGGGAACTGATAAAGACAACAGAGGCAAGAATTCCTTCAGAGTCTACCAAAGGACTGCAAATGAAGTTGAATAAACATAAACCCTTTTTGCAGTGAGATAAGGCACTTACTTTACTGCCTTTAACTCGTAAAACTAAATGAAACATCAGTCCGAGTGTGAAAGAGGACGGTCGTGTTTTGTGTCTTACTCGTAGCTACCTGGAAGAAGTTCGACAGTGGAAAGCGTACGAGATCTCATTGAACAGTTGAGGCAAGAAATGCGTGTAGGATTTGAAAAGTGCAGCGGAGAATGTGACAGTTCGAATGCGTGCTCTGGAAGAGAAAATGGATTATTTAGAGAACCAATCTCGTAGAAATAATATTGTGGTATATGGTGTGACGGAAGAAGCGGGAGAGAGTTGGGAGATGACGGAGGAAATGGTGAAAAGGGTCATCTCACAAATAGGAATCGAACTCCGCGAGTTTGATGGAGAGAGCCCATCGTGTAGGTCGACGTGGCAATGTAAGGCGACCTATTGTGTGTAAACTGGCCCATTATAAACTCAAGGTGGCCATCCTTCGAGATGCTCGTTATTTACGGGGAACGGGAATAAGCATTAGCGAGGACTTTAGCCAGCGTGTAAGAGAAGAGAGAGAATTCTTAAAGGGACACCTGTTCGAGGCCAGGAGGCAGGGCTGTCATGCCGTATTGCGCTATGACAAGCTCTTCATTAACGGACGAGTCTGGAACCGACAGGAGCTGGAGCGCATGGAACAGCCTAGAAGTAGTGCGGAAACCGAACCCAGGACAAGGCAGCTAGAGCAGGTAGCCAGTGCATCAGCCCAGCAGGTAGCAGGTCCCTCAGCAGAACATCAGGTGCCTCAAGTTATGTCGACAGGGAGAGGCAAAGAGGAGAGGAGGGTGAGACAGTCTTCGCCGGAAAAGCCAACAACAACGCCCCTCCGTGCCCTTAGGCTAACAACAGCTCGACAAAGGGTCAGCCAAGTTGTAGGAAGACCATCTGCAAGGAAACAATAGGACCCAACCCCTTCTCTGAGGATTGTCACATGGAACATCGAAGGCTTCAAAAAAAGGTTGGGTAGCAAGAATTTCTTGTATTTCCTTAGTGATTTTGACGTTGTATGTTTTAACAGAAACTTGGTTGAAAAACGGAGAAAATGTAACACTTGCTAATTTCCATAGTTTTAGTAGGGGAAGGGAGACACGGGGAAGGAAGGGAAGGTGGCCAGGAGGGGTATCAGTTTCATTCAGGTCTGAGCTGGAGGCTGAGATAACTAAATTAGAAATCAGTTTTGAAGGGGTGATTGCTGTATCTTTGGCACAGGGGGGAGTACAAATAATAGTTATAGGATTATACAACCAGCCAGCAACGTTCAAGTATGCAAACAGGAATTTCTTCAGTGACTTAACCGAAACGTTAATGCAGTTACAGGAAAAGTTTCCAGGAACTGAATTAATTCTCTTAGGAGATTTATAAAGGGAAGGGAACTATTGGAAATCCGGATAACTATAGGGGGGTTACTCTTTTGCCAATTATGGAGAAAATTTATTGTAGAATGTTATATAACCGAATAAAGGACTGGGAATCTAAATTTGGCAAACTTTCAAAATTTCAAATGGGTTTCAGAGGACACAGTACCACAGATGCCGCTTTTATATTAGACACTTTAAGGACGAAGCAACTGTTAGTTAAGCGGGGAAAGCTTCATTGTGCTTTTGTGGACTTTAAGAAGGCATTTGACTCTATCAATCGAAATGCATTATGGTACAAACTAGGCAGAAAGGGGTTATCAAGTAAAATGGTTAGAGCATTGCAGGCAATGTATCAAAATGTCGAATTCTGTGTGAAGTACGACAGAAACAGAGTGTCCGAGAGCTGCCGAAGCTATAGGGGAGTGAGGCAGGGTTGTATTTTATCTCCCTTGCTATTTAATCTCTTTGTGGATGATATTACTGATACAATGATAGCAGAGAATATCCAAGCGCCAGTAGTAGCGGATTTGCAGATCCCAACACTTTTATACGCAGACGATTTAGTATTGTGCTCTACGACAGTAAACGGATTGCAACGAGGACTGGACAAACTTAAGAACTATTGCGATGAATTGCTACTTACAGTTAATGTGAATAAGACTAAGGCAATGACTTTCAAAAAGGGTTGTGTTTATAGCAGGGAGGAGACTTGGACATATGCAGGACAGATACTGGATACTGGACAATGTTAAATCTTTTGTGTACTTAGGACTCACATTTACAATGAACGGAAAATGGACAAAACACATTTTACTCCATGGCACGACAGCTCACGGGGAACCTTGGCCTACCGCCCGGCCGCTGCGTCCCCCATCTCGGTCCACTACAGACGTCATGGATGGGGTGCAGTATTGGAGGGTGAGACGTGGTCAGCGCCTCGAGTCCCCCCGGCCGGTTAATGCGGTCCTCATGACCTGGAGCCGCTACTTCTCCATCAAGTAGCTTCTCAATTGGCCCCCCCCAGGGACCTTACGAGGCTGAGTGCACCCCGGGCCAGGTCTCCCAGCGGGGGAAAAATCCCCACGCTGGTACTGGGGATCGAACCCAGGTCTCCCGCTTGGTAAGTAGCAACGCTACCACCGCGCTAAGGAGACGACCGGACAAAACACATTGACATTGCGAAACACAAGGCAAGGGTGAAAGCGGCGGAAGCTCTCCGGATACGCTGCAGAATTCCGAATATCTCCATAACCTTAATGGAAACTGTATACGGAGCGACAGTTAGATCCACGATGACATACGGAGGAGAAATATGGCGGTGGGAACAAACAGGAAATCTGGATCAAGTGAGGACCCAATTTTTGAAAGGAATTCTGGGTGTAGGGAGGGGTACGGCAAACTGCGGAATAATGAGGGAATTTGGGGCACATAGTGAAACGATAGAGTGCAAAATCAGAGCAGTTAAATATTGGATGAGAATCGTTCACGGAAACCAATCTCTAATTAGGGCAGTCTGCTACCGTGAACAGTTGCGAATGGAAGGTAATTTGATGTGGGCATCAAAATTAAAGAAAGGGTTGGAAACCATTGGGATGGGGGACATTTGGATGGCGGGGCAGGAAAACAGGCGAAGTATTTGGAGAAAAATTAAGAAACGTCTCTGTGATATTGACAGACAGCAAATGATTGCGCAATGCACAGAGATGGTGTCATTAGAAGTACAGTCTGGGCTGAAATCGGAGTGAGGTATGGAGCAATACATCAAAACAGGTACCAAACTCATTAGAGAGGGGCTCGCGTGGATTAGACTAGGAGCATGGTGGAGCACGAAAATTTCTGACGAGAATGGTACGAGAATCTGTCCCATTTGCGAGGAGGAATAGTCGTGGACTCACATCTTGGCAAGATGTAGGGGTACGGAGGAATATTTGCCGCGATTTTTTACCACTGCGAATGTAGGGATAGAAGCATGTTGGACGCTACTGGCAGGCACGGAAAACATGGACGGGCTAGGTAAATTTATACTTAAGGCAAGACAGCTGAGATCTGAGGAGGCTGCCAACAGAGAAGGGGGGGGGCGGGGAGTAAGATCAACTAAACAAAAGTGGCTACAATGTTTTACATATATATATTATGTCATACTTAGGTCACTGTTGTGCTAGGGTTGTATATATGTCTTTTAAGTGTAATTATCTATTATAAGAGGGTGCATTTATGAAGGTCTACTCTGTGCTGTAAATTTAAATTGCTATATTTGAATATCTTTGTATCTTTATTTTCGGATTCACTCTTAATTTTATTGTTGTTTAATATTGCTTTTGACTGTGTATTTCCTTTATCTTTTTATTTTCGTGTTTACTCTTTTAATTCTTTGTTGTGGTTGTTGTTTTAATATTGCTTGTATGTGTATTACAAAAGCACGTACGGTCTGTGGACCCGTGCGACTTTTGAAATTCTATGTATGATATTGCTATGTTAATAAACACACTTATTCATTCATTCATTCATTCAAATGAAACAGTTAGCAGAGGAGCTCCTGTTATTTACAGTACGTTGTTGAGAATTTACTTACTATTAGGATAATTAAAACATGTTTAAAGTAGTAGTTACAAGATACTCGTGTTTAGGGCAAAACATGTACATTTCGCATTACAGTACGTTGTTGAGAATTTACTTACTATTAGGATAATTAAAACATGTTTAAAGTAGTAGTTACAAGATACTCGTGTTTAGGGCAAAACATGTACATTTCGCATTCAAGCACATTTCGAAACTGTCCGGGTGATAAATAGCCTCTTGAATAGGTAACTACCCTTTGATCATTTGCCTAAAAGCTAAAACAGGTTAACAGCTGATGACGAAGGAAAAATACGTTCGTTTTTATGACACATGCTTGCCACGAACACTCCCGGATATGTGTACGGGCATCTCAACAAATGCTATGTAAGCTGCCTAATCTCAAAACGACGTTAATTTTGAATGTTACATTAAAACAAACCTACAAGTTTTGAAAGTTGCGACATCAAATTTGAAACTAGTTCAAGTATAAGCTATAATAATGGCATACGGTTTCGGTGTCGTTCCCAAACACCTGTTTACGGACATTCCCCCCCCCCCCGTTTTGAGGTACGAAAGATTTGTACTATTTAATAATGCTATTCATTTCACATCTCACGTAAAACCTTTGTGATTTCTGAGGAATTTTTCATATCACAACCATACAAAATTGACGAAGACCTTCTCTCAGTTAACTAATTACATCAACATTTAAAGAACGCATATCACAGTGACTTTTTACTAACTAAAAACCTATACCTCATATAATGTGCAATAACTGTTTTAAGAGCATTTTAAAATTGAGAAAATATATGTTAAACAAGATTTAAACGATCACGTGATGGTGTTTAATACGCACCACCAGAAAAATGCTTACCCAATAATTGAAACTACTGCTTTAATTATTTTGTACAGAAAAATGAAAAATCTAATTTTATTGTTGGAACTGTTGATAGTTTGAAAATTGGAGTAAGAAGAAAATGGGAACATTCTAAGTTCAACTCTTATGCAATCCTGTAATTTCAGGACTAAACTATAGAGTTCCAACGTTTTAACACTACGGAAAACTTCTTTATAAATTAAATAATTGGACATCTGACGTTAATGAAATATATTGTGGTTAAAGCTATACCATGAAATTTTTGTCTCTATTGTATCAATCATTTGCTTCTTTCTTCCTTTTTAGATACTGAATGTGTGTGTGAACTTAAAAATGTCATCAATGGGTAGTTTTAGTAATTTTACAGAATATGAGAAACGCAAACTTCTTTTCCCTTTTCCTATCTTTAACTTCTCTGTTAACGACCCAGCCTGCAGCGACGCTGAATCAAATGGATGAAAATACGTCGAAAATGAGTACGGGTTCACTCTACTTAAAATGCCATGGTATAATAGTTATTTATTATACAAGTGACAAAAATGCTGTTTTATATTACGAGTAGGAAGCTTGCGAAACGAGGCCATAAGTCGAGTTTCATAATCCTATGAACAAAATAAAGCAATTCTAACACGTGTGTCATACACTATTTTTAGATAGTTCTCAATATTTATGGGCATATTATAATATAAATACTTTGTTTTACCTATTTCACGGAACTCACACTTAATGGTCCGCGATATTCAGTTGTTGCCTTGCTTAGCATCAGTGCTGACAACTTACTCGTACTGAAACAAAACATTCTATATGACGGAGGGAGTGTACCAGTTGTAATTTTGCTCTCTTCGCTACTGGCATAATTTCGTCTGGTTCAGCAGATTCCGCGTTCTTGATATTGAAATCATCCGCCATTTTATGGACTGATACGAGCTTTCAGAGTCATAGTCTTCTTGAATGAGGACGTGAACTCATAAACCAAAGTTGACTACATTGGACTGTTATAATTATATACTTTTATTACATTGAGTGACAGAATGTCCTATGTTTTTAACACCACTCACATCTGGAAAAAGACCTACTTATAGCATCAACTGTCTATAAAGGTATTTGTCCTGAAAGGAGGAACGAAAACTCGGGAAAAGCTTCACATGGCAACTCACTCCAACCGAGATTGGAAATCAGCTGGTACTCACATATTTGTTACAAACTTATTATAAATATTTTATATTTTAAGAATAATTTCCACTGAATGTGGGCGTTCCCTTTTAAGTGAAATCGGGCTATTTATAAGTCGGTCTGAAGTTTAGCAAGCGCCTTTATTTGTAGTAGCATATGACAAGAGTGCGTAGTTTCCCGAGCTGTGTACAGATGGCAGTAGAGTAACTTGCTTTACAGCTGCCAAGGAAGGGAAGTTATATTTGTCTTCACTGGTAAATGATGGTCTTATCGGCGTTACGTTTTGCGCTGTTTAGTCTCCATTATACACAGAGTCTAAAGCTGTTTGTTTACAACTACTGCTGATTTCTTTCCATCACGACAAACACTTTTGGGCTAGTGGGGTGGTCCTCCAAAGCCCAGGGCCTCGAGGTACAACAGTTGAGAGGAAAAAAATATGTCATCCATTCACGTGACTTTATCTACCTGTTCTGCAAACATAGCTTTTACAAAAGAGTATTCCTTTATATACATCAAGTTAATCATGATAAACTATTGCCAGAAATTGCCTTATGCTTTAGAACCTCTCGCTGACATTGAAATTCGGGTTTTTTTCCATTGTTAGGAGTAAAACAAAAGAAATTAAGAGAGAGAGACTTTCTGTATGAGACAAGTTTAAGTATTTTAAAACTGAAGCACACAACAGGGAATATCTCGAAAGTTATTAGTTCAATAAAACAGCTGTATTTTACACCAAATACGTGTATTAAAGATATCTACATTTTATGTAGATCTTACGGTTTATCATTTAAGCAAAATTCTTCAGAACTAAGAGGACTTCAGGGGTTATTCCATAGAAATTCCGGATTTGCCGCATAAGTATCTTTAAAGTACGGCACTGTAATAAAGATCGTTAAAGGCCATTTTTGAGAGAATTGAAAGTTTTGAAAATTGCTCGTTGTAAAGGGTAGTTTGGGGAGAGAGGATGTTCCTGGAAATCGTTGTGTTTCTTCCTTGGAAGTTAATGAACTGAGCACAAGTTTGGCATTTAACCGACTTTTGGTTTTCAATTTACACTGTCCAGAGACACACACGCACACGTGCCGTTTTCCAAACTTTATTTTATTCCAAAATATATTTCCGGTTAAATATTTAATGAAATTTTTGTTTGAAATACAATACTTTTTCTATATTCACTGTGAGAATACAGACGTATTAGAGAAAGTAAAATCAATGTCGTGTTCCATTCACATGTCTTTCTCCACCTGCTCTGCAAACAAACTTCTTAAAAAGAATTATTCTTCTGTCTACGTCTTGCTAATCAAGATGAACATTAGCAGAAATGGTTTTAGTACTTAGTTCCTTATAAATAGAAGGGAAATAAGTGAATGTATCCTTATTCTAAAATAAATACCAAATTTTGTATTTAACCGACCTTTTGTTTTCGATTTATGCTGCCCCCCCCCACACACACACACGGACCTTTTTGTAAAATTTATTTTATTTGAGCCATCATCAAGATATGTATTTCCGGTTAAATATTAGTATTGAACTTTTCAATGAAATACAATACTTTATCTTCACTATGTACATTATACATACGTGTTAGAGATAGTAAAATCTATGATGTGTTCCATTTACATTACTTTCTTTACCTGTTCTGCAAACAAACTTCTTACAAAGGACAATTCTTCTATCCTCTTCGTGCTAATCGAGATAGAAATTGTCTTACTACTTAGTTCCTAATAAGAAGAAGAGAAATAAATGAAAATACTAGGCTCTAGTGACACTCAAATCTTTTAACATCTGTCGTTATGCGATGGACATTGAAATTTGGTTCGGTTTGTATGACCAGAGGTAAAACAAAAGAAACACGGACCACGACTTCCTGTTTGAGAAAGGATAGGTATTTTAAAATTGAAACCAATAACAAGGAATATCTCGGAAATAGCTCCACAGCAAAAATGTGTTGGCATAAATCTTGTGTTTTGACAAGATCTACATTATTTGTGTTTGCGAGTATTTGTCTATCCCTTATGGTTTACTAGCTATGCAAAAGTCATCCAGAATGAAGAGGACATTCTAAGATTTATATTTAATTAAAAAGCCTTAGAACATTGAGAAAATCGAAAGTTCGAAAAATTGTCCATGTAAATTGTAGTTTGGGGTGGGGTCATTACCTGAAAATCCTCGTGTTGTATCCTTGAACGATACTAATCTAAAATACTCAGTTTGTATTTAACGGACTCTTCGTGTTTTAGTTATGCTGCCCAAACACAAACACCCCACATGCACCTTTTTCTAAAAATGTTTCTTTTAAAATCACGTATATTTACAGTGAAATATCACTACCGAAATGTGCATGATATACAATAACTTCTCTACGTGCTATGAACGCACATACTATTTGGTAGAGAAAGTTATATGAACAAGTCAGTCCCTCGACTCTAATAAATAATACACTCCTTGATATTCTGAGCAGATGAAGTGTAAGTAGATAAATGGCAGTCGGAAACAAAGATGCTTCTCTGTATAGCTTCAACTGAAGCTATTCGGATGTAATAATGTGAATAGAGGACACTTGGTAGATATAGAGTAGCAATTTCCACGCTGAACGTCAATGAAATATATGTTAAGGTTTCTTAAAAACTATTCAACCTATCATCATGAAAATTTTACCACTTATAAAACAACTTCTTTTAATTCAAAACCCATAGTCAAATCATAACTTATTGCTAACTTGTTGATATTTCAATAAACATGAGAATTTCCAGACTTTTTCACACATTTTCTTTTCTAGGTATAGTAGATCTTTTTTGGAATTAAAAATCTGCATAAAAATAAAAATAAACTGAAATCATTATTTTTAAATTGTTGCTGTTGGTTAAAATGTGTTAATTTTTCGCTAGCTGCGTCAACTAGCGTGCTTTTAAATTGACTACAACTTCTAAATTCTCACTTTAATTGTTTATGAGAAAAATGCACCTAAAGAAGAAAATATGAAAAAATTTGCAAATTTTTCTTGTGTCTTGAAATATCAAGTAAGCAATTGTTAACCTAGATTATTATTTGACTATGGGTTCTGAATTAGAAGAAGTTGTTTTATAAATGGTAAATGTCTCATTATGATAGCTTGTATAGTTATCAAGAATCCTTAATATATACCTATTTTATTGAGGTTCTGGACAAAAATTGCTACTCTATCTCTACCGTGTCCTAAAAACAATATATTCCATATGTGCTGCATTTTGGCAAATGCAACATACACATAATATATTGCGCGGTGTCAAGTTTTGCAACTCATCTTTTAAATATATTCTAAGTTTTTCTATAGTAATTCTTAAGTATTCTGGTTACTGTTGCTCAGGTGGGCTCAGGTTTTTAAAATTAAAAATTATTAAATATTACCCAAGCTCATTTCACTTCCTTTCACTGTGAACACTTAACATGAAATTTCGAAAGAAAGCACAATGGGATTGAGATAAACTTACTAAAGCAGCTCCTCTTTTCGTCTAAATGTCACTCCCCGTTCAAGGAACTAGTGTCTTGGTTGGTTGGTGCATTCTGGAGGGGGTTTCACACTGCAGTCGTCATAGGCTTATTATGCGTCAGAGCCCTGGACCGACAGCAGAAGACATAGTCTAAGCAGTTCATCTCAACGCGGGGGGTGCTAGGAGCCCGCGCCCTGGAACTCCTCAGGTCCTTCTGACGACTCAAGCTCCACTCCGCTGTCACGAGCAAATTCACTACCACGGAGAGGCTAGACATTTAAGTCTCGCCGACACGTACAACCTCGAAAGAGAGCGATTGGAATGAAATGGAGATAACATGAAGGGACAGGAAGTTCGAAGAATAAAGAAACCTCCGCAGCATTCGCCTTGTCACCCAGAAAGAAACCCATATTTCAGAAGTCGGCCATGGGAATCGAACCCACGACTTCCGAATGCCAGTGCCAGACGAAGTGCTTGAGCTATCTGGCTCAGTAACTAGTGTCTTGGGTGTGTTCTCATTTCCTCAGCAGTGTGTTTTTCCTTAATTTGAAAAATAGCAACATAAATAATCCTAGTAGACCTAATAATTTTTGTTTGTAGACTGTTTATACTGAACAAACCCAAGATACAATAAATACGCTAGACTAATTTTGTTTTTCTAATTTTACAGAGAACAGTTATTTAATTCCAAGGCAGTTCTTTTGTGAATTTGCAGATAACTGTTAACTAAGCAAAGTTAAGCGGTCTCTCAGCCCAACATAGAATGGGACGCTAAGAACAGCAACAGTTGAAGAGCGTCCATTAATAAAACACAATTTCAACACATGCTCAAGCGTATTTGGAACCGCTTTAACTAGCAAAAGTTATGATTTGCACAAAAAAAAAAAAAAAAAATGTGCCAAAACTAGCATTTAAGGAAGAAAAGAAACATATAAACTACCATATATTTTGATAAGAGTTTCCTCGAACCCTTCACATTTGAACTAGTATATTGGGAAACAAGCACATGGCTTTTTCTCTTCTGCAAAAGTTCTTCATATATAGAGTTGCGTTAGAAAGATCCAACTGTGAACAATCACCTAGGAGGAGGCAAAGCTCGAGACCTAGGGAAAGCCTCTTGGATGGATCATTGTAGTTCTTTAAAATATTTTAGGGTGTTTTTATGGTCAGTAAATGAGTTTGTAAAACCTGTAAAGGCCATTGCCTCTTCCAAGGCAGCTCACATATCTTTGTTCGTAGTAGTTCATTTTCCAAGGTACGAGAATCCATAGTTCTTCATTTATAAGAATGTTTATGTTCGAAATAAATACTGACGAGGCTGTTCCTATTTTTGAGACACAAATCTGACAAGAGCACGAGTGTAAGATTGCTTAAATGCCTGTTTGTGATCGCGTGCACCTTATATCAACGGAAACCTCATGTGATTAATAAACTGACATTTAGTCCAAAATGTTAATAGAAATACTGAAAGGGAAACCTTTCAGAGTGCCTTATGATTCAGCAGGATTACAAATATGACTTCAATTTTATTGGTCTTCAATACGCTCAGAAAATATAAGATAGAAATGATAGTACACACAATGGGTACTTGCTCATATCTGCAGCCTTTTATGAAACTAATGACTAAAACCAATTCTTACTAACAATGTGTAGTTTAGAGAAAACATGGCATTATCCACTTTACATACCCATAGTGGCGCAACTTTTTGGGACTAATTTTATTTTATCTCTAGGTTAACGTCTCGGGTAGGAAAGTAGATCTGAACATTGTTCAGAAATTAATCCACACCAGTCACACAAGTTCTAAGTTGTACGATGTCTCATTTGGAGATATTTTAATTTGCCACTTGTTTTTTTTTTTTTTCAAAGACAAAGATTAACAGTTTGCGTGTACATACATCTATTGTGTAAGAGGAACCTGAACTAAGTAAACCCCAGCTCCTTTCTCGAAGTTCTGCACCCATTGGCGGCTGCAATTTGAAAGCACACAAGCTTTGTGGATTTATTGGACTTTTCTTTTAATGTCATTAAACGTAACGTATATGCGACACTTTAAAATATACGGAGTTTAAATCTGCCACACTACTCCTGTAAACGCGATGAAATGTGCTATCAAAGTGTGCACGCGCAACTGATATGACGTAACTGCCTTATGCGTCAAATATATACGCGGTGTGAACATTTCAAAGCATGCTCGAATGACGAAGCTTCTATTCTCGCACTCTTTCAGTACAATTTTACATTAATGACACCGTTGGCAACTTACTGCGATAGAAGTCAAGGTCTCCAGAGGTCAGCAACGGTAATGGTCCTTAGCACTGTACTTCTTTATACAATAGCTGTAATAATGCGTTAGCATTTATGCCATTTTGCGACTTCAACTGAAGTCAAAGTAAGGTGCAGCGCGCGGAACCGATATTTTAAATTATCCATATTCTCTGTAATTTAACTTATACATCACGTTGTTCTTGCCTTATATATATAAAGCACACAATATTTAATTACATACGCAACAAACATCAAGAAAACCTTTCTTTCGTAAGTCAACTTATGAATCAGTACCGTCATAGTCATTGTTGCTTTTGTTGTTGTTGGGATCGGCTGCAGTTGTATCAGCTTGCTCATAATCATAATCACAACTACTATGTAGCAGATGCTGGTGACATCTTTGTGAACAGCTAGATGTGTTACGAGCAGGTACTGTCTGCATCCGTCTTCATGGACCTATGGAGGCGAAGAATGAATGGATGATAACCAAGTCTTCAAACGAACCTGTGTGAATATGTCATAGTTATCCAACATTTGCTTTTTCTGGGTAAGGAAAACGATCAGGAAAAGCCTATACAGGTAACACATTCTAACGCAGATCCGGACATGGGCCGTCTGAAATACCAGACAGTCGCGCTTGCATTATACGTGCCAGATGTATCACTATATTGGAGAGCTAAGAACAAAAAGTCAAGACTTTTATGGCAGTATGGTTTCTTTAAATTAAGATGTAATTAGTAAAACTGAATCTTGATTATCAGATGATATCCTTAACTATGAGTAATGTGATGAAGGTTGCATTGTTTTTCCAAAATATAGAAATTGGCAAAATCTCGAGAACGGAGTATTAATAGCTGCTAAATAAAACATTTAATCGCAAGAAATACTCTTTGACAACATTAATTAACCGTTTTGAATTAAATTTTGACTACCATAATAAATATGGGTTGTACTTGTACTGCACATGGCTTGGATTGTTCTTTAAACTTCTTACCAATTGAAACGGCAGTGTTCACTTCGTTAACAGTTTTTCGATAAACAAAATCTTATATGAACGAACACGTTTCTTCTTAGTTCTGCCGAGGTGTATTTTATAAAACACTTGTGAATGTCGAGTAAATGAGACACATCTAGGGGCAAGTTGAGTCTTGAAACATTTTGAACAGTGTTAGCAAAAACTGCAGCGACTGTTTCTAAAGCTAATAACTCTCCAAGCCATTGTACGTGATAAGGTTAATTCAATAAAATACAGAAAGTACTGATCATTCATAAATAAAATATGTAATAAAGTACACAGTTTAACTGTTATTATCACATCTTAAGTTCAACAGAACTTCATCTGGATCCACATAACAAGGGTACTAGTGTTGTTAGGTGCCAAAATAGATTGAAGAATGTGTTTTTGTGTGTCGAATTTCTGGGCAGTCTTTTTGACTGGCATCAAAACAGATCTGATCTCATTTAAGCATAATATTCTAATCCATCCAATCCCTCTATCAGTTTTTCTTTTATAATTTCGGACCATATCTGCAATAAGGACTTCAATATAATTAAATTATGGTATTGGTCACAGCTTCTTTACTATATTATCAAAATGTGGTCTCATTATCAAGCCTTCTAAATAAATACATTAGTGCATAATACTTTTGTACACATTATGGCCGGGACATGTGAGTCTCGTATTAGTTTTCTAATAGGCTCACTTGCCCGTTGCTGCTACTAGGAATACATTCATGCCTGTCAGAGATCATATCTGGTGCTACTGCATCAGAATATACTTGAAACATGCCTTTTCACGAGCAATAAAAGCTGATTTGAAATTAACTTGCTATAATACAATACGGCCGCTTCAGCAAATAACAGTTCTTAAAGCAAAATTGCCTAAAATTGCTATTTACTGTTTCCGTTGTAACACTTCTGGACAGCCAAGTTCTCGTTTTATAAATTTGTTTATGTATTTATTCACATATTTTGACCTTCAGGGGCGAGACTTAATTGGCCATCAGGAGAGAGATAATGACTCAGATAAAACACAAATACAGAGACACAGCATGTCACTCATATCCAAGGTGGGATTCAAACCAATGATTCCCTGCGCCAGAAGAACTAAAGCTTTAGTGAACGCAGCCGTGGGGACTGACCAAGCTCTCGGTATTGGCCTCCTAACAGGCTCCAACATGTATTGCAGGGCCGGTGAGATAAGCACCCACAGTGTTAAATGCTCTACCCTTACAATCAGCCGTTCTTTTTTCCTTCCACCTGGCAGAGAAGCGGAGAGGTTACATGTGCAACAACGACGGTTGTTCCAAGAGAGAAGTGCGGGCGAAAGGGACGGTAGTTTAACACTTATTACGCTTTCTTTGCCTGATGTATTTTGAACAAACATGCAGGTGACGCTTTGCCCCCTCCCCCTATCCCACCATCCCGTCCCGAAGCCACACTTGTTCCTCCTGCATATATATCAATTACTTTAAATGACAAAAACTGTCAACATGCAACTCATCATAATTCGTAGAAACAGAGCCTCTATTCTTAAATAGATATTATGCGTACCTAAAGAACTTTCGTAAACTCGTGATATATCTGGTCACTTTTTGAATCTGAAATTGTTGCTGGTCAACGCGGCCTAATGTAGTCCAAAGTAAAAGCCTATTGCATGTCTGTCTGTATGTGTGAGTGTGTGTGTCTCGCTCTCTCTCTGTTCATACTATTCTATTTTTATATAATTCTTTACAGGAGTCGTTGGAGGAGGCTAATAAGGCAGCTCATCGTTATACATTTACAATGGAAATCAGTACAAAATCTTTGCATTACACACGGTATAAAATGCTGATGTGGAAATGTGTAATATATTAAAAAAATGAAGTCAATATTTCTCTCTGATAAGGCCTTTATTAATATAATCCAGAGGAAAATAAGTTAATTTTCTGCAATTGCTAAAAAACAGTGACATTTTGGTTTATTGATTGAGCACGTATCACATTTAATAGGGAGTTAGGTAACTTAAATTTTGTGCATTCATTAATATGATCGGATCACACTACTTGTCCCCATTGCTTTGTGACTATGGCACCACTGATAGCAATAAACAAAGGAAATGAGAGAAAGAGAAGAAAATCGAAAATAACCAAATAAATGAATTACTAATGAAGCATAGATATTCTGCTAAAATATACTTTTTTGACGACTTTGTTGATTGTTAGGATCATATCAACTTCACCGGTATGCCAGAATATCGTTTTCTAAGAGTTCCTTTACATGCCGGTAAATTTACTCATATGAAGCTGCCTATTTTAAGCACACTTAAAAGCTATCTGTCTGGTCCATGTTTGAACCCACGACTTTGGGATCAGAAAGCTCGTGTCTAATCAATTGAAGTACCCGGGCCGATATTTTGATACCCTGTTGTACACCATTGTTCATGTTCTTTATGCATCTCATTCTGTTGCGTATTTATGACAATCTAGTTTGGAACTACGATCATTTCAATGCTAATATGTAATTTTCAGAAGAATAAGATCTACTAAAAATTAAATTTTAGCATTGTAGATTTATTTAGGCAAACTAGGGAAAATGTATGTGCATTTCGAATATTATTTGAGCTGTAGACAAAATGATGAAGCTGTAATTTGGAAACCTCTCGCTTTTTGAATTTACTTTGCAAGTTGTCTATATAGACATGAAAAAATCTATATTGAAATAATTAAGCAATGAACATAATGCTTTGTATATGCTGAATACATAATTTTTTGCATTTTTCACGTTCATAAGTCAAACTAAAGCTTTTAATTTTTTTTTCTCTTTAGTGTAGATCGGAATGTATATAAGGTTTACGAAATTATGCTTGGAGAGGTTCATCTAGACTTTATTCCTAGAAACTATATTTCTGTAGAAAATCAATGTCCTGGAGTTATTTCCTCCTACGCCGAAAATCCTTATGAAGCAGTCTGTCCATCTTAGTTTATCCGTTCTAATATATACCGCACTTGCTAGTATTATTTCTGTTTTCCCATATTCATATCTACTCGCCCCTTGGACAGATTTATAAAGTTGTTCTCCTCTTAAAAACATGAGCTGTCATTATCCTTTCGTCTTTGATGAATCTGAATTGTATTGGTGTATTTGCTTTAGTTTCTGCTGATTTTATAAATGTGTAACTTCATGCTTTAAGTAATGTAATTAAGTGATTCTCATGTAAACCTGAAATCCACTGGACAGAGTACTGGATGTTAACGATCTTAAGAACATTGGGAAAATACGAAAAGACTTTATGCGAACAACACGTCTCGAGATTAGATGGAAATCCTTCTGGATTAAAAGAAACACTACACAAGAGGTAATCAACCCTCAGGAAGCAAAACTAATTATATATTTATTTCAAAGAAGAAAAGATACACATAGCTAAAATTCTAATTTAACGAGTGTATCTTACGCGTGCAAGACTATATTACCATCTCCCGCGTTTTGTCCTACGTTGTTTTCGCAGAAGACAAATGTGAACGTTTAGCACAACTAGTACATTTACGATTGGGTGAAAACGAAACAAGTAACACATTTTTTTATCATTATGTGAATGGGTATTTTCTGGGTAAATAGTGAGATGTCAAATCGTATGCATAACTAAAAGAAAAACAAGAAAAGGAAGGCACAAGTTAATCTTTAGGCGTATTTTTTTATCAATGGCTTTTGAGACAGCAGAAGAAGGTAGACATGATGTCACGTGATAACTTAGTGGCTAGAACTATGTCCCTATAAACGTAATCGACCTGGGCACAGACAGTTTCCTACGTTGCCCTTTGCTGTCTCACAATAAACTGACCGAAGGATATACATTAATATCGTTATGAAGGCAAAAATTAGCGTAACCGCTTATAACAAGCCAAGAAAGATCTCAGCAATCAAAGAGGTATTTATTACACAAACGTCATTAGGAAAGAGAAGGATATCTCCACTGTTATAGAGTGGTTCACTGAAATTGTGATGTTTGTGAAACGTAGACTAACAAAGTATATTGTGATGTACCTACAGAAACGTCCGAGAAACATGATGGGTAGAGAGAGAGAGAGAGAGAGAGAGAGAGAGAGAGGAAAATATATGTTTATTAATTAGTCACCTTCGTTGTGAACTTTAAATTGTCATTGTGTGCTTATATTGAAAGATAATTCGGAAGCTTTAAATCCTTCCTGAACATTTCTTCATAAGCGTCCTAAAGTTTAGAAGTACGTAAACCACCGCATTCTGAATCAGTTTATAATTCTTAGTTCCTAAACTGCTTCTGTCTAATAGAAACATTTGCTAAAGAAAATCTAATTTCATTCTTTTTAACGAACAACAAGGATATAGGCAGGAACATTTACTTAGAGAAAACTGAATACCATTTTACTAGTCGACCACAACATGAATGTGTTCGGTGGTAAGAGGAACTAAGCAGTTGTATAACAAGTGGACGGAGCATCGGAAGCCCAGTCAGATAAAGAAAACGTATGAACCGGTGCTACTTCCGAGAAAACTAGTGGGAACACAGCAGCAAGATACTAACGTTTTTATTTTGAACTGTACATTTTCCACTGTCGCCTTCCTATCAGTCCCCTTGGATTCCAAGTCTTTAGGACGTCAACAAAACACTAGCACCCTCCTCCAAGTGGATACATATCGTGGTAGATTATTACGCGTGAGCAACTGTACTAAAATACTGAAACATCAAGTTATTAATTGTGGTTTAAAAATTGCTAGGTTGCAGTGCACAGTATCTAATGAAAAATTACCATGCTTTAAGGTGTTTTAGCTATATAGGAATTCAGGTACTATTGCTCTTTCTTCCGGTTTTCTAATATCGCATACACAAGCGCAGATGCTTTCTCACGAAGATATGAAATCTACTGTGACATTCCGCACTGCAGTTGTTGGTTTAGTATTTGTCTTAATGTCTGACGATAAACATTTTTGTTCTAGTAATTGGATTGTGAGGAGGAATTGCTCTCCTTTGACTTTTTTTCATGTCCAACCTGAGACACAATAAATACGCTTCAAAGTAAATATGATGATAAAATACCTCAATTACTGCAAAACCTAGTGCTACCTATTTTGTTTAGGCATAGCTATAAAACCTATTGGCTTTAAGAGACTATATCTTTGTTCTCAATCATTAGTGTTGCATGCTTCTTTCAGCCCTCAGGACAAGGTCTTCTGCAATCTATTCTGACAGACAAGTTGAAAAATGAAAACACAATCTAAGCCCCGGGATTAACGTAGAACACTGTTATAGCTCGTGCAATCATTCAGGAACACTGAACTATTTAAGTGAAAGCTGACATCATTATGCGAGTCACTAACCTGCCATCAGGTAGCGATATCTCATTGTGATGAACTCGCCCTCCCAAGTATCACTGGGATGATTATTTCTCATGTCTCTATACAGAGAATTCGTGGTTACAGCCACTCCCACGTTAACTACCATCGTTCCACACAAAAGTTCGCAAGCCCGCCTATCTCGCGTGCAAGAAGCTTGTCTGCCTCAGATTCAAAAGCTGTTGAGTTCGAATCTTGGTGTTTTGTTTGTGTTTCCTCGATTGTTTTCTCTTATCCTGAGAAGATAAAGAATAATGTCGGGTAGCTTTAGGCTTTCGATCCAGGGCTCGGTTGAGATTAGTTTCATCCATTTCTTTCATTCGCTGTCGGATATGACCTGCCAGGTTAAACGACCTTAAAGTTAAAAGTAAACCAATGAATAAATCATTATTTTAGTCTTTTAATCACATTTTAATGCTTGTCTGCCTAACAAGACTTCGACATCTGCGGAAGCGTTATCAATCTCATTATCCTTGTCATTGTCTCTTCATGTATTCTTTAGTTACAATACGTTCCAATATTCTTAGATCAGTTTTCTGTCACATTTCGTCGAATTTGTTACTCTTACGTATTTTCTTCTTTCTAGAGTCTCGAAAGGTGCTTCCTCCTCTTCAAGTTTTAGTAATTTATTGCAAAATTCTGCGGACAGAAATGTGCGAGACGCCAATGTCTGCAGTAGTTTGTGGATTTCTTTGAAAAAACTGTGGAGAGTACTGATTCGTATGGTTTGCCTCTTCCTTCATGTATTCATAAATGTTAGCACTCCCCCACCTGTTGGATTATATAATATATTTTCTTCTTTGGCATCAAGGGAGTAATTAACACAATGATAACACACTTTTACAAGTTGAGGCAGTATTAATGACTACAGGAAGCTGTAAATAACCACCAAACAAGATAATGTAAATAAATATATGCAACATAGAAATAAGATTACATTATTAGAGAATCTTAGAATAATCTTAGTTATAAGAGAGAAGGTAAAGCTGAAACTGCAGATCATTAAAGATAAATATCTTGCAAGGTTTTTGTGGACAATAGCCACGAACCTGGGGATGAAACGTATAAAAGAAGCAAGCTTTAGAGGATGTGGAGGCAATAAAACTTCGAAGGTTATTGGGGAGCTAGCGGCCTAAGTGAGATATTAGGATAGTTTTTACTGGCGCATGTGAAGAGACGCTACTGAGAGCGGGAAGACTAGCCAATCAGAGCTTAATTTTAATCTAAGACAGAACAAGGGTTTGTGATATATTCATCTCAGTTCTTGTATAGGTAGCAGTACATTCATTCAGTTATGTTCCACAGTACGCCGGTCTTAAAGATTATTACGTAAGAAACGTGATACGCGAAATCTAAGTTTCACGTATAACGCGTAATATAGTTTCAGCTACGATCGCTTAGAAACATGTGTACATAAATTATGAAATCTTGGCAACAGTTTATAAATATGTTATCTCAAAAATAGTTCCTTCTATCCTTCACGTCCTGTTAAGAGATTCTTGCTTGACCGAGTAACCCAACTAGCCGGAATCTCGATTTTTTTTTTCAAATCTGTAATTTCAGACTGAGACGCCACCCCACAGGGTACTAAAAAGGAATTTTGCAAAAGTGTTAGTACATAAAGAACATTAAGTAATAATCGACTCTAATGTTAGTTTGTGTATAAATTATTTCAGGAAAAACAGACCATATGGTGCACACATTAATATAAATATCTTGTCTACTTAAATCAAATATACCACAAACACTGATGTAAAATGTTTACTTAACGCCTTGAATATAGTTTACTGAAGAGGGATATAGGTGCCTAATTTCAGGTTTTTATTTTTATACTGTACAGGTACACACGACTCTGAAAATCCAGTATCGCATTTTATTTTCTGCTGAATCATTTCATAAATTTGTTTATATTTATTTACATTCCACCTTAGGTAATAGCGTCGTATTACCACTTTCATATTCTATAACAACTGCTTAAATTGTTCAGATGTACATTAAAACTGTACTTCTCGATTGGCATAAAACACATTCAATATCACATTCATGTGGGAGCAGGGAATAATGATTATGAAATAAAAATTGCTTCATCAGCCTAGGATCAATTCCAGCGCATTTTGCATTTTTAATTCAGTATTTTGATTGCAGACAGTCTTAACAAGCCCTCTTTGTAATTCTTGATGACCACTTTGTACTGAAAGTATACATGGAATCACTGAGAAGAAACTGCGAAAACAGAATTAAAGCTGAATTATACTCTCTGTGATGCATACATCCATTTGTAAAAAAAAAACACTTTAAATGCAGGTATGCTATATTCAATTTCAATGATATTTACTTTGATTTGTCCAGTTGTGGGATGAAATTCCGTCTACTTTTTATAGTCTTTAGCACCCGCTTTAACTACTTGTGGCTCCGCAGACGATGACACTGATGATACATGAAGATGGAGCACCAGTGGAATGCGATGGCGGGGAATTCCGGAGAACCCAGAGAAAACCCACCCCTGCGCCGCTTTGCCCACCACAAATCTTACATGCTGTCGCTTCTGATCGAACTCGGCCACGGCGCGGCCACAAATTATTCAACTCTCAATAGGACATTCAAAGTCTAATCGCTGGGCATAGATGTTAACGACCATAAAGAACGTCTTGTCGCAATTATTGCCTACATTTGACGTAATTATAGCTGTTTTAAATTTCACCCTTTTCCCATTGTAACCAATATATTACGAGCGACTTTGAATTTTGCCCTCCACTGCACTTCAATTGATGACAATTGCACTGGTCTGCGCAGGGGTTTGATTACATGATTGAGTGCCTTTTATAATGTTCGAATTAGCTACAATGCAACTAGGAGGTAGGGACATTTTTACTTTATACTCTTCAATGCTTGCACGTTCCGGCAAAATCTTCCTAATCTTGTAACATGTTTAGTGAAGTTTCACAACCAACATTGATAAATCAAATATTTCTTATAAATAATGGAATTTTGTACTATATATATTTATTTCCAGTCCAGTTATGCCATATGGTATTGGCCTACTTCAAAAGAGCATCAGAAGGTAAAAACTATACCTATAACATGGATATGCCTGTGGTGGATTTCTATTGCTGACTTCGGACTTATATTCGAAAGTAAGATTACTATTATACATTTGGTGTTACGGTTAGGAAACATGCACGATTGCAATTAGATAATTAACATGCTCTCCAATTACATTCTGGATATTTCTTTATAACATAAATAATGGTGCCATTATCCAAGCACAAATAGCATGTACGACATAACCTCACTTTTGTATACAGTTGCTAAAAGTGTGCACATAAAGAGACTTATTATGTAAATTTATCTTGTTGGCAAGTACGGATAAAATGACTGCTTTTAGAAACATGCATTTAATTTTATTTCTAATGCAGACACCTCAACTTCATCATAAATATCTAACACACTGCAATTTTGTTTCTACTGAAAGATGACATTTATAATATTGATATGAATGAATCAGGCGAGGAACAGGAAGCTATACAGAATGCCGCAGTCCCATTAATAGCACCTCCACTAGTACTTCTACCAACTCTAAATGTTAGACGGAGCTTTAATTAAACGAGGAGCTAGTAATTAAATGAAGATAATATACATCTAGCCCTTCAGTTAATAAAAGAAATTATACGAAGTAACAGAGTCCCAGTTCTTATGCACAGGAAGAAACATGTACAACGGTGTTTGGAGGTATAGGAGGAATTTAAGAGTATTATTGAGGTCTTCTATCCAGCAAGGAATGCAATTGGTTTAAGGAAGATGCCCTATGTAGTATGCTGGATTCACTGTACAGAATCAGTACTGGTGTAAAGTGATCCTATCTTCGAATTACTTTTCACCTGTTAGATATTAGCATTGTATAATATCGCTGCTGTCGTACCGTTGACAGTGCACACAAAGAGGTTACATTTTGCCTCCAAAACCTAGAGCTTCCCCATTCAGAGATAGCACATAGCCTAATTTACGCTGGGAAGGTTCAATGAATAATCTTAAATGTGTACCTCGTCCAAACAAGAGAACAATACGCGCTCCACGACATGTCGATAATATAATCTATGATGGCGGTGGCTACTAGCCAATACATATTTAAGACCGACAGCACTGCAAAATGTGTAGAGTGATTATTCAAGAACGAAATGTACATAATGAGAAATTTCTACTCATTACCAACCATTGAAGCTATTTTCTGACATAAGAGTAAAATAGCCACGCATCTCAGATTTAAACCAATGCTATTCATTGTCAAATATGATATATTCTACGAAAACTCGTTAGTGTTTAATTTTTCTAAACAGAATAATGTAATGTTGTATAACCAAGTTTCATTTACACATAAACATTATTTCCAAAAGCCAATCTACTGCATCCTGCAGTACCACTGTCTATATGAAATCAATTTATACGTACGAAGTATAAAAAAACAACAAAAATAATTCTCATAATTTAGAGTTCAAGTCGCGTATCTTTGTCCTCTTTAAAGATAATGGCTGGAAAGGGTTCATCCACTAATGAAAAACAATTCGGAATTTGGCAACATTTACATTTCCCAGCGATACCTTCAAACGTGTCTTTCCGAAATGCAGTTAGGGTTGTGCCACAACCCTAAGAATCTGGGCAGTTAAACCTTCGGACTTATTTCGAGTTATATTCTTCTCTATTCAGAGGTTGCTACAATGAGATCAGTAGCGGCTCGTGAGTATACATTCTGAGTGTTCACAAAAGTTTGAGATTTGGATAGCCCTAGAAATCTGAATAGTAAATGCTGCATAATAATTATGATTACGAGCAACCTAAATAATACTGCAACCACTAACAACGATAACAATGATAAGATGATGCAACTTATGCTAAATTGTCTCACGAATAAAAGGCTGTTTGTTGTGTACCTTATGAAGTACAGCATTCTAAGGCAAGAACGAAGTAATGTGGAAATATTGCATCTGAGAATATACAAGATAGTTTGAAATATGCGGTTCCGCGCGCATGTACCTTACCTACTTCTGTCAAAGTCAAAGATGGCAATATTAACACACTATTACAGGCACTGCACTATATTAAGAAGTGCAGCGTTAAGAAGCATTAATATGGCTGCCCTCTAGTGACCGATTTCTACCGCAATAAGTTACCACCTGGTGTCATTAATGCCTAATTTGTATTGATAGAGAGCGATAAGAAGAAAAGCTTTGTCATTAATGCACGCTTTCTAGTGTGAACACCGCCTATTTATTTGGCTCATTTGGCAATTACGTTATACCAGTCACGTGTGCGCAAAATATACTTTTTTTTTTTTTAATGATTTATTGATCGATCAGCGCATGTGCGCTCTACAGATCATTGATTTTAGACATTAAAAATATACTTAAAACGTGCACAACTGTGCTATCGACATTGATGTCACATTTCATGGGGTTAAGAGTAGTAGTGCCACACATTTTAAGTTACCTCATACTGTATAATAACATTCAAAGAAAAAATATCCAATACATCAGCAAGGTGTCAAAAACTTCAGGGTGTTCTTATGCTCTTATATAGCAGCCGCAACTAATTGAGATTGCTTCTTCTCTTAGAAACATGTAACTGAATCATTATCGAGCAATGTTGCTGTGCAATATGTTCATTATCTTTGCTTCTTTTACTCTCCGAATAGTTTCACTGTAAAACGGTAGTATGAAGCATAAAATACCACATGTAGTGAGAGTCTCTTATGGCTTGTGGCGAAATTAAGTTGTTTTAAGACGGTCATTTATATCACAATATTACGAAGCATACACTAAAAATCCGGGTAGAATAGAGATCGAGTGAATCTATTCCGTTTTTAGCTAAATATGTATACGCAGCTGATGTTACAGATGATGTGCAACAGATATTATACCCATTGATACTTAGAAAAAAACTCTAAAAACAGCCAAATACCGGGAGTTTGCGCTACAGATCCTTGTTGCCTTAAACAAGGACTTGCAGCATCCACTTGAATTCAGATGCACGCCTCGGGGTAAAAGACCTCGGTGGGGCAGACAGATCAATACTTGGTGCCGCAGAGGCTTTATGTGGCGTCTTCCGTCCCTGCGTTTCTCTCTCCCGCTTATGCTGTGTCTGGATACAGGCGGTATCTGTTTAACTTAAATCACTCTAAGGAAGGTTGGACCAAAAGGGAAGGAAGGATATCTTTCATCACAGATCAGAGGTGACCTTTTAAGTTGCGGCAGGTTAGGAATCCTGTTCCGTAGCTCCCAGGAATCCCACCCTTTAACATAGCCTGCAGATCCCAGGTTAGTGTTGGGACTTCTCATCTGGGTTTATTGCCTTGGGTGTAGCCCTTGTGAATGTCACAGCAGCAAATAAAGGGGTGTAGTACTTCAGCGTCCTTTTCAGTATATCATAATTGCACGCCCGACGCATGATAGAGGTGACTGGATATTAAAATAAACCCGGTTTTAAGCAGTCACTTAGAAGTTGAACTTGTTTTTAAGTTTAACGTCCTTTAATCTGGTCGATTATATCGGACGCTGAACAAAATTGACGAAATAATGCTCAAATGAGCCCGGCGTCCATTGTCCTTTAAGTTATCCGATATTCGTTTGCTTGGAATAACGGAAAATTCCGAGAAAGCTTTACCCGAGTAACTCGTCCTAACCGGCATTCGAACTGAGTAGCACTTCCAATTTAAGTGAAAATTGAAATAACTCCATATCCATAAAACTCATTCTAAGTGATATTAGACAACAATGAATGTGATTTTAGTAATGAACGCTCTTTAACTGCTACTTAGCGTCCCATTCCATATTGGAGTACACGACTTCTTAATTTTGCTCAGAGATCTCTCTATCCGGCTTGAGGTTCCTTGACATGCCGTAAATCTACGACACTTGACCAGTAGCGTTACTTTCCTTCCGAAGGAAGTCATGCTGAGAATTTGTATGCCCTAATTAAATCTATCGCTCTCCACCAGGTTTGAACCAGCAACTTTGGGACCTAGGTTAGCAACTTACCCCTAGACCAAGGATGACGACTATTAGATCATAGCTCCTCTAGTTAAGCCTTATTACTAGGTAAAGCAAGACTATTATCGTACACCATTAAAGTGCTATACATAAGAAACAACGTGGCCAGGGTGTTTGATTATACACAGTAGGTTGCATTTAGAAAGATGAAATTAACGTTAGAGCAGAAATAGTGTACTCAGCCAATAGAAAGCATTTGTATAAGCTGTGTCACAAAACCGAACATTAGCACCTACAATACTTCACACAGCTCTACACAGAAGGAAACCACTGGGGCTTAGCAGGATAAGGTATACACTAATAAAGCTGTAGCCAAAAATAGGATAGATGCCTTCCAGTAGGGACATACATTGAACAACTTTAGAGGGGGTTTACTTTAATTTGATATAGTGCAACACTGTCGTTTACTAAGACCATTGCTGACCTATTGTAAATCTCCAGTTTTTTCATCCAAGATCCAGAAGTCTGACTTCATAACTGAATGTTGGTCTGGATCATCATGGTTGAAACTGGAAAATTGACGTAACGACGAGAGCTGTTTAGAGACTTAGGCACTCGCACAAAAGTTGGCAACTGTCTCGAGTGTCGTTCAACACCTCTGCAGCCAGGGTTCACTTGCTGTGTCATGTGTACAGTGCTCAAGAAGAGGACAATTTCCTAATAGAATACCAGCTTCACTAGATCTTTACACTGTTTCATTTTAACATTATAGAAACCTGTAGCATTGCAACCATTGTACGCAAGCTTCGGAGGACCTGAAACGTAAATATGAGTTCTAATACTTCTGGTGTTCACCAATAAGTCAGTTTCTGAATGCAAACTTAATCGGACATGATGATAGTGCTAGCGCTGGTACAAGTCCAATAAAATAGTGCTCTTCTACCTTCTTAGCATCTTCATATGATCTTTCATTAACCAAAATCCTCCAAATGGTCCGACAACTACTTCAATTAAAATGAATTGTGGGTAGCCATTGCCGTGAAAGACTCGCAGCATTCTAAAGTCAACTCAACGAACTAAGTGGCTATTAATGGCAGTCAGGCCATTTCAGAGAATTTAAAAACCTGACTACCCCTATATCGTCTTCTTGCATTCTCCCAAGTACTAGCTAAAACAGCAAAGGTTAAATTCAATGGCATATTCGACCAAACTAAATGAAGCCTCTGTCACGCTGCTATAATGTGCAGCCTCTATCCAAAAATGGATTTAAATTCATCAGTGTTCTAGAAGGCACTTTCGTATTCGTAAGGCTTAAAATCTTCTTTCCGTTCAATGCGTTTAGAATAATTAATGTTGAAAGTTTTGTCGAACAAAACCCTTGGTTTCAGAATATTGGGAATCACTACTAAATGCCCTAAGAGGCTTTCTCCCTGGATAGCTAAGGTGATTTAAGTTCTCATTAACAGGAGCATCATTTTGATGCTTTGAACAATGGAATGATCAAAGGGCCTCTTGCCCGGACACAAATAGATAATCCTCCGAGCCCTCAATAGCATTTCCACGGCTAAAGTGAGTATGCGAGGGCCTTTTTTTTCCAACCTCCGATGCTATAAATAACAGACAAGTTCACAGAAAACTTTGTATTTTATTACTAAAAGTTTTGTACACTTATGGTTACTTTTCAGCATAATCGCCGAAAAGATTGAGACATTTTTCGTACCTATGCACAAGCTTTGCAATACCAGCTTCAAAATATGTTGCCGTCAATGATTTCAAATGAGCATTGACGCTGTTTTGAAGAGTGAAATGTTTGCTTTAAACATCAGAAGCTTCACAGTATTATTTCCATTGTAGATCACTGATGTATATCTGTGATCGTTAACAATCAATATACTGAGTAGATTGTACACATGCCTATTGCAATACTTTTCCCAGGATATGTCAAGTTAATTTAACCAAGCCAATGACAGACATTTCGATGGTATCAGGTAGAGTTTTGTGGTGGTCTTATTGCTGCAATTTGACAGATGCATATATGACATTATCAATAAGCGGTTTATATTTTGAGAAGGAAGTAATATTCTAATTTCCTTTACAAGGGCATCGTAATCGTCTGCATCACTGGTTCCCCAACATCTTGCACATACAACCCCTCTTTTTGATGATAAAGTTACTGGCTACCCCTTCATTCACTTCGCTGTTTAATACCCATCAACTTGCAATTTTTCGCGCTCAGTGCAAAGACTTGACAATTTACATAATAATTACACTAAGTCAATCTACATAGTGGCGCTGACCATGTCTTACCCTCCAATACTGCACACCATCCATGACGTTTGTCATGAACCGAGATGGGGGACGCAGCGGCCGGACGGTAGGCCAAGGTTTCTTGTGAGGTGTCGTGCCATGTGGTTATTACTATTACACTATTTTTGAAACATTAATATTTCCATCAGAAATTGATAATGGCACCGGCAGTATTGAGCTCTAAGAATACAATTAAATTAAAATAAATACAATTATCAAATACAACAGTCTCCGGAATGGTTGATAAATAACTAAATGTACGTGAACAGTTTAAATAAAAACTAACACCTCAATTCAATCTGACAAGTCTAATGATTAAGGGCACCATGCTGATTTCTGTGCTTTTAAGATGTAAATTAGAAGATTCAATGAAATGCAAATTTTTTGCTGGTCATAATTCTGTCAGATATTTATACTAAATTATTATTCATGCTACTTAACATTTTGAAACTGCCTAAAAAGATGTATCGCTCTGGTAAAAGCTTGTTAAAAAACTTCAATCCAACGCTATGCCAAACGCCAAATATATACTTTTGTCTTCTCTAGTGACATGTTTTGGCCGTAAAAATACCACATCAATTACAAGAATGTATTAACATTGCTATTAAAATGGTTAACTTCATTAAAAGTCGTCCACTACAAACCATACCTTATACCTCAATCTGTGAACATAAAGGAGCATTATATAAACCACTCCTCTTGCATGTCGTAATTCATTGGCTTTCGGCGGCAAAGTGTTGACCGGATTGTTTGAGCTGAGATCTGAAGGCTTTTACTTTTTGATCCGCCAATCCTTAGTTCGCCAAACTTTTTAAGAAATAAATCTTGGTTGTCCCTACTAACCGACTTGGCCGACACATTTACTCATCTTAGCGAGATACCTTCCGATTTTCAAGGGAGGAAATAAAACATTTACCATCAACAGAAAAATGAAATAACGGAAAACATACTGAGAATTGCGATTTGTTAGTTTTCCATCTCAGATTATTGAGTCAATGTCAGAAGTCAGGGTCTAAATATACTTATAATGAATGTACACGCAAGAACTTATGAAACAATTAAGAGTGTACATTCGCTAAAACGAAAATTTAGACCTACAATGGATAATTCAGCCATTCAGTAGAAAATATTTAAATTTTCAGACTTCAGTGCTAAGTTACAGGCCTGGTATTGTGTTTGTCACACTAAAAGTGGTTATTCTGTTGAGCGCCTCGTATCTTTATGCAATTTATTTTCGTCAATGGGCAACATCAACACAATCTGACAATATACTGCAATTAGAAAACACTTGATAAAGATTCTAACTAACATGCACCCAGACATTGCACAGTTAATTTACAGTAAACAGGCCCATAATTCTCATAATCATTATGATGTGTAGTGTAATAACTAATAGTGTGCACAAAATGCGTTCGTGTGCATTTTTTGCGCATTGTCTGTTTAAATTGAGTTATATAACAGGTTATTGAATTCCTTTTCCTCTTCTTCTCCTTTCCAAATTTCCGCCGGGACCATCTAGATACATATCCTTGGTTTCCAGGCGGTCGCGACCAGCTGCTTCTGTACCGTTGGTCTACGGTATCACTACTGAATAATCCAAATCTGTCCAGTACTTGGTTATTTCATTTTAGTAGACTGATGGTATAAGTGTATTCGAAAGTTATTGTATGAAGAATTTGCATGAGAATAACTCTCGCACTGCAGGGTTTAGATGGTACAATAAATTTCCTGAAGGACTCGTGAGAAATTATTGCATTAATTTGGTGAAGCACACTAAGCCGTATCTGCGGAATTGATAAAAGCCGTAAACCAGCTTTTGAGAGAGAACTCTAAAATTACCATCAGAACATTTGCAGAAAAGCTGTCCGAGAGCAAGAAAACTGATCACATTTTCCATCAATGGTTCGGTTCAAGAACTTCTACTTTGATTGAATCTTCAGGCATGCTTCAGTGTAGTCGTCCGTGGTCTGAGGGTAACATACTAGCCCTTGGCTCCTAAGATCTAGAGTTCAACCCCGGAGGACGGGACGTTTCTTCGGGGGTAGAAATTCTTAGCATGGGATTTTTCCCCGAAGGGAAGTAAAGCCTGTGGTCCCGTGTCGTAGATTTATGGCAAGTAAAAGAACCTCAAGTCTGATAAACAGGCCTCCGAGAAAAATTAAGCGTTCTTTCACGCCTAATGTAGAATGGAGCGCTGAGAAGGGACAGCAGTTAAAGACCGTCAATAATTAAAAAATGCATGCGGAGAAAAAGGCTGGGCGAAAGGGTTTATTAGCATTACTAGTTAGAGTAGGATCAGTGTATTTTCCTCCTTTATAATTTAATTTTATTTATTCCCTTATTTTATTTATTTTTGTTTTTGAAGCTAAAGATAATTTTTTTTTGCATGGAGTACGCTGGCTGCCGAAAGATGTATGCTTCGTAAAGTTTTTCTCATTTTTGATACATTTTCAGAGCGTTGTATGCTAAAGATCCGCTTTAATGAAATGTGAGCCATAGAATACTTATTAATAGATTTATTTACTACATGTAATGAGGTGAACTTGCATTTACAATTTGTCACTAACTGCAGGGTTATATATTACAGCTTAGTTAAGACACTCGAGACGTCCGTCACCGGGCTGTGAGCACTAGGTTTGAGATAGTTCTACTTATGGAAATCATATTGGATTAGCAGTCTATATGTGACGTTGAACAAACGAACACCCTATTAGGAGATGAAGTTACTAATCAGAATAACCACCAACAAGGAACATGCAGTTTAGAAAATAATATTCTGACTTCAAAAGGATATTCTTGTTACTTATCCTGCATTATGTACAATGGCGATAAAGGTCTTGATAACTCTCGTCTGTATACCTCGTGAAAGGGGGTTTCAGCGTGACTATCTTACCATAAAATTAAACTAACAATCTCTGGCCGAGAGCATTTAAAGTTAAGTCTTGCTAATATAAATCTAAATATTGACCACCTTCTATCAAAGCATCGGGCCTTCTCTAATTAAAATCGACTTTTTGTGTGTTTTTTGTATGTAAGAATGTGCATTTTGTTTTTTTCAACAAATAAACTATAAATCGGAACATGTTCTTTTTATTAATTTAAGAGTCTCCATTTAACACTGAACTCTATCAGAGTGAAATGTTGATACCATATTTTAAAATGAACTTATAACATGTTAATATTTGTAATGCAGATTCCGTTTGCCTAATAAACATCAGAAGGTGGTCTACAAGATAACGTTTGTGGATTTCTGGAACTTGTGAACATAATTCCTCCACCTCTTCCTTATTCGCTGAGATAAGCCTCTCCTGTCTTAAGTGACCATCTCAGCGTGCGAATGTTCTGCTATTATTCGCAATATCATAGGGGATAATTGGCCGGGAAAATATCCAGTTTGTATTGTTTGCTTTATATCAAAAGTAATACTATAAATCAAATCAGCAATTCGGGCATGAAGGGAAACCTAGGCAAGGTAGTCAGGTTACATCAAACCTGATAGAATTACTAGAGTAATAGAATGGTGCAAGTTGTTTGAGTAAAGATAACTTGTATTAAACAAAGAGCACTTATGTAATGTGCGAATGCGTTTTCTCCAACTCCCTTTTTTAATTGATGTTATGATTAAATCTTATAAAACAATGTGTCAGTCTCAAATATATAACACCCTTTTTTAAGTGGCACTTTTTTTTAAAGTTATTTTAAGCTCGTCCTCAAAAGAGTATCATGTGGTGCATATATGACACCCCAGGGCGGACGTGCTAGATAACTGAAGCACACACTTGGACGTTTCTATGATTATACAAGTTCATGTTACCTGCTATAAATTCTATTTATTGAAACTCTCCTGAATTATAAACGCATGTGCTGTTTTAAAAATGTTTTCTAATGAATCATCTCAACTTATAACTAGAAGTATTTTCCATATTGAGAAGCTAGAGTTTTCAGGTGTAGAGATTGGGTTATAGCTGCAGTGAACATCTACACTGGCATGATCTTAGTCTTCTAGACAAAAGCTCAGTCGCAACTGACTCGCTCGCTTTTTTTCCAAAGGAAGGAAAAGACATTACTACATTCAACCCCTAGCCAAAACAATGGCTGGGAGGATGTGATAGGCTCTACACTCGGTAGCGGCATACCCACTAAAATCCCCTCCATGGAAGAGAGATGAAGAAGGGGAAAAGGCAAGTTTGTGTTCTAATTGTGCAATACCGCGCTTGCACCTGCGCAGTAAAAGATAGGGATATATTGACCGACAACAAGGTTATGTTGACCGACTTGGTGAAAACAGGGGCCAAGATGGAAGCATGACCGAAGCCCTGCTTACGTCCTGGGGAATTTCGTGAGAAGTGAAGGACGAAGTCGTTGAAGGAATCAAAAGGAGGTATTCGTATCTGGGATGTCGTGATCGGTCTCTCTGCAAACAGTCCAGCCACTCCAGATATGGTGTAGGCTGTTGGACGCCAGACGTTAATTGAAGGATTCTCAACCCCCTTCGGAGTCTTCCCGATGTCCCTCAGCACGTCCAAGGTAGTGTTCAAGACCGCCTACGTGAAATACTGACGGGCACCTCTGGAGAATGTGTAAATTCTGGGTAGACGTTGCTCCGCTGCTTCCTCGAAGGCCAAGATCTTCTCGAAAAGGTGAAGCAACCAAGCCTGGAGGTCCACCTGTTTGTAAAGAAACTCAAAGTGGGCAATAAGTTCAGAATGCTCCAGTTTGGAGTCCCTTGCGGTGATGGAGTCCGCAGCGCTGGCTCTGGGGATGAGTCCCAGTCGATGGAACTGGCGGCTTCGGCTTTGTAACACGGTTAGGATAGAGGGGCCAGACAGCTGGCCGGTGAAGAGGGACGCACCCTCCCCCCCACAAGTGCTGCATAGCTTGTGTTCGGTTTAGCTAGCCTTGCTGGAGGCGGGGCACCGAGGCGGTATAGCGCTATCGTTAGCCAAAACACCGACAAGGAGAAGGGCATTTCTGTAGGCTGGGCCCAACTTTGAGCAGCCTCCCTAACAAGGGAAAACCAAAAGTCAAGGAAGCGTCTACATCCCCTCGATTGGCCAGCTCTAGTCGAACGAGTGATGCGGCTCCCTGAATAGAAGTAATACGGGTGCTCTTCATTGGCGAAGACCACTATTACGTTCCGAGGGCTGCGGTGGTGCTGGACTGGCGTGTCGGCGAAGCTGCAAGTCCGGCTTCAGAACCCTCAGACGGAGACATTAAAGAAGTACGTCCCTCGGCGTATTCCAGGGAAGGACGGCGACTGGAATATCCAAAAGCACGGCACCTCTGCGTTGGCTCCCGCAAGATTGGTACGTGTTGAGCAGTGTATGCGGTGATTGTGGGAGAGGCTTGATCGCTCTATTGTGGTTGGTTCATGATTGATTTATGTGATTTTCGAATGTTTGTATCTGTTGGATCTGCTCGAGCATTGGATGTCACCGAAGATGTACACAGCAATTGGCCCCATTGAAATGACGACACAGCGATATGAACTATAATGCTTTATTTGATAGGGTACCTTTTTTATGGTATTCAGCGGTCGCTTTTACTACTATAGCACCGCAGGTGATGACACTGATGATGCATGGAGTGAAGATGGTGCACCGATGGAATGTGATGGCGGGGGGGGGAAACCGGTGAACCCAGAGAAAACCCGCCCCTACGCCGCTTTGACCACAATCTCACATACGGTCGCTGATATTGTACAGTAGTCGCTACTAACTTTTTAGCTGCATGACAGACTTAAGAAAAAGGACATCACTGTCAGAAAATTCAACTGAAAACTATACATTGAAATGAATAGACGAATTAAATGAAGCCTCTAAAAGGCTAAACAGAGAAATATGTCCGTGTTTCAAGTATACAAAAAACCTGTAAACTTCTTTTACATTACATACCGAAAAAATAATCTGAATATGGATATACTCGCTAAGTTTAGAATAATAAACGAGCTATATTTTTATAAGAATCATCGGGTAGTCTTGCCTCTAGATATCTAAAGAAACCTTTCTAAAGAAAAAAAATATATTGCGGCCTCTCAGTATGAGTTATTCCTCAAATTCATATAATCAAGTTCACGATTGGATGATGCAAGATGGTAACGTAGGGATTTTCCTCATAAGTTCGCCTAAAAGTGTACAGCTAAAAAGCTCCGTATAGTGCTCGCCGCTGTAAAAAAAAAAAAAGTAGCCGTTGCTGTGTACCGACACACAGATGGAATACACTGAATTACGTCTGTTCGATCATTCGATAATATTCCTATAAATTAAGAATCTTGAAGCTAGTGATCATCACATCATTGAGAGTATATACCGCAGTTTTTCTTAAGAAATACTCAAAATGATCAAATCTGTTTTGTAAGATGAAAAAACCACTACTTTCTACGACTTTCATACTACTCAAGGTGCTAAATTAAGAGAGTTTACCTCTATTACTTGGAAGAGAGCTGGCATATGGCATAGTTAATCTGTGCAAAATAAGAGTACTGTTATTTCATAGACATCCCTAGAAAAAAAATTCCCCGTGCTTATTAGCAAACTGTTCCCTAAGTGATCAGGATATATGTTATGCATTTTCTGGGTAAAATATTCTGTTAAAAATATCGTAAAACTTTTATCATCCATGTATCTATTCCTATACATACCATGGAATGAACGAATTGTAGTGATGAGGGGAGACCTACTCGTGATCTGACACGCTTACTGTACAATATAATGACGACTGAAGATATGCGACATAATGCAGCATTGCCGTAGTGTACTTGCTGCAATTGTTATGGATTATTAAGAAATACTCTCAGCTAAGACCCCGATTTTTGATGTGCTGATGGGCATTGCTCTTTATGCACTAAACTAACAACTATACCAGTTCAGTGTGGAAACTTATCCACCCCACCCCAAGTTTCCGGTCTGGAAATTTCCTACATCAGGAGCTGGAAGATCGCGCCTCATTACGCCTTTCGCAAATAGATGTCTCACGTATTCCTGCACAGCATGTTGCTACAACAAATAGGACCACAACGGCAGTACCAGCAGCATCCACACATCAGAATACCATTTCCAACACCATGTAGTATTTGTATCCTCAAGCTGGGTCCCTCACATTCCATTCGAAGTCGTTCCCCAACCAAGTAGCAAAGTAGAGGTAGTTCAACGTTATATTGACATATCCTCACTGATTCACTTTCCCAATTGCTAGTAGCTCTTCTCCAGTTATTTCTTCTTACATGTATTCTTTTGTCTGTGCTTCAGAAGTGACAGCAAGTAAATGTGCGCCTGAAATGCAACGCTTCTTACGCATCAACATGCAAACTTCATTGCTTTTCTTACGATAAATAACATTGCTACCGCATATATCATTTTGTGTTAAACAACGCTGATGACTTAAACACCGCGCTCCTATTTCAAGTAAGAAATTCGGTCTTCCTGGATGTACAATGCTAAACGTCATGACGGATTCGAGAGAATCTGGCGAGTAATTATTCGTATAAGAGGCGCTAGTAATCTTGTGCTGCAGTTTACCTAGTTTGTGACCTAAAAGTCATTGGAATTAAAGTTCCTACAACTAACTGCGTGTATGTTCTTATCAACTAGATTATGTACAGCATACTTCTTATCGTCTTAAAACTAGACCGTTTAGTCCACGTGGTTCAGAATTTCACCTTCATAATATGTCATTATGTACATCTTACTACATTCTGTGCAACACTATATACTCGTGCTTAACTTACTCGCATTCATATTTCAGCTCATTGGATAGAGAAATAATGTTCGTCAACTGCAACGAGATAACCTTGGCTGAATAAACGTCGTGTGTAAATTGAACTTGTGCCATCATCTTCAAACCCCTAACGTCAGCTTCTGGTCAACTGTACTCAATTTTTCCTGAACACATCGTAAATACAATTGTCCACTAACGATAGTATTGACATTTGACATATGCTAAGGCTAAATGTGATGTAATAGCATCTCATATTAATCGCAGATTCACCAATAATGGATCTACTGGACCTAGATGCTGGTTGCAAAATTAACTTCATTTTAAATGCGGCAGCCTACCATTCCGTATAAGATTTCCTTTACTAGCCAAAGACCCACTGACACCTCTGATTCATTGTCTTTCAAACCAAGAAACCTTCAGGGCCCAATCTGATACCAAACACAATTTTGATGAACTTGAGCAAGACAGTGCTCACCTACTCTGTATTCTATCTTGATTGTATTTCTTAAAGTTGGGTAAAGTCCCCGCGGTAAGAAAACTTGCCTAAATCATCATACTTCGACACACAAAAAGGAGCTTGTGTAAGCTACATCTTATAAGTTTACTAGCAAAGCTGCTTATGCCTTCTTTGTAAATTCTTCTCTCATGCGAACACTATATGCAGTTTAGATTCCAATCTAAGCACTTTACTTTTGATAAAACCTCAGTTGTAGTTCCGGAGTTCGGGAACCATCACTATAAAACGACTGTGATCTTCAACACAATTCAGCAGTTCGTTGAAGTGCGACACGAGAGATTACTACAGGAAATTGAGTCGCATTAACCTTTTTTGTTCATCACGTTTCAGATTAGGCGTGGTTTTCTCAACAACCACCCATATCTTATCGTAAGTAATATATTGAGCGTCATATCACTACGTTCCCAAAGTTTAGTATTTGCATCCATAACATCAATGTCCTGATCTTCTAAATCTTTCATCCTATTCCATTTCTTTATATGCAGATAATCTCTAATACTCTCATTCAAATTTCCAAGAGCCTGCACATGGTTTCCTTACATCCCTTGATCGCCTTACTTTGTGGATTTTGCTCGACTTCAACACTACATCTAAAGCTCCGAGGAAAATATTTTAATTCACGCTGATAAAAATCCTCTCTTTTTGCTCATTTTAACCAAGTTCGTTTATAGACCTTCTACACTTACTTCCATAAAACGGCTTTGGTCCCACTGGATTCTAAGCTGACTTGGTGTGTACATCTTTACCCCTCTTGCAACCATGAAGAATTTGTACATTCCGTCTTCTGTTTTTTAGATACACCTCTCTTGGCCTCGAGGCTTCTCATCTGCCTTATAGATCCCGATCGGCCTATTGTCAGGCTTGTAAGGTATACATCAGCTTCAACTTCAATGTAGCAAACTATTTATAACATTGATTTAATAAAATTAATGCTTATATGGCATACTGATTAGGATGACATTTCGGATTAAATTTAAATTAAACACCTTTCCCTCATGTGATGCAACCAACTAGCTTGAACTAGGGTGCGATTATTCTTATTGGAGAGGTAGCCCTCCGCGGCACTGTCAACAAAAGCTAGTACCCACTGAGCTGCTATGGCGTGCCTGCTTTTCATTTTCGGCTTTCATAGGTTCCTGGCGATATAGGAACTTCGTTTATGACATTTGACCATCAAAGTTGTGTTATATTTATAATTATTAAATGCGTACAAATTAAGAATTAAATAGCACGCTTTACCTAGGTGAAGACTGCCGACTTTTGCTGCTAAGTATTTAACAGTTCTCATATTTTTTGAAAATCATTTCCGACGATAGACTACCAATGGGCGCTAACACAAGTTTTGAGTTCTGTTATCAATTATCGTATAATGGCATTCAGATTTAAGTGTTAATTAGACAAATGGTAAATGTACAGAGAGAAGAAATGAGATCAAACCAGAACCATGTATGATTTGAAATCGTGCATCTTCAGGTATCGAAGTTTGTTAAAAATGTGTTAGCAATCTTTGTATTTTACGTTAAATGACTCGTATTCGGACTCTAGGTGTTTAAACATGAGTCACCATATCACACTTATAAATGTATTGTTAGGTTTAAAGCAGCATTGCCATAAGTGTTATTCAGCGGGGTTAATTGTGCTAGTGATTTTTTGTTTCGTTTTTTGTTTTTGCATATTATATACGTAATTGCTACCTATTGTTAAAATCCACACACATCTCAGAGCTCATATACAATAGCTGTAACATTGCAAATAAGTGAGTAGTTTGCTTTTTTTCCTTTTGTTTCAACTATTGCACCTAAGCACGCCAAAAGACTTATCTTTGGACATGCCTGATAACTACGAGGCTATGTTTTCAGCCTCTAATGGGGCATAACAGTAAGCAAAATGATTCAACTGCAGTCAGTTATTTTTCCACATGGCTACCGTGAAGATTAATATATTTGTAGGTCTATAAACGAGCTTACCAATGTCCTCTTCGTAGAATGTTGCTGCCAGCAAATGCAGATAGGTCTTCACGGCATCTATAAGTTCGCCGTTGATGCGGAAGTGCTGTCCTCCCATACCTTTCGTCAGCTGCCGAAACACTCGCCGCTAAGTCTGTGCGATGCTCTAACACTTTTCAATGCAACCCAGTAAGCAACGGTTGGTTTAGTGCAGCAGTATGCAGTTTTGAGTTATCGTGAATTAAAAATGTTCCAGATGACAACTTACCTGTACTTTTGTTTTGAATGGCTCTCCGCAGGCAACGTAATGTCTGACAGTACACGTTTACAGTGATCGTAGTCCTTAGCTCCATTAACTCCACGAGCAACACGCTTTTTGATCCCAGAAAAAAGTTACCAGGATGCTCCCGTTGCTGAAAGTTGGTTGAACTTAATGGACTTTTTGGGGAGTGCGTGTGTGCATTCATTGTTTCGATTTCTCTTTTGATTCTGGACTATCATAAAGAATCCGTGTTTCATCCCCTATTACAATTGAGTTCGAAAACTCCTCCCCAGCAGCAGCATAACAAGCGAGAGGAATAAAGCTGATGCCATGTCCCGAGATTCGAGGTCCTCAGACAGCTTTTTGAGAACCTAGCGTGCACAAAGTTTTCGATAGCCTGTAATAATCGTATTCAGGGCTGACCTTGAAATGTTGTAAAAATCCGCAGACATCTCACTGATAGTAAACATCGGCCTCTCTCAAAATACTTTATCAATTCGCTGAACAGGTCTTCACTAGCGATAGACTTCCATTCTTGTCCACCTTCAATATGAATATCAATTCTACCCTTAAGTTTCCTACGCTATTCACGCTTAACTACTTTACTCAGATTTTGCACCACAAACACGACTCATTCTACGACGAATGTTTCCTACGTCATTCCTTTCCGTTTCGCAACTTGAATTTGCGGGAGATTCAATGATACCGGCCATGTTGAAGTCCCTGTAGCTCGGCTTTAAATGCTTTATTGAAGTTGGCCTTGGAGGACGCAATGCTAGGTTAACTGCGCAGTAGCACAGTACACAGCTCCAATGGGTGTTGTATGTTTGTGCAATGTGTATATGTTTGTAAAAGAAACAGTAAAACCAGTAAACCAGTAATCAGTAAAACCTACGGGGGGAAATGTAAATAGGGATACAGTACCGGAGTTCTGATCAGACTCCGTTACTGTTTTTAAAAAAAAAAAATGCTTGTCTGGTCACGTAGTAGAGGCATCGGAGATTGAAAATATGACCTTCGTATACACGTTTTAGTAACAGTACATGTTCGTTGTTACATTTCAGATGTCACTGTAGATTGCTCAAGGAAATGCGAATTTCAGAACTTTCCAATTCATAGAAACCTATTTAAGGACGTGGGCTAATAATGTTCTGGTGATTTGGATGTTTTGTATCTGGCACATTGATGCCTTCATTTACAAACGACTAGAACCACTAAGTCAACAAACTTGACATCAGGCCATTTATACGAAGAATATTAAATAAATCTTTCTTGATAAGATCTTAATATAAATAAAATAAATATATACTATTAAGTTATTATTATACTATGAGTACAATTTTTACTGAAGTCTACCTTCAATAAAAAAAAAATATTATTAATAATAAAAAATATACCAATGAATTTAAAGTTTCCTAAAAAGAAAGAAGGTTTTATTTAAAAAATAGTAAAATGAATATGGCTTCAACACAAACGTGTTTTTTTGCATTACTGAGCACTTCATAGTTGCAAGTTAAATATTCTCTAAGAATATGTACAAGTGCATGCATCCGGCATATTATTTGAACGAATACATGCTTATTGCATTTAACCTCCAGCTAAGTAGTGGTTTGTCTTCCTTCCGTCCTTTTTGCCACGTGCTAAGAGAAGCACAGTTATGGCGCAAACAACTTTAGCTAATCGTGGAGGGGCACACCTTAGTATTTATCCTGGCAGTGCGTGCTGTAAACAATTTGTATTTACTTCAAATTTATCTAAAGCTCATAATTATATTTAGGGTGAAGTTTCTGAAGTAGGATTCTCTTCCTCTGCAAGGTCCTAGATTTTAAAATGTGACGTTTTCATCCTACATTTTGATTCAGCTACGCAAAGTATTTATCCCTTTGTTTAATTTAAATGCATTTATTATATGTATTTATTGAGAAACATGTTAAGCACATTTCCCGATTGCTCTTTTGTAGACTAATCATTGCCCTGCACTTCTGTGTCCTTTCTGGGTACTAAAATTGTAGAATCTCTTGTGCGTCCGTAAGTATTTATATTGTGCTTCGATTGTTGCTTTAGTACATTTGAATCAATCTTATTAAATTTAGGATAAAATTACAGCATTACCATTGTATGCGGTGCAAGACTAGGACAACCATTTTCTTCACAAAATCCTTTATGTCAGTCTTTTTAAGAAAGTAATGGAAAAATATATTTCGATTTGAAATAATAAAATGAACGTTTTATATACCATCCTTATAACTAAATTGTGTCCATTTTGATCACCTACTACGCTATCCACAACATTTGCACAGCAAGCTATAATTAATTTTGCGCTTTCTCAGAGGAGCTGGAAGTACACAATAGGTATCTAATTCTTGCATATCTATAAGGGAAACACTTTAAATATACATGTTGTTTCAGGTGGTAGCTGAAACAGACGCAGGCCGAGAATCTGTCACAGAAGAAGTAGAAGCACAACGCGTTGAATTTGACGAGGCACTTCCATGGGATGTGAGTACAGTGTTTCTAATAACAGCTAACTTAATGTTATGGAGTACGGCGACTTTCCTGAAACAAAGATAACATTGGATTAGAAGATTTAAAATAAATCAAAACTTATCCGTTAAAACCTTGCTCAAAAAATGTTCCGGTGTTTACGAAGAGATTCTCCGAAATGGCGTTATACTGCAGAGTTTACAAGACTATTTTCGAAAAATAATGAGATAGCTAAATTGGAATATCCAGCATTAGGTATATAAATTTACAGGTCGCTCAGTTCATATCTCATACAATTGTGGAAGAAAACGTACAAATAACATACGATTATTTAGGCAGAAATTAATATAGAATGGAAATAAGAGCCTGGAAAACCGAATTGAAGTTGTGATTTTACGCACTGAATGGAGATAAATCGGTTTAGTATTCGTGCATTGATACGATTTAAAAAGCTAAAACTTTTGTTTTTACACAATTTACCAACTATTTAGTGAATTACAAACGTTTTACTGTCTTAAGTTTCGGTATATTGGTTATTTTTCAATTACAAACAATAGCTTGATGATCCTGCCCGGTTTGTTGTATAAAATAACAAATTCAGTTGCCAAGTAAGGAGCCCACATTCAGCTTGGAGTGAGACGGTACTGCTTCATGCTGTATACGTTTCTACTCGGAGACAAAGGTACGTATTTAAGACCTGGTGGTAATCCTTTTTCCCCAGTCTAAATCGATTTCAATCATTTTTTACATATTTTACCTTTCAGATGAGTGTGTTTTCCACAGTTATTATGAAAGGACTGGAATGAAGAAACTGATATACCAATGTTTTCAGTATTCAGCCTATTTTGTGATTGCATTAGTATAAGAAATATCTGAAATTTGCAACCTGTATCATAGGTTTGCATACTTCGCTTTAGCACGTTTTAATAAATTAACCTCGAAATTTTGCCTGAAAATTTCAAAACGTACCTCCATCAGCACACTGTGCTGCAAGTAAAAATATGACTGGCGACTTCAATTCCATATTACACACCATACGCGCTTTAAGTCCATTTAAAGATTATTGATATGGCGCGCACCACCAGATGTTACATGGACTGGCTTTTCCAAGCCATTACAACAAATGTGGCGCCACGACGTGCAGCAAGAATATAACATTCTGTGACGGGAAGGGAGAGGTATACGTGGTGTGTAGCTCAAGATAGGTCATCAGAAATGTTCCACGCTAGGGGATGTGAGCAGAAGAGCGATTTCATTTCTTAAGTGTCATTTAACACTTGATTTCGAAGAGAGTGTTGAATTTGCTTAATTGAAAGAGAGACTAGATTAAACAGTTATTTAGAAAATATGGTGATATATAAAAAGACACTATACAATTGTTACTTACCTGGAAGTATGTGGTTGGTGTTCAAGCCTCACTTTGTGGTTTAATAGCATACACTTTTACGAATTAGGAGCGAAATGGCATATGTCTTTCAGACCGACGAATGACGCAGGTTTCTTGAGCATCTGCATCAGAGAGCTCACCTTTCCGGTCGAAAATCGAAAGCTTTAAACATGATTTTACGTGCTAAACCGATTGTTGACAGAAGTTACATTAGCTTACCTACGGAGATAAAATCCCGATAGTCCTTGCTCTAAATACCATGCAATACACTGCCTCAACGTTAACTATTAGGAAATGGTCTTAGAGTTTATTCAGGTCATCTGATTGATCGACATTTTCTTCGACAAATCATGTCTCGCATATCGCAGAATCTATAAAATTACAATTTCGCAACAACTGTAAAAATGAAATATTCACCACCTCCTCGTGCCAAGAGTCACAGTGGCTCATATCCAAACATTAATAAAACAAACTAAAATACAGGTTAAAAGAATAATAAATACAGCAACATCCAATTGAAATAGTCGGGAAGAAAGGATAATGAAGTCTCAGAAGGGGGGTATATTAGAACAGCTGGAGGGTGGAAGCCATCAAAAGAAAAACATGGTACGGCACCCAAGCATTTGCCAGAATACACACTTCGCAGAGTCAATTTGTAACTGTAGCACCAAGCTAGCGGAAGCTCTCAGAAACAGACCAAAGCACACTAGTAGCACCCTGAATACACGGTTGAGGTTTGTTCAGCTGGTTTGTGTTCTTGTGTTAGAAAGGTGTTAGAGCAGATTCTTTGACCCAGTAGGGATAAAAATAACATTGTACATAAGGGCAGAACATAAAATATACGTCGTAACATGAATCTGGAAGGAAGGTTCTGTACAGTACCTTATTTTACCAGAGCATCGCATTGGTGAACTGAAGGAAGGTGCTGACAACAGAGCGTCCATGTGTGCTAGAACGTATGTACGAGGTAAACCTGTAAAGTATATGGTGCACAATACAGGTATACCCCTTAAATCCTGAAGGTGCCAGTGGGTGAATACACAGCATCTCTCACGAACAACATATCTGGGGGATAGCACATCCACCCGCACCGTAGGCGAACCTGCACTCAAGCAGCCGTTTAAGAGGCATGTCCTCTAACAAGGAACCTTACATGGAGCAATTGTAAAGGATTAGCTAGTTTACATCTTCAAAAGAAGGACGGCAGCTGGAACGGAAGAGAGGCAGGAGGAAAACAAGAGATAGATTGGTAAAATACGGCGGAATTAAGGGAAAGAGAAAAACGGGAATAAGAGGGACACAAGAGGGCGCGAGATGACTACTCAATAAATACAGGATTATTGGAATATGCTGACACACGAGACAGGCAAAATAACTGTTTAAACAGTCCAGTAGTAATAAATATTTAGAATAAGAAAACTGCGGAAACATCAGGATCGAAAGAGAAAATTTCACCAAGAATAGGGCAATGTAATGTATATCTCTAGAAGAGACGCCAGTAGTACAAAAACCATAGTGAACTGGGATGAGGATAACGCTTCATCAGCATGGATATACTGTGTATCCTCGCGAAGCGGCAACATTCAGTTCAGAGTGCATTTCTGCATAAGCAGTGTACAGAAGCATAAATGTCATAAAAATGAAGTTAAAATCAGAATAGTGTATACAAGTCAAAAGAATGAAATAACGATAAATATTACCCCCAATGATTAAAACTCAGCTTGTAACCCATAGTGGTCTGTTGTACCCAAATATACTTTAAGATGAAGTGAATACAGTGTGTGGGTGTGCGTGTGCGCGCGCACGATACATGTATCTTTTAGTTTCTTCTGGTTATAATAAAGTTAGACATAGCAGGCGCAAACTCCCTGCAGAGGTAGCTAAGCAAAGCTGTGACAGACAGCAGAACACACACTCATGCTAACCAGGGGACCCAGCTCCGGAACTGATTTAAAAAAAAAAAAAAAAAAAAAAAAAAAGGAGAAAGCCTTAGTTAAGAAACTGCGACAGGTTATAAAGTGATGTGATATGTAGCAAGCTGAAAAGGGATGGCACGAAGATCCTGTTATATAGTAAGTGTGTTACAAAGCTTGGCCACGAGGAGGACTGGCCGTGAAACCCACACTGCATTTACCTGCGCGCGCGTCCGGCATCCGTTCTGTCGTCACACGTGCGTCAGTTTCACTTCAAAATGCAGTATACAGTGCCCCAAAGAGTTTATGTACAATAAGTATGTGCTTACATCATCTAGCTAGGAAGTTGCGAGACAATTTGAAACTAAATTTCATGGCTTGCGTGTTCCAAGTATAGGGACCGTTCGTTTGCTTGTATATAAGCTCAGGGTAACGAGATAAATTTGTGATAGGAAAAGAAAGAAACAGGCGTGTGCTTACGGAGCAGAAAGTAGACGAAATCTGAGAAAGCTTAGAACGGTCACCTCGAAAATCTCTTAGGCGCCTTGCACAAGAAATTGGCACTTTGAAAGCTTCATTATGGAAAACAGTTTTTAAAACTCAAAACATACAAGGTTGCTGTTGTCCAGGAATTTGTGCCACGTGATCAACAGAGTCGGGTAATTTCTGTAACCGGATTTTTAGGAATATTAATGATGGAACAATCAATCCACGGTTAATACGGTTCAGTGACGAGGCATGGTTTTAATTACATGGCCATGTGTCATCCCAAACACAACCAATATTATGCTACAGCGAAACCCAATTTTGTTCCTGAAACTCCCTAGCCTTATCAAAAAATCGGGGTATTTTGCGCAATAAACGGATACAATCCTGTAATAGGGTATGTTTTGCGTTTGCTCTGACAACTGTTGATGTGACATCAGGTTTTATTTGACGTCCACGCATGTGTGACCGGGTGACGGGCCATGGACTGCCAGCCAAGTGTCCAAAATGTGATCGGGAGATGGACCATGCGCCTGATGAACAGGTTTTGTAGCATACTCACTGCAGGAAGCGCTACGGGGAGAGTTACTCAACTGTCATCAATCTATGACGAAAAACAAAACCTTAGGGCACACGAGAGCTTCATAAGTGATAAGAGCGAATATTAGCAGCTGTATCCAGCATTTAATACATGAGAAAATTAAATACAATGCAGACAAACTAAACCCAGAACACCAAAAACCAAAATCATAGGTTCCCTTTATAAATTATAGGCAGCATAAACATTATAATTAAACAGCAATGTTATAAAGAGCAGAAAGAAAAAGGGGATAAAGAGCATAAAAGTGAGAGCGACTGGACCAAGTCGGCAAGCATGAATTCGCTGATTGCATGTGATCTAGGACTGACACTCCACTACTCGCGCCCTGAGAAGCAAGCCTTTATCCTTGCAGTTAACAAAAATAAATATAGTCGCAGATGTAATAAGAAGGTGAAGGGAGACGGGATGATTAACAGGGACGATACTGTGCGGAAAATGTCAGGTGCGTACATTACAAAATGGAATTACAGTAATGTATCAGTGGAATATCAATGAGGGAAGAATCCAGTCAGATACCACATATAAAAGGCAAGTACCTGGTTACATTAGTTATACAGAATACTCATACCATCGTAACCCAGTAAAATCTGAGATACTCAAAATGTGGCTAAAGAAAAATGCAAATGCGGGTATAATTTTCTTTGGGGTAGGGGATGTCAAAGAAACAAACTTATTGGACAACATTAAAAAATAAGCATGTTGAAGAAGCAAATTGAACATACTATATATTGCTTTTGCCTTTCTGTGGATCTCTAAGCTTGTTTGGATCCTTTTAACTCCACCTGTTGCCTGGGAACTTTCTTGCTTGCTTGGAGCGGTTTTACATATATTGGCCTTCGGACGTAACCTACTTGTCAATCATGAGAATGAAATGATTTAGATAGTACAGAAACACACAACACTAAACCTCCATTCCATAGCGGGACTCGAACCCGCGACCCTGTCGTGGCAAACTTCGACAGATGCGTCAACGACCACGGCTACCGGTGCCGAATGGACCTCGTTTACATCTGTTGACTAACGCCTGCTAGCACCTGCCGGGACACCTGGCCTCAAAACTTGATGGACATGTATCCGTTACGTCAGCGCTTTGTCTATGAGAATCTGAACATTCCCGGTTCTGCTTTTATCTACATCGGACTAACGATAAATATGTCAAATAAGGGGGGTGTTTTCACTCTGAAATTTTAAATACGCGAGGTGGTTTACGGAAGCAATAATTTACAGAAAGTTCTTACACGAAAACAAAATAGATGGTTTTTACTCTAAAACCTAAAATAGAGCGGATTATTTACGCAATGCACATTAATGGAAGCTTAATGGCACATCTGAACATTCTCTCTCCAGCATCGTAACCACAACCCAATCATAAACGATAATTACCGTTATGTCATAAGCACACAAGAAGTTATGGCATGCCTCAACATGTTGAATTCGTCTGGTGCGAAGGTCTGTCTTACTGTACGTCATAGGGAATAGAAATCAATAAAATTTAATTCCAAAGAACTACTGCGGATCTCTATTTTAATAAAATTACAACGACCGAAGAACAAGTTCATTTTAATATGAAAAAGAATGAAATCCAATGTGACTAATATGGCGAGACATCGCAAATTAATATAATAATGAGCCCTCAGAAAATGTGGACTGAGTATGTTTTACATAATCTTAATATGCAAGAGTTATTGAAAGGTATGCAAAATATTCCAAAACGTAACACACTACTCTCGAAGCCATAGTCTTTGAGCTAATCCACCTATTGAAATATATTGGTGTAAAGACACGTTTCCGTGCTGAATATTGGGAACACTGAGTATATTAATGCATGTAATATTGTGTTCACGAAGATCTAATCTCATTTCGTAACACTTCCTTAAATGACTACGGCGAGTCTCTTAACGGATATAAAGTTAACTAAAAGTATCAGCTCATTTAATGCAAGACATTCGACTAAAATGTATTGATATGTTCATATAATATGGGTTGCAGGAATGGGGGAAGAAAAAATGTGATAGTATAGTAAAGGAATGTGTTGATGTGTAAATAATTATCCATTACATACTTAAAGAGAAGACTGAATACCCAATCTGATGTTGGCAGCTCCAGTCAGTCTCCTTTGGTTTATCAAATAAAGGGTGTATTTCAGAAAATAATTTATCTTCAACATGAAAATAATTTATCTTCAACATCGCATAACTTTATTTTCCGTAATAAGAGTTCTGAAATATCGAATACACGAACAAGGTGAATTTCCAGTCAAAATTCACATCTCGATAGGTAAACCATTCACTATTCGGGAACATTCAATTTAATTATGTTTACTGTTGCATTCCATGAAGATGTAAAATAATTATAACTGAGATATTTCAGCATTTACAGGACAGATTATGTTAGTCAGTGGTCCAGCTACGGAATAAAGGTAAGTTGATGGTTCAAGATATAATGTATCCATAAAGTCTAGAATACTCCCCTAAAATAATGTACATTTTATAATACATTTTTAACTGAAATATATTTCTAATTTATTGTTGTAGACCCATTTAGGTTAACTTCTTTGTATGTTAGAGCAGCCTAAAAAACTATTTGTGATAGGCATCAAACTTCCGATATTAATATTCGTTTGCGCTAGATTTCAGACAAAAGTGAATTAAATAATAATGTTCTAAGGCTTGTGGAATAACTATAAATAAATCTCCAGAGTTTAAGGCCATATTCAACAGTAAATTAAATGAATTAATGTAAATAACATCCGAGACCAAAGGTACTAAAATTACCTAAATATTGAGGAGGAGGCATATAGACAAATAATGTAAAAGCTCATACGAGTTTCTAACCTAAGCATGTAGAACGAGGGCAAAGAAAGAAGACCGCTGCGTTAAGTAACAACTTAATTTACATAATCTCTGAATGGTTATCGAAGGAAAGCAATTCTCGATAAAATGTAGGAGACATTCCTAACTAGATAACTGTTATTCAGTTTATTGCTGGTTTGATCTCGCCCACGTGTTGGGCGTCGAAGCGGTCTAGGTGGTTATGATATTAACTCCGCTCCTAGATTAACGAGCTATTACCGAGAGTATAAAATTATATTTTAAAAAACACTAAAGCGTATTGAAAACATGATTGTCACCAGCCTGTGTTTTAGGTGTATAAATCTCTCCCTAGATAACATTCATTCCCGGCATCTGCTTATGAAATACCCGTGCACATAAAATTCTGTAGGGGAGATTTTGACAACTTGGTAAGAATTTACTACGAATATCCTCGAAACATCTAGAAGCCGTGATCTTACGGAAGAAAATACTACATAGACAAACGGCTAAAATAAGAGAAAGAAAACCGGTACGGCAGCTTACGCAGGAAGCAGGTGTTTCAGAATCTTCATTGCCAAATGCCAACAAATTATTTAAATTAAAACGTTATAAACTTGGGGTAGCCTAGGAACTGGAACTACATGAACACGTGACTCGAGTTCGATTCTGGAACGGGAAGCTGGATAGCCTTGTTACTGGTAGCGTAAATCGAGAATTTATGGCTTTTGGACGAAGCTTTGTTCAAATTAAATGACCATATTAGTCACGGAATAGATATTGAAGTGAAGAAAAACTTTACTTGCTGTACGAAATTCCGCTCCATCTTTAAAACAAACCATAGCAAGTTTATTTTTAAAGTTCACTATAATTGTCGAAGGTATTAAAATGATAACTATTGTTCCAAAGTTAACGAAAATTGAATGCAATCAACTATTCTGTCATCAGAATTCTGCTAGTGCTCAGTCTCAGATCATTTTAATTATTCGAGCAATAAATAGCAAGTGCAAAATCATGACCCGTTTAGAATAGAAAATATTAAATCCCCCTGTGGAGTTTATCTTTAATAGGAAGTCCGTACATAAAGCATCGGAAATATATTGTTTAAAACCTCGTGTCGCACATGTTAGTGGTGATCACCTTTTAGTATCAGGGTATGGTATTAAGTGTAGTTATGCGTTGAGGAATGGGCGGAGGTGGGATCTATATTCGCCGTCACGTCCAACCCGCGGCCGGCGGCTACGGCCCGCAATCCGAACAAACTTTCTGTAATGTGGACACTTCTACAGGAGAAAGTACTACTTCCATGCTCACTTGAAGAATAGCTAGCGGAGCCGGTTACTGCAGGTTCGCATCACTGCCGTTGCTAGTCGTAGTGATCGAGAGGCGGAGGATCCAACTCGACATTAGCGCCATTCTATTCAAAATCTTGGTACTGGACAAAACGTCTGCAGAGTTGAAAAATAGATGCTTTTACTGCAAAGCATAAAAACAGCTCTAGTATAGTTGCCTAAGATGACGTTCGAAGATAAAAATTAAAGTGCATTGATGAAATAGGCCTGTTTAACTCTTCCAATGAAATAGCAGACCACTCTGTCCATATCTCTAACCAATTCATGGTCCCAAGCTGTCATAATTATATTGAAACACATCTTGGAGCCTACACACGGTAGGATTCAAATTACTTTTTAATCTGGTTCTGAAAAACTACAATCTTCTAATTTATTCCACATTCAATCCAATTAAGATTTTAGCATGTGAGTGATTTTCAAACTATCTTTGTGTGTACCCATAACGCCAAGTTCGATGTCCCCCCCCCTCTTTTTTTCATTATCCTAATATTTACCTTGTTTTTCTGTTCGATTACAGTTGTTTTTTTGCTTCTTACACACACACACACACATTTTACAGGCATACGAACACCCATGCCCAAGGCGGGACTATAACCCACGATGCCCTGCACCACAAAGCACCAACGCGAAGTACTTTAGCGTGCGCGGCCATGGGGACAGGCTATCTTGAGCTCTGATAGCTTCTTGTGCCAATACTTCTATTCATTTGAATTCAGTTCTGGGAACAAAGGTCCTGCAAGAAATGCCACATTTTTCTGGTCCATCCAAATCTGATTACGTCACACCGCTTAAAATCACTTTACCCTATTCGATGATCCCAGACATGTGTTTAAGGGGAGCAACCTGTGAAAAATTACCAAAATTCTTCAAAATGCTGATTTTTGGATTTTAACATAATATACCGTCGTCTTTTTGGATCACTATACTGAAGCTATTTTCAGCCACCTAACATTTAAACCTTGTTGCATAGGGTCTTAAATGGAAATTTTAATGGTGACAAATAATAAAATGCATGTTTATCTAAATGCATTCTTCAACTCGTGCAAATATTCAAATTACTCCTTGCGGTTCAAATTTGAGCATATCAGTTTGATCTTCTACCAGAGAACCTTAGTATCATAATAAATACAAATTATTGAATTAAATTTCTAAGTAAGTGAAATTATTTATATGTATTAACAAAATTAATCCAAAAGATAATTAAAAAGTATGTAGGATAATTTATCATAGCTTTTCCTGAAGTGCTAATTAATTTGAAACCATGTGATAATTTTTTAAAAAGATATTCTGAAATGTAAATATAAAGTTTTCTTACAACATTTTTAAAATTGAAGTGCAAGGAAAATTTTTGCTAGTGCAGTTACAATATTCATTCTCAAAAACTACTTGATGCACTTGTCTCAAAATTTCAGAGTTAGTTGCACTCAACAATAGAGGTATATAGTAAAAAGAATAAACTTTGTTTCTCATGAAACATTAAATTTGAAACTTCCACAGCCTAGTACCCTTAAACGAAACATTCTGAACTTAATGTGGTCATGTTGGAGCGACTTGCGCAAATTCTTAACACTAGAAAATCCAATTGGTAAAGTTGCCGGTTACTCATAATTTTGTACATATGATCTGACCCAGTGAAGTGAAATTTCATTAATTCTCAAATTTATCAACAGTAGAACATCTTAAAATTTTCTCCTTTAAATATTATAGGTTCTTCAATTTTACACTTTTAGCTTTTAGGACCTCATCCGGTAAACTTGACACGTATATATTTCGCCTATCCGCTTCCACAATGAGAAATCTTTGAATTATCGCTCTGAAAATTAAATTTACGACTCATTTTGTTTCCACCTAAATCGGTTACCGTTATTTTATCAACGGATCCATGTCTCAGTTTTGCGAAAGGGCTAAAAACTTCTAAATTAGTTTGCGAAATGGTATTTTCTATACTAAAATTTTACGGAGACGTCAAACAGAAGTATTGTTATGCTGTAAATTGTTGCCCTAAAGTAAATCAAAAGGAAACATCCTTTCAATGCTCATGAAGATCATTAAACATTGACAGTAAAACTAGCGGCAGCTATTCATTCCCTTTACAAGTGCATAAAGATGACGGCGAGGGTAAAACAATTTAAATTGTTAACTCCAAAGTGCTTATTAAAGATGATATAAAGCTGCGATTATGTATGAATAGTAAACGATCGTATGAAAATGTTCAGTTGCATGCAATGGGCTAATGTTTCTGATAAAAATGGTGTTAATTTGTTTCAGATCAATGTATATAATTTATTAGATAAGACTGTTGTTTATTCTAAAATGACAAATATAGCCTATAAAACATAGCAAGGAATCGTGTGCCGATAAAAATGGCCTATTCTATGATTAGACAGTACTAAACTCTGGTCCTCAGTATTAAAGGCAAGGTTTTTGACTCCCTTTAAAATTTGTGTTAACACCTCTAGGCTTACAAGTCAACAGGACATGTCCCTAATTTCACAAAATTATCAACAACATAACTTCATAAACATCTTTGCCATTTGATAATTTGGAGAGGCCCACATCTTTGAAAGCTTAATGCTTGTTTTTTTCCGTACAAGATAACTAGGTTTTCCACATGCTATTCTATGGAGTAGTAATTAATGATGCTCAAGACTTGCGTCTCCATTACAACAGGAATTGTTCATATTAAGCCATAACACTACTCGCCTTAACTTCCACCCATTAGTTAGGGATGGTCTCCTATGTAATATTTGAAGCGAAAAGGGAAAAAATCTTTCTTTATCTATATTCCTACATAAGATATAGAACGTTTGCCAGAAATACTATGTATTAGAATTTTGCTGCAAAAATTAAGTGATTTTATACCAATTTCCATTACAGTGGTACAACCTATGCAAGCTTAGAAGTTTGAACTGCAGTTATTGTAATTTTTTCTGAATAACATTTTAGACGATCCATTTTTTGCGGTTTTGATAGAAAGTAGTCTTCGCGGGTTAAGTTCCTGAAGAAAATACGCGGAAAAGTGATATTTTGACTTTATTGCCGTTTCCAATTTTATTTTTCTTTGAAAAATAAATACAAATAAAATAAAAATAAATCGTGGCTTAAACTTAATGGGAAGTTCTGCGTGTACTAATTTTACACACTTACGAGGAAACAAAATGGAGAGAAACGTTGGAAAACTGAAATGCTGCTTCCGCTTATTATCCAATTTATTCCCACATACTGCGGGTCAGGACTACATTTCACAGTTAGCAGAAGATTCAAAATTTACCTAAGTATTACAGGTGTAAACTTGTTTTTAGTGCATTTCCACATATTTTACGAGTAGTAGCTTTTGTTTTCTGGAATTTCCTTTCTGTAAAGCAATGCAGCCCATTAGCAATTGAACAGCTTCACAAAGTGGCACAGTAGTATTTCTATATAAGCATATATGCACTCTTAGAATAAAAGGAATGGGCGCTGTCCACGCTGTTGAATACAGCGTCTCCTATGCCACTTTCTGTTAGCGAACGCTACATTTTTACGAATTCTATGTTGAATTATTTAAGAGGAGCCGGCCACAACCCGGTGAAACGAAGATTATCAGCGGAATGCAACCACGGTTTGGAATACTCCATAGTATTTTTTTTTTCTGCAGTTCTAGTAGAAACTGTTAAACCCGTGATCCTCGCTGGTAAAGTGGTTAGGATGACTTATTTCCAACAGTGATTAGAGATGAAAGTCGCTCTATTTTCATACTATTTCTGCTATTACTTACTACAAATTGCTTTGGTATTATAGATTTCACGGGGGAACTCTAATAATGTAGTTCAATGTGACAGTTCACCACCAGACGGCAAATTTCATTAATAAAGAGTAAAAGTGTGGGTAATAGAAAAGAAAAATTCAGGTTTAAAGTCACCTTTACATCACTGGGTAAGCCATTATATCTTCATACGTATTCATCACTGTTGATTCGATAGCAACGCAAAACCAATTTTAAAAGAAAGGTTTAAATCTTCACTTTAATTTTACTTTAATTACAGTGTTGCATAGCGGTTAGGAAGTCACTGCATACCTGTAGCTCAGAACACACTCCGTTTAGGGTATAAAATACAAGAATAATTAATTTTACACAAGGGTTCTTGAATACAAATTAAAACTCAAAGCACAAGTCAAATCAAGTAAGTGAAAATAGTGAAGGAAAGAAGTTAAAACGACAATTGTGTCGAATGTATTCGCCGACAACAGCGTTTATTACAAAATCTTCACTTTTATAACACTAAATTGCAAATACATAAACTTAAGTTTTATACTAATCAAAGTTTTGAGGTTCTTAACAGTTTCATTCACATGGTACCTTAACAGTAAATAATACTCTGAAGTGGTACAAGCAAGCAGAAATTTTTAGTAAGCATTTTTTTTTTTTTTTTTTTTGTGAAATATTCCATCGATAGTCAGGAAAAATCGAGCAAAGTAAAATTAAGATTGGTTATTGGACATTTACATAATTTAAAGTTCTTTATTGTCTCAGTTTATTCTCGCCTAGAAACAGACTTGCAGAACGCAACGAACATTGACTGTACATGCTAATCACACAATGCAAAATACCACCTAACACCAAATTCACGTCGAATCAAAGCAGTAATTGCCGTGATAAGCAATATTTATACAATGTCTACAATTCTGACATTACAAAATATAAATAATTCTGGAATAAAAGAGCTGAATACTTGAAAAAATATTTAAAATTGCTACATTTGCAAATGAAACATTGAATCATTGCTCTTACCGTTTTTGTAGTACTGCACACTGAACTTTAAAATATATAAATGGATTAATGCATACAATGTTTTGTTTGAAGCTTACATTATACAAACACTATTCCCCATATTCACCATTTAAACAGACTAAAATACAAATATTGGAGCTGTTTAATATTTTAATATAGTTTTTACCCGTTGTAGTTGAGGCCCGTGATTTTGGCCTGCTGTTTTTATTCTTCATGCTAAAATGTCATTGCTAAAAACTATCTAAAATTAAGTAAAATTCCTTTAAAAGTATTTCTTCGTGCTCTTTAAATATGCACATGTCTTTAAAATAAAATGAAGCACGAAAGTGAAGAATTTGTGTTATCTTTGCAAGAAGACCTGGCCAGCTATAGTCGTTGGTATTTGCTATACAGGCAGGGACAGCATATAGCACAGTTCAGAAACCAACGGCGTAGGCAATCCCACAAGGTTGGTCGTGGCGTTTTGCGTACTTCCAAAATATCCGGTCCAGTTATTCCTTCTATACTGGTTTCTTCTAAGGAATCGGCCAACACTGTGCGAGTAACCTGTTGGAAAGAACATTTATTAGATTTAGAGAATTATAAAAAGTAAAGCATATTGATTTATTGTGTTTGATGCAACTGACAGCCCCCAACTCTCTCACGGTGCTAATAGAGCAAACGCAAAACATCTATTAATTCTTTCTTCTTTATTTGCTCACATAAAATCAATTACTTTTAGAATTTCTTTTATTACGTCAGGAAATAGAGCTAATCATTTTGAAGCTAAGTGCCCAAACAACATGTTGGTGTAATGTTCCGCTGAAGGTATATTCCACCCGTCCCTTTCAAAGTGAGTTCCTGGTTGACATTCCAAACCATCTTTCTGTAAACAATGTCCTGCATTTCAGTTATATGTTAGCAAGCAGGAATAGTTGCAGGAACGTAACTTAGCTTTGGAGTAACAGAAACAAAACTTCACTCCTTACGAAACAAAGAAACGTGTGAAAACATGACTTATGAATCAAGACCATTAAACACTAGAGATGGGCCACAAAGTTATTCGCTTACCGCCAATACAACTTGATTAGGCTACAGTAAATGGTGAGGTAGCAAAGTTGAATAACCAGTTGAGCGGCTCGCAAGTTAAGCCCTTGACGAATCACGGACAAGACGGGGTATCCCGACTTCCACATGTTGAAAAGTTACAGGAAGATTTCTGTAAATTAACTAGAAAACTATTGAGTTAAAATAAGTAATATTTTGTTATGAAGTGTATTTAATTGTGGCGATTTAAAGATAATAAAACCATTTTTTAAAGTTTGTCGTAACAGCAGGTGTATCGGTAAAGGTACCTAGGTAGTAAAAAGGGTGAGACATAAAGAGAAGGTTTTCATTTATGCAGAACGTCATTAACCTCCAGGACAGCGAGGTTTCGCAGTTCCCTTAAGAGTGACAATTTTTCTACCTTTTTTTTTTTTTTTTTTTTGCAAAATTAATGCTTTCCTATTTCATACTTTGTACATAATTGAATCGGCGCAATGTTCTGTTAAGTTATTTTAAGTTTTTTTTTTCGTTGCTTCAGAACTCGCGACTACGCAAAGTGGTTATGCGACAAAACAGGGACAGAGAAAAGGGTAACATCTTGTCTCTGTGCCTTATCGGCAACGCTGCATCTCGGACAGCACTATATTGGATAAACCATACTCAGATGGGTTGCATTCCCTGTCCTGTAGTAGCGGAGGATTCTGGACATTGTGATGCGCTTTTGGATCTATGCATAAAGAGTGGTCCATTCCTCTACTTTCAAAACACTGCTATTGTTCGTGATATTTCCATCTTCAGGTAATCAGATTTTGGCTCCTTCTAATTAATATTAGTTTTCAATATAACTGGCTTGCAAAACAATAGGGACAAAAGAACGAGGCTATATTTGTTGTGAAATAAAGGGATGAGTGGCATACCGTTCTATGAAGGAGTTTCGATAGGATTAGTGCACAAGAAAAGGCTAAACATAGGCCAGTATTCTAGAGTACGGGAGAAGGATCATCACGTGTCAACAGCTAAGCCACCTACATATGAACATTTTTTAACAGCGACATGTAGGCGAAGATTAAAGTTATTACTGCTATCGAAGGGGGAAAACAAACCGATGTTAAGGTGATGCATCTGTGAAATTTTACCAAAAATTGTGAAAAATTAAAAATATATATTCTTTTTAGTGATAAACACAGTTATGCAAAACTTCTAGCAAATATCGTCCCCTCTCTTGGCGTACGTTAACTATCAATTAACCGAAGCTATAACCGGGCAGGCGCATGCTATTAATAGACAAAGTCTATTTTAAACCTTGTTTTCACGCGAACTTTCTTTCAAAAATGTTCAATACCCACACAATGCAAATTTTTACTAATTTATTTCAAACTTCAAAGTCCTGTTGAGAGACAGTGTATAAAGAGAATGTCAATATATTTTAAATAATGCTCTACTTTCAAGAAAAGCTATACGTTTTGAAAAAAAAATCCAGTTTTGAAGAGTACGAAAAGTACAAATTATATCAAAATATATTTTAGATTAATTTTAAACTCAGTTGCTGTAAAACTTGAATTTTTAATGTAACTGTCTTTCAAATGTATCCTCATTAGAACAACGAATTTGCATACTTGCAAAGTGTTTAAATAACCATGCAAGCTAATATTTTCAGCTATGGCAATAGTGTAGTTATTGTAATAACTGGTATAATTTCAACAATATATTTTGCACACTGTGGGTTTTACAAATCTCACAGATGCACTACCTTAAGAATATGGCAGTGCAGCACGAAACTGCACTATTTTTAAGTTTCAATGTTACCCTTCGGCAGTTCGGCCATATTTTAGGGAAGGTAAAGTATACTGCCAAATCCATAAGCCAATGGCAGCAGTGCGGAATACCCCTCCATTACATTCACACACTGCCAAATCCATCGGCTAGAATTCTACTATTCTGGAAAAGTGGTGGTCACTCTTGTGGAGTGAGCTCTCTAGAGCGAGATTTGGTAAGTACCAACAAACAGCTCCGTTCCATTCATTATACAGCATTTCATGCACACGAGTATACGTCTATCAGTCGAGTGCTGTCAGATTTTCTGTAGATGCAGTTTTACTCCCGCAAGATGAATTTGAGAAATTTACAGCAACAATTTCCGTTTTAAGTATTTTTGAACAGGAACAGTATTTCTCAGTCAGAAAACTGCACAAGCTGTGTTAATTTTAGAAAACATGAAGGGAATTTTCCAAACTAGTGTGCAAAAAATTTAAACAACGAGAATTTTAATTTTAGTTATCCTTGATTCACCCTACTTACTATTTTACAGTGTAACTGGTGCTTGCCAAATCATTTTACATGACTAGTAAGTTTTGTAGAACAAAGTTTAAAAATTGGAAGCAACTATTTATATGCCATGAATAATTTTGATAATGTCCTATGTATTCAGTTAGTGGTAGTTACTTTGTTACAAATGTGAACGCTTAGAAACCAAGAAAAAAACAAATCTAAGGATATTAAAACGTTATCGCTGTTTATTATCTCATACCGTTCGTTCACATAACGAAATGCACTCGCTGGCGCGCATCCATGTGTGTACGCTCAGTATTTTAAAAGCCAGATCAGAAGGAAATTATGTGTAGTAACTACAGTAATAGTGAGGGCAAAAAGCACTTCACATTGCAATTACACCGAGCATTACCAGTAATCCTGATTACCGCGTACACATGGTTACTTTGTAGTCCAGTTTATAATACATTTATGTAGTATTAATTGTAAAAGTAATACATTTTATCCAACCCTTGAAACTATATTTAATCATACGTCGTTAACCCGCCTGAAATTCTTTTGCATTATATCTCTTAGTTAAATTTGCTGTGTAATATCGATTTCTAGTCCAGCAAAGCTTTTAGCTAAATTTTCTACAAAGTTAAGTACAATCGAAATTTTAGACCTTGTAGTCTATGTAATACATTTCTTTCATTCTTTAGCTACTTCTTCATTACGAAAAGCTTCACTTGATTCTATGCCCCGAGACTAACGTGTTGCTGAAACTCTATAATAGTCCATACACATACCACACATGTTGCTATTCTATTTGTTTACTATAATTCGACGAGAATTATATTGGAAGCAGCTTTATAACAAGGCCATCTTTCTTCTCAGAGAGTTTGCGGAATATGTTCGCACATCTTATGAACTAAGAGCTTTTTCTTTTAAGTTTTGTTTGTTTTACAAGCACACTGTGGTGATATTCGGTCCAAGTGCTTCTAGTTCCCAAATGCTCCTAAGCAATAGATTTTGGCTCATCAGTACTTACCTCTGCTCTTCTTGGAGTACGAGTCAATTTCGGGTTAGTTCCATTTGTGTTGCCCAGTTCAGGACTTTGGACAATTGTCGAAATATCCAATTTACTTTCAGAGGCAAATTAATAATATACAATGCAGTTTTCAGCCTCTCACGCTTCCTGAGTTTTGAAGGCCAGCACAACGTGTTAAAAATTTCCGGATAATGTGCTAGCATTTCAACAGTACAATTGTGAGTTTTTATATGCGAAAGATACACTTTAAAACAAAGTACATAATTGATTCTCAGCCACCAGATAGTGTGAATGAAGTTATGCGGGCAAGGATTAATGTTTCTCTATGCTCAGAAAGCGGTGCGACTTTGCAGGGCACCGATTTTGCTTTTAACATGCGACTCTTCCCTCCAGCAAGGATCCATCAGTGAAGGATAGAAAACTTAAAACCGACGTTTACACCATCCGAAATATTAAACTGAATATACAAAACACATACAACCTCGCACCTCGCCACGGAATGTTCAACTTATAAGGGTGGGGGTCACCAGTATCCAATCGGAGTGAAGTTCCTTTGAACTGGGTGAGAGAAGCGGGAGGTGGAGAGAACCGAGTGCAGTGAATCTCTACCTTTTACGCCAGTTAAACTACGGATTAAATTATTTTAAATCATAAACGCAGTAATCGCAAAACTTGATTTATACATGTTTAAGTGACACGCATACTAATCTGGGGTTATAGACATTCTAGTCGTGTCAGGGGTAGAAAACATTTAGGGTAAAAATTTAAATGCCAAATGTATGAATATGTACCGATACGATTCCACACTCGCCAATAATGTGGCAGTCCTGTTTAATTTCCTTCAACATATTATAAAATTCCTGTGAATGCATTTAGAAGTTAAGAAAAAAGTATTCAAATCACAAACGATCCTTAAATCGGGTACTGCCCGGCAAAGGGACGTAGAATGTCAGAGCGCTGCATTTGCTCGATTTCTGTTTACAACTTTATAATACTACGAAAACTCGGCGTACATAAGTAACAAGCACAAAAGGAGCCTCTGAACTAGTGTTATCTTGCTATATAAGGTTACGTGAGTAAGTATACGCACTGTAATTACAATGCAAATAATAGGAAAAACAATTCTGATTTATTCCATTCACACGATTATCTCCACATGTTTTGCAAAATATTATTACAACAGATTATTCTTCTATCTACTTCATGTGAATCGAGATAAGCAATATCAAATTGCCTTATTTCTTAGTTCCATATAAGTGGAAGGGACATAAGGTTAATTCGTTAGGCTAAACCAGTCGCTATGCGATTGACCTGGTTCTCTTTGCATGGCCAGGAATAAAAATAAAAGTGGATGAACTCCTGTTTGAGAAAAGTATATATTTCAAAGCTGAAACCAATAACAAGGAATATCTCGGAAATCGTTAACTAAAAAAAAGGCAAATTACGTGTTTCAACGAAATTTACATATGTAAAAAATTGTATCGCTATTATCAATTATAAAAAAGTCATTCCAAATGAAGACTTCAGAGGCTATTCTCAAAAAATTTAAGATATACATTTTCCGTCATATCTTTAATATACGGCATTTCAATCAAAATAGAACAATCTTTGAGAAAATCGAAAGTTTTCGAAAATTGTTTTATATAAATGGTAGTTTGGGGTGGGGGATTTTCGAAAATCCTATCGCATACTTGGAAGGATACTGGACTTTCCAGTTTTGTATTTAACAGACTTTTCATTGTTTAGTTACACTCGCACACAAGAGCTTTTTTTTTTATAAAAACATGTGTTCCATTCACATGAATTTCTGTACCTGTTCTGTAAACTATTCTTACAAAAGATTATTTTACATACATCATGCTAATCGAGCTAAAGATTATCATAAATGGCTACATTACTTTCTTTGTTGCTAGTAGTTGAGAAATAAGTACACTAGGCTAAGTAATAGATCTTCAAAAATTTGTCGTTATGTGATATAATTGAAATTCGTTTCTCTTTGCATGGCCGGGAGTAATGACAAAGGCATGTGGAACTAAAGACGTATTCCCGTTTCAGAGAATTTTAAGTAGTTTTAAATTGAAACTAATAAATATTTTTGAAATGGTTAACCACAAGAAAAGTAGGACAAAATTGTGTTTTAACGAAGTCTACATTTTTGTTGAGCAAGTTTTTGTCTATTTCTTACGGTTTACCAGTTATACAGAAGTCACCCAGAATGAAGAGTCTATTCGAAAAGTCAATATAAATGTTTAGTTTTTATGAAAATATCTTAATACTTACGGCATTTTAATCGTAATCGTTAGCGATTTTTGAGAAAATGACAAATTTCGAAATCGACCATGCAAAGTGTAGTTTGAGTTGGAAGTTTTTTCCTGAAAATCTTTGTGTTGCTTTCTTGGAAATTACTGAATTTAAATACCAAATTTGGCATTTAAGGGTTTAAGTATCTGAGTTACGATAGCGCCCTCACACACACACACATCACTTTTTTTATATTTTTTGATTAAGAGGTTCTAAAAGCGAGAGAGAGAGAGAGAGAGAGAGAGAGAGAGAGAGAGAAAGAGATAGTGATAGTGAGAGTGTGTGTGCGCGCGCGCAAATAAAAATACCTAAATATCTTACTTTTTTTTTTTTTTTTTGCACTAGGCATTTTCTTCGGGCTATTACTTGCTACTTGTTTAAATTTTCCAAAGTGTATATTTTTCTCAAATGGAAAGTTGTCTTATTTTCCCTTCTCTACCATGTACAATGTTCATAATAGGTAGAAAAAGGATTGCATTTCACCCAGAAATTCTATACAAAGTTCCGTGTGTGAACAGAATAACTCAGGACGAAAAGTCAGAAGTACCAAACTAAGTATTTGAGTTCAGTATCTTTCAAGAATGCGACGCTATTTTCACCCAGAGAATTTTTCCCAGCCCAAACTGGCCTTTACATGTAATATTTTTCGAAAACTTAATATTTTCTCAAAGATGGCTACGATTTTGATTAAAATTTCATATATACCACAAATAAAATAAATATCTTGAATTTTCTGGGAAAAGCATCTGAAGCGCTCTACATTCTGGCTGACTGTTGCTTAATTGAAAAACCTCAAGATAGACAAAATTTACCTCACAGAACACTAGACTTTGCTTATATACGGAGTTTTTGTCAATTGTATTTTTTTTGAGTTAACCATTTTAGAGATATTCCTTGCCATTGGTAACAATTTTAAAACGCTTATATTTTGTTAAAATGGAATGTCGTTAATAGCTTTCCGGGCTCCTCATAGCCCCAATTTTTAAAGATTTGACTATCACTTAAGCCTGGTATAATTCCTTATTCCTGTATATCTATAGGCAAATATGCAATAAATATGCTAATGCAAATGGATTGACATTTAAGAGTAGCGTGTTGAAAAATCGGCAGAGAGTCACGTGGATGAAACACATAAGAAAATTGGTTTCATACTAGTCATACAAAGACAACGGAATCTCAAATGTCATTTCACAACTACCTATTTTTTAAGGTTTGACTATCGCTAGCCTACCCCTTACCCTTAAATCTAAAGAAAATAGGTAATGAGCCATTTCTGTTATGTTTATCTTGACTGGCATGAAACAAAAGAATAAGCTTTTGTATGAATAGGCTTTTGCACAATAAGTAGAGAACGTCATGTGAATTTAACAGGTTTTCTTCACCTGTAATTTATCTTTTTAAATTTCTAGGTACTTTGAAAGTAGATTTTACAAGCATAAAACGATAGCAAATATGAAATTAAACAAGAAACTTCCAATTTTGTGGGGTATCATAATCGTTCCCTGTTGAAAAAATGACACTGATGGGTGGAACGTTTTATAACAGCAAAGAATGAACGACAGGCCGCACTGTGTTTTGCGCTATTCCATTTTATTGCGTTAACCTAGCATGCTTTTGTGTTCCTCGCCCATTTTGATTTCTACTTTAATGGCATCTTTACAGATTCTTTCTATCGTTTCTTTCTTATGATATACACCATTGTTAGTGAACACCCGGAAGCCTTAGTAGTTTCATTATTTCCTTACTAACGCTTATATTACTTTAATAATTAATGTATTCGTTATCTTGCTTGCACTTCTTAGTTTACCAGCATTTCGTCTCTTCCAAGCTTCTCACTCCATTAACTATAAAATACAAAATTACCTACAGTAACACTTCAAACCTTCCTTACAAGCTTATGTTAAACTGCAAACCACTTTGCCTTCTGTTTCGCGCCTGTGGGCAGAATAGAAGACTTCTTTGTCATACATAATGAAAACAAGAAGTTCACAGAATTCCGCTTATTTTGAAAACTTCATCCAACCCTTTTAAACATTTTCTTTCACTTTTGTCATCTTGTAAACCCAATAACAAAAAGTTTATCACTGCCCGATTTTTTTTTCACAGCATAGGTATAGAATTTATCGCAAAAAAAAAAACTATTTAAAAATCATAAACATTCATCTCAAAGAGAAAGAATCCAAATAATTCAGGTATCGAAACTGTACTTTTTTCTAGTTTTTTCTTCTGACCTTTAGTTTATTAGTTACTGCGGGATAAGCATAAAACAGACTTTTACTGGAATAAAAAGCTTTCTTTAAAATTTGAGCCCACGAAAATCCATAAGACTAATATAAATTTAATCTGATATAGAAAAATATTTATAGAATAATGTATTCAAAGCAGAGAATTATAACGGAATGTTTACAACATGTTATTACCAACTTAGCAACAGTACGAGAGTAGAAAAGCACGAAGCTAATGGCAATATATATGTAATAGATACAGGGAGGTTTTGTAACTCTTACTGTCCTTTAAGATCCAGACAAGCTATAGTCATTACACATACACATATTTACATGGCGCCTTCCGTGGTGTAGTGTTACCACGCCAGCCTCTTAACACCCGAGATCGCTGTTCAAACCTGTCGGGGGGTGACGGATTGTTTTGGACGCAGAAATTCTTAGCACGGCCTTCTTTGGAAGGGAAGTGGTCCGGTGTAATGTTTATTTGCACGTTAAAGAACCCCATACCTTGAAAGAAAGTTTCTGGGCAAAATTCCGCCATTTCGCTTCCGCAAATCGTGATTTGGTCCTACAGTGCATTTGTGGGTGACGAGCCGATCACTCGTCATCATGGCTCATAGCGGCGAATTCACGAACAAAAAATTCAAATCCGATTAGGCAAACATTGTAATGATGCCCTATGCTCCTCTGAGGAGCTGCAGGAAATTAACATATATACATATGTTATTACACTACTATAATTAAAATTTATTCCAAGGCAGGAATTGAACGTGGCATCTGGTTTAAGAATCCTAAGCGCTAATCACTCAACCAAGGAATAAGGCTTTGCACTTATTTTCATTATGTTGTTACCTTTCTTTTCGACTATGGGCCCTCTAAATTCGAGATATTCGACAATTTCAATAAAATGTGAAACATTTCCTATACAGAATAGGTTACTGTACGCTCAGCGATTTATGCATTTAAAACAAGGTTTAAAAATGTGAAATGTGTTTCCACTCATTTTAATTAATGTTAACTTGATAAAACTTCAGTCACTTATGTTCCATCTCTTATGCATACTCAGTTACTCCGTAATTAAACATCTAAGGTAGATGCCAGTGGTAATGCAAGTAACATTTATGAGTGACAAATGATATGACTGAACAATCAACAACGAGGGTAACTTTGGATTATTACAATTTTATTCGTAAGTATTAACCGCATGGTGTAAAACCTTAAATTAAGCAGTTTGTGCACTTTAATCCCTGAATCTCGACTAATTTATTCAAGACAAGGTATATTTTTGAAACTCCATTTACTCTCAGTCATGCAAGCTTGGTATAATTTGGTGAAAACGAGTGTAAAGGAGTACAAAATATTACTATTTTGGGAAGGTGAAATCAGACTTTAAAATGCAATGTGCCTAAGAGTTAATGACGAATCTTAAAATTTCCTTACAAATTATTTACCACTGCCTTAAAATGTCGATGATGATGATGCAATTGACATTAACTTTTTTCTCATCTATATAACCCGGAATGTCATGAAGAAATCTAAATATTCTGAGATATTTGATATTTAGGCGATGTACGTTCCTGTTCTTAAACGCGAAAGCTTGCTGTGAAAATAATATATATTATTTTCGTTATATTTTCATAATTGTGATTCATAAGTTTTAAACACAACATGCAGCATAAGCCACAGCAATTGCATTCAGGAGTGTATCAATCCAACAAAGGTGATGCATCTGCGAAATTTCACAAAAAACAATGAAAAATTCAAAATTGTTTTAAATAAAATATGAATTCTAAATTTTAAGAAAATATAGTTTCTCCCACTTGGAAAACTTTAATCGCCAATTAACTGAAGCTATAGATGGTATGTGCATGCTTATTAATAGGCACTCCCAACCCTAAATCTTATTTTCTCAAATATTTTATGTATTCAAAATGCTCTGAAAGATGCAATTTCCCACTAATTTGTTAAGAAAAATGTGTACTGCCTCTAAAGATATTTTATTTAGTGGTCATATTACTTTTCTTTATAATGTTGTCCAAAATTAAAAAATAAAAAATTTGATAGCACGAAAAGTAATTTTTCCTACACTAATTAGGGTTAATATAAGAATTATAATATGACAGGTCTATTTGTAAATTAACTTACTGTAAAACTAGACTTTATGCAAATATTCTTAAAAATGCATCACGTGACTCATTTTACTAGCATAATGAGTGCAGACAAACATTTAAACAACCACGCAAGCGAGAGTTTTGATACAAGCTAGAAATATCGTTGTCTATAGTAATTGGTATAAATTTCAATAAGATGTCTTAAATACCATGAATTTTCCAAATGTCGCAGATTTATCAGCTTAAATAGATTTCTTGGATACTCCTTTCAGCTTCTGTAAAATTACATATTTTTATGTGGTTACTTGGGTTGCTTAGTTTCAGTTGATCAAAAGGATGTATGGGACTTTATTACACTATAACCTGGTTTTGAAATTATGTTAGTACTGTTGTGAGATCCAGCATCGTATGGGTGTATCATAGTGAACAGTGAAGAATAAAATTAGCAAAATGACCTCGCATGTGTCCGGATTTCACAGAACACCTGAAATTTAGAGTTTTTAAAGCAAACATTTTGACATACTTTGAAAGGTGTAAGTGTTTAAACGCGAGTTACATAAAATCAAGTCAAAATACAGTAACTTATTTTTGACTCATGGCCGACAGCTTCGCGGTACGCTGCTGTGGCAGAGTTGAATATTCGTAAACCCTTAACTAAAGGGCATAGCGTGTCGGCAATACAAGCCCATAGATTTGCATGCCAACATAGAATGTCCATTAGATTAAGCTCTGTTTATTAATTTGTTTATAGCTTCAGATTAAATAGGTTGACATTTTTGTGAACACCAATTAAAAATTCAACTCCTAATATTAATTTTAAAACAACCACGGCAAGAGTATACGGCAATATACTTAAAGTTTCTTTCCACCTCAAATGAATGTGACGAGATCTTTATTTTATTGAAACTATGACACAGCATACTTTTCTTTAAGCATTTCAAATTCATTACTCAATTACAGACAGTTGAAAAACGATGAATGAAATGACAGAAATTTAGTTCAAATTCCGGGGCATGATGATGATGATGATGATGATGGTGTTTAAGGGCGCTCAACTGCCGAGGTCATAAGCGCCCTTACGATTAAAACTTGGCAATAGCCAGTAAGAAAATACCAAACAAAAAAGTAAACACAAATAAAAGAGCTAACACAGTTGAAACGGAAGTAACAGAAACGTCCAGCCCTCTAACCAGAGCTGGATATAAAACTCCATCTAAAATCAACACATTAAAACCAAAAGAGTTTAAAAAAAACCGCTATCACACTAAAACCTCAAGGTAAAAGAAAGTTTTGCTAAAAATTTAAAAACCCTCTCCACTGCTCTTGGGTCATCTGCCAGGACCTCGGCAAGAGAGGCCGGCATGCCCATAGATGACCGAATGTGTGCCAGGTGACCACACTCCAGCAACACATGACGAACTGTCTGTGCCTCCCCACAGAGCGCACAGACAGGAGCAGGTTCACGTTTAAAAAGGTAACTGTGAGTAAAAATACAGTGGCCAATTCTTAGCCGAGCTAGTACTACCTCCTCCCGGCGGAATAAACGAGAGGAGGTTACCCAGTTGACAGGGAGGTCCTTCACCTCTCGCAGCTTATTACCACGGAGAGCCGACCACTCCGCATGCCAAGTCGAAAAAACGGCTCTCCGTACAGCCACTCTAAAATCTTCTGCTGTTGAATGGGTAATCGTAACACTGGGCGCTGTGACTGCCGATTTCGCTGCCAAATCCGCCGTGTCATTCCCTGGCAAGCCAACGTGTCCAGGAATCCATGCGCACTCCACATTAAAGCCAGAAGCGTGCAAAATGTGGAGAACGTCCTGGATGCGCTGCACCAAAGGATGGTAATTGTACAGCTCACGAATGCTCTGAAGGGCACTAAGGGAATCACTAAGAATAAGGCAGTCACCTAATTTTCGACGTCGAATATACAGAAGGGCTTGATAAATAGCATATAGCTCGGCAGAATATATAGATGTGCAACTAGGCAAACCGTAAGTAGAAGTTGCGGTGCCAGTTACAAAGGCACATCCAACACCGTCGGGGCTCTTACTACCATCGGTGTAAATACAAATACGGCCACTGTATTTGGATAAAAATTCTAAAAAGCAACGACGAATACTATCAAGAGGCGTAACAGATTTCCCGTAGAGCGTCATCCCGAGATCGACATGGGAGGTAGCGCGTAACCAAGGGGGGTGTATACTCTCTCCCTTGGATAACAGCCGAGGAATGTCAACATGGTGCTGGCGTAGAAGCTCACGGAAACGAAAACCTGCTGGCCTGGGGCTCAGAGAGCGGAGGCAGTATCGCTCGTGCAGCTCAGGGGAGAAAAACGCGTGATAAGTTGGATGCCCAGGCATACACTTCAGCCCACAGCCATAGTTAGCAAGCAGGACATCACGCCGACAACGCAGAGGAGGTTCTCCCGATTCGGCGTAGAGGCTAACAACTGGGCTCGTTGGAAAAGCTCCAACGGCCACACGGATGCCCTGGTTATGGACTGTGTCTAACCTTCTGAGCACTGAAGGTCGAGCTGAAGAATACACAATGCTGCCATAGTCCAACTTCGAACGAATCACAGCACGATAAAGACGGAGCAATGTCGTCCGATCCGCACCCCAAGACTTGCCACTTAGTATCCGTAAAAGATTTAGAGAACGGTCACATCGTGCTCTAAGCTGTGCTATTTGTGGTGCCCAACAAAGTTTCCGATCGAAGATCAAACCAAGGAATCTCGCCTCGTCTGCGAAAGGAAGTAAATCTGGCCCGAGTCGAAGAGACGGCGGCATATGCCACTTACGGCGCCAGAAGTTAACGCAGACTGTCTTCTCAGCGGAGAAACGAAAACCGTGTTTCGAGCTCCATGCATAGAGATTGTCCAAACACCGCTGGAGACGGCGTTCCAAAAACGGTGTACGCTGAGAAGTACAGAAGATGGCAAAGTCGTCCACGAATAAACAGGAAGAGACACCTTGAGGCACACATAGTGATATGGAATTTATCGCAATAGCAAATAGAGTCACGCTGAGTACCGAGCCCTGCGGCACTCCGTTCTCTTGAATAAAATGGTTAGAAAAAACCGAACCCACCCTCACTCGAAAAACGCGGTCCCGCATAAACTCCTGAATGACCGACGGTAGGCGTCCACGTATGTTCCAGTTGTGCAGAGAACGCAATATTCCCGCCCGCCAACACGTGTCGTAGGCCTTCTCGAGGTCAAAAAATATCCCAACTGTGGGGCTGTTCTTAAGAAACCCGTCCATAATCTGAGTTGACAGAGAGACAAGGTGGTCAGCAGTTGAACGTCGTCGTCGAAAGCCACACTGGATGTTCGTCAGAAGATTGTGGGATTCCAGCCACCACACCAACCGTCCATTTATCATGCGTTCCATCACCTTGCAAACGCAACTGGTGAGGGAAATAGGACGGTAACTGGAAGGAAGATGGCGGTCCTTTCCAGGTTTAAGAATGGGTATGATGGTGGCCTCCCGCCACTTGTCTGGAAAAATGCCATCAACCCAGACACGATTATAGACCTCGAGTAGGAAATCTTTGCCATCAGGAGAGAGATGTTGCAACATTTGGACGTGGATACCATCTGGACCTGGTGCTGAGTGTCGTGAAGAGGAGAGTGCATTGTCTAGCTCTGCCAGGGTGAAAAGGCGATTATAATCCTCAAGGTTGCCAGAAAGAAACGAGAATTCTTGAGATTCCACCTGGTTCTTAACTGTAAGAAACTCAGGGGAATAGTTGCCTGAGCTAGACACCTGAGCGAAAGCACTGCCTAAAGTATTCGCCACGTCAAATGTATCAACAACAGCTCCGGTAGGTGTTTTGAGACCGGCGATGGGCATATGGTTCGGTTTCCCAGCCACACGTCTTAACTTATCCCATACGACAGAGGAAGGTGTATGTCGATTAAAGGAACCCACGAATTTATTCCATGACATCTTTTTGCTATCCTTAATAACCCGCCTAGAATGTGCACGCATCCGTTTATAGTGTATCAGGCTATCCAGTGTAGGAAAACGCTGGAAAACCCGTAGAGCTCGTCTGCGAGCGCGAATAGCATTCCGACAGTCAGCGGTCCACCAAGGTACCGGAAATCGACGGCTGTAGCCAGTCGAACGCGGAATGGATTGCTCAGCAGCAGAAAGAATGGTCCCTGTAAGATGTTCGACCAAGTGGTTCACAGAGTCGTGCTCTTCGTAGCTAAATTTAGCCAAGTGGGAGTACAGTTCCCAGCTGGCGTGGTCTAGGCGCCAACTAGGTAAACGGGTGGAACATACAACGGGTGTCAAGACACTAATACGACAAGGAAAGTGGTCACTAGAATGCAAATCCGAGATGATATTCCAGCATAAGGTGACTGCCAGCTGAGGGGAACAAATTGCAATGTCAATGTGTGAAAAACTATGAAATGCGTCAGATAGAAAGGTGGGCTCTCCGGTGTTCAAGAGAGCAAGATTCTGACTATCCAAGAAGTCTTTAAGTAGCGTACCTCTCGCACAAGCCCGAGGAGAGCCCCAAAGAGGGTGATGGGCATTCACGTCGCCTACCAATAAAAAGGGTGGTGGCAACTGTGAAATGAGGTGTTCTAAGTCGCTGTGCGAGAGGTCCGCAGATGGAGGCAAATAGATACTGCAAATGGTGAATGAAGCGGAGGGTAGCTTAATGCTGACAGCAACGGACTGGATTGCAGATTGTATGGGTACGGAGTTGGCAAAAATATCATCTCGAATAAGCATCATAGTGCCCCCATGTGCCGGGACACCGTCCTCCGGGGATAAATCACATCGTACGGAGGAGTACTGCCTGATGGTAACGGTGTCCTGTGGACGGAGCTTCGTCTCTTGTAAACATACAGCCAAGGGTTCATGCTGGCGCAGCAACAAGTCAAGCTCTGGTCGATGTGGTCGAATTCCGCGTATGTTCCAATGGAGGATAGCCATTGAGTATATTATGGGATAAGTTTCAAATCGAAAGACGCTTCTGCAGATTGGGATTAGCTGGTCGGTTCAATTTGTTCTTCTTAGGCGTTGGGCTAGTACTATTTTCAGGAGCACGATCCTGCCGTTTCCGCACTGTCCCTCTGGCAGTAGCGGCAGAATCCTCCTGGTCCATCTCCTCCACAAGGGAGGTCCCTTTTTCAAGAGCAGTTTTAGGTCCAAGTAGTTCGAACCGATTGGATGTGCTGATCGGCGAAGACGGCCGTCGCCGATTCACGCCCTCCTCCCCAGATGACCCTTCAGAGGAGGATACACGTGTGGAGTTGCGTGAACTTTTCTTACCTTTAGATGACTTGGTAATAGATTGCACATTCTCTTTCAAAAAGTCTTGTCGTACATACTTGGTCTTAAACTGTTTTTCTGGGGCAGAAGACGTCGTGAATTTAATAGCTTTAGTTCCGGAGGTCGAGGCTTTAGGTGACAAGTGTGCAGGACTATTCTGTAAGTTGGCGGATTTGGCAGATGTTGATACCAACTTCGGTGTAGGTGCCGAAGGCTTTGGCAGCGCTTGGGCTAAAATAACCTTTTCCGCAATTGTAGCCCCGTTCATATCGCCGGTCTGTGTTGCGATTTCCCGACGCGGTACCGGTTTAGCTGCAACTGAGCTATAGGTACCGGACCTCGGGGCAGAGGGTTGGCGGAGTCGCAGGAGCTTCCGGGCTTCCAAGAAGGACACCTTCTCTTTCACCCGTATCTCCTGGATCGCTCGTTCCTCTGCAAAACGGGGGCAGTCTCGGGAACTAGATGGGTGTTCCCCGTTACAGTTCACACACGATGGAGCTGAAGCACAGGCCCCATCGTGGGAGATGTCACCGCAGTGGACGCAGGTGGACTTGCCGGTACACAACTCACTTGTGTGACCAAAACGTTGGCATTTAAAGCACCTCAGCGGATTGGGTATATAAGGCCTAACTTCGATGGCTTCATACCCTGCTCTAATCTTTTGAGGCAGATCAACCCGATCAAAAGTAAGAAACAGGGTACGAGTAGGCAGGAATTCACCGTTGATCTTACGTTGTACCCGATAAACAGCTGAGACACCCTGAGTCGCAAGATTTTCTTTGATCTCCTCAATGGACAAACCGTCCAACGCGCGGGTTGTTATTACACCGCGGGAGGAGTTCAGCGACTTGTGCACCTCGACCTTCACTGGATAGCTGGCTAACATGGTGGCTTTAAGTATTCTTGCAGCTTGCGAGGCGGAGTTGGCTTCGACAAGAAGTGTACCATTGCGAGCTCGAACGCAGGATTTAACAGGACCAGCAATGGCATCGAGACCCTTTTGGATAGTAAAAGGGCTCACCGTAAGAAACTTCTTACCTTCCTCTGTCCTATGAATGACCAAGTAGCGAGGACCACATGACTCGACTACTTCCTTTCCAACGTCTTTATTAAGGGGTTTTTGTTTTGGTGCCATAGAAAAAATGGTATAAATTCATCCCCCAGTGCTCCCCACCCACCACGGAGCCCAACGAGGGGTCACCCCACTGGGATGACAGGGCTACACAGGGGATATAGCGGGCTCGCCGTCCCACTCACCCTGGAGTTCGGTGTAATACCTAGTCCTGGCCGATTGACTAGGGGTGGGTTAGTCCCTAGCCTCCCGTTTAGGCAAATCAGAAACCAAAGCGGTGTATTAGGCTGCGCACCCTCCCCAGTTACTGAAAGACAGAAGCCCAGGCTCAGGTACGCAACCCTCAACCAACCAGGATATTCCTCTTCACCGACACGGGTCTCCACGCACGGCCTACACGTGGGTGGGCATTTTGACCTTCTGGCTCCCTCACCACTCTGAGGTTGCCCACAGAGGGAGTCAAGGTGGCTCGGGACCCCGGGTGCGCCTAACCCGTACCTACCGTAGTAGGCCCCTGGGGGGATTCCGGGGCACAGTGTGGAAAACTGTATCAAGGTTTATGTTCCTAGGATAAGGGAAACCTCCAAATAAAAGCTAATTTAGACTTTTCACATACAAACATTTGAACCCCTGTTTAGATTAGAAGCTCAAACATGATATCCCTACACCGTAAAAGCACACTGTTGCCTCATTTGAGACGTTGAATGAACACGAAAAGTTTGAACATACTCTAAGAACTAGAATATTAACATATTTACATATATACAATACGGTATCAGAACATGCATGAAGTGGCAAAGGTATACCAATGCGAGGAAATTTCTGTAATATACATTCGAGTTTCACTTGTGCGTTTAAGGAAAAAAATGAATTGCCTTTCATAAAGAGGTAAACTGATCCATTTAAACAACACTCACTGTTGGCATATCCTCATCTTCAAGTGATTCACTAGAAGTGGTATAGTCGTACCGCAGGCTTTGAGGCTGATTACCGTCTCTGCGTTGGCTCATGTTGGAGTTTTCGGGGGGATAATTTCGATAGCAACAGTAGCTCTTCAAGGCCGGATCTTCTTTCCTGCAAAAAGAAAAAATAAAAGAAAAAAAAAGTTCACCGTTATCAGTTGCTTGGCTTTTTGTTATCAATATTTCTCGTGCAAGAAAATGTCTAATACTAGACTAAATTAAAGTCTACCAAACCCGAGACTAATGTGAAATAAATTCATTTTGTAGCACTTAGTGCTCACACATTTAACATCTACAATTTTTTCCATTAAACGGATGCTATAAAATTACCGTTCAACATAATTAGAACAGGGAACATTGTTAGGGAGCCCGAAAATGTGATTGTTTTGTAATTGGAAGGCCAATTAACGTTTCCTGTCTGAACCATGAATGTCGCAATGCAGCCTGACTATCGCTAAACCCAGGTTCAATTTTGCTTGTAACGTAGGTAAGCTGCTCTAGTAGGCCGAGGATTTCTACCAAGGTAGTTCATTTACTTGCACAAGGTTGGTGGCAAGGGAAATTGGAAGAGACTGCGACCTTGCAGTATTGTGTGTAAAAATTCTGATGGACAAATGAAGGCACCACACACTGCTTTGAAAGCAGATTTTTGAATAGTATCAGAAGAAAGAGTATCTCGTTAAAATACAGTACCCGTATCTGGAGAAAAACTTAGCCATTGGTAATCTGCAATAAAGTTACTTAAATGCATTATTAAGGTATAATGTACACAAATTGAGTTAGGCTTTTTTCGACCGCGATATTCTTACAGTACAAAATGTACTTTCAAAATGTATGAAACATGCATCGCGTGCGATTAGCACGTAGACAATTTTATTTGGAAAAAATAAGTTCTACATCATCCTACGTAGAAGGCGCAAGCCTTCTTGCTCGAGATTTCCTGCCTCAGAATGCATCCCTCGTTTTACACATTTACTTCTGTAGCAGAGTTTTAGGCTTTCTCACTCTTTAACAGTTCCAGCTTACACTTTTCTAGGCGTTTCCTAAACCTGTCCTAAAGCTTCTGATATTGTTATTGTAAATAATATTGCCTACTGTAATGAATCTGACTGTATCAGCGATCTTTGTTTAAAGTGCTGAAGTTATTTCCTTCACTGCGCAAAAGACTTACTTGTGCTGATTTTCCCGAGATCATTTTTTGCCTCAGACATATTGCCACAATTCTGAGACAGTCGCAACTCGCAACGAAACCGGCTGTTGTAGAGAGAAGGGGAGGGAAGTATCCAACAGTACCGAAAGAGGAGGAGAGAATCCAACAGTACCAGACAACTCCTATACTTCTCGCGTTAAAACAACTCCTCTGTTTACTTGCAGAAACCTCTCTACCTGCTTATTATTGAAGGTATCAACACGTGTATATTGTAGGATTAAATTTTGTAATTTATATTTATGTTTAATTTTCTGGTAGCAACCTTTCATTGTATGTAAGGCAAGTGTGGCTTCCGCTGTCGACTAGACACTAAATCAAGTGTATGCTGCGAACCTGGCGAGGATCGAATATCTGACATCATAGTCGATTTGTGCGAACATGTCTGTTGGCTGCCTTGTTAGGATAATGCAAACTATAGCTTAGGTCAGTTGTAAAAGCAAACTCCAGGTTTTTGTACCTTTGGGTCTTTGGCCATCTCTGCTACACGAATCTGTGATACTTTGCGCCCCGAAGGGGACTTAGCTCATTTTGTAGCTCCCGCTATGCCTCGGAACCGCATCACGCTCCCCGGGTCAAAAGGTAAGGTGACCACATCTAAATTATTGAGCAACACGCTAAACCATCATCTCTTTGTAACAAAGTAAATACAATGTATATAATCATTACCAAATGTTACCTCTTGTAGCATCTGATGCCAAGTAGGGATACTTGTCACCACACTTGGTCCTTTTCCTACTTTTAGATTAAGTGTAGGATGATTGTAGACCCAGACACCTCTTTCTGATAGCGTTTAACGTCCACTTTTACTATTTGTGGCACCGCAGGTGATGACACTGGTGATACATGGAATGAAGATGGAGCACCGGTGGAATGCGATGACGGGGGAAACCGGAGAACTAGGAGAAAATCCGCCCTTGCGCCGCTTTGTCCACCACAAATCCCACAGGCGGTCACTAGGGATCAAACCCGGGCCATCTAGGTGAGAGTCGAGTGGTCTAACCACTCGGCCACGACGCGGCCCCCCAATACCTCTGACTACGCCCTTTTCAAAGCACCCCGTTTCCCCCAGTCCCTCACTCTTGGTTAGAGGCATCGTCACAATTGGGGAGCTCCGCTCGCCACGTTTGGTTGCTGGAGATGAAGTTCGACTCTGTTATCTCTCAATGGTGGCCGTTACATTATGCAGGTTTAACTCACTTGGCTATTAAAAATTTATCTGTCAAATATTTAAATTGATAATCGGTAAGGTTTCGTTAACATTATGTATATGGATCTACACTCTTAGGAATTTAGATACTAATTGCTTCGAGAAGTATAAACATTATAAAATTAAATAGCAAGAAATATGGTTAAATAATTTTGTAGTGAGAAATCTACATGTAAATCAGATCACGATAAAGAGGACTACCTCCTTAGTATTAGTGCGTAGCCTGTTGGTTCCTAACATGTTTCCCACGTTCAATTCCTGGCACAACCAAGAGGGTTTATCTGAAATCATTCCTAACTCTAGAAAGCCCAAATATTGCAATCCCAAACGTAAAAACACCGGAAAGCAAACATTTATTTCAACGTTTAGAGTCACCTACAGTAAGTTATAAAAATGAAAGAATAAAGGTTGCAAAACTTAATCTGATAAAAGTTAGGGATATTTTGAAAAACTGCGGATGCTACGGATACTTGTTTGATTCAAAAGAGCTACATTGTCCTCGGTATAATTTGTTAGCCTTTTCGAGTTTCCTAGTTTTACAGCATCTTATAGGACCCAAGGATTATCCCTTTATTTTAAAACAACTGCAGACTCATTGTTTTATTCCCCTGATCACTACTACCTTAAAAGGTTTAATTAAAACCGTTAGAGCTATTAAAATAGAAATATGTTGATTGCATGCAGAGTTTGAAGGAGACTAAATTCATAACCCATTTCTATATTGAAACATTACTTATAAACAATTTTATTTGGCTTCAAGTTATGAATTCTATATCGTTCTGACAGAAACATTAACCATTTGTGTGTTCACAGAAATCAAAACTTGCAGTAATGGTAAAATCTTCAAATTGAATTACTGGACGAAATGAAATACTTTCTAAGAAATAAAACCCCACTCTATAGTTTAAATAGGTTACTAATTTTATTAACCACAAATTTAACAAGCAGTTTTTAAGTAAAGTGATGTTGCTCATTATTACAAAAGTCTAAACGTTGCCTAAGGCGATACTTATTTTATACACATTTTTTAGAATGAATACTAATTTTAGCACTCCATGTCCCAGAGGTCATTTCTGCCTGCATTTAATTCCTGTGATACCAGTCTGGGAAGTGATTATTAAAATTCTGAAACAGTTTTTATTTTAATAACTATTAAAGATCAATATTAATAAATCGTGTTTAATCATAATGAAGTCGTCCTCGCTAAGATTGGCTAAGGTGATTTGAAAATCAGAAAGCATTGTGTTTACGCTTGAATTAAAATTATGCGCTTAAATTAATTTCCTACTGGAATAGTATGCTAATTTACTCGTGTACCCGCTTATGTTGAACTGTACGATGTGTGAAACACTCTGCCTCATCTAAATCTATTAGGAATCATCCTAACGAACAAAAATCAAGAGCTTATGTCAAAATCTAGTGTTACAGTACAATTTTAGAAAATACTCCGAAAACGGATAAAACTAAAACGTAGGTGTGTTTTATCATAGCTCCAAACGCTAAATTCACAATATGTTTGTCGTTTCCATTCTGATTTTAAATTATACATGTTGCTTTAGGGAGGCAACTATCTATACGAACATAAACCTTACTCTGCGAATATAATCGATACACAATGATCAGTAGGAAGTGTAAAAGGCAAAATTTGTAACACGCGAAATAAACCGTTAAGTTGCATTATCTATAGGATTTTAAAGGGATTTAAAGGATGGCAAAAGCTCTTAGTGGTCCTGACCCGAGGATTAGGTAATAAGGAAATTCTAACGTTAACGTTGAAGTGTTCACGTGTGTCTCACTCATAATGTACTTCACTCTTCGTACTTGTATTTCACATAATTTGCAGATGTTGCTTTTCCTTTTAAACTTAATACATTGCTTTTGTGCAAAGATTATAGTTTTCAAATGTTGTGACGCTATTGATGGGGAAATGTTACACAACAGTAATATAATCGTCTCAGATATTAGGGGGATTGCAATATTGCAAATAAGGAAAATATTTGCAATTCTAAATCTGGAAATAGCTTGAAAAGGAACTGGTAAACTAGAATATCACCAGAATCGAAAATTTTCTGTACATCAGATATGGAGGGATCTATTTTATACCTAGCCTAATCTGAGAAATGTTTGATCTTCTTGTTTAACTGAAGCGTCTTCCACTGGAGGTCTGGTGTACATAAAAACAACCTCTCTTATCACATTTCTGTACTACTTATGTACATATGGTAGAGAAATTCTTGCATTTCACCCAAAATTCTATATTGAAATTCCAGTTTAGATAAGAGCTTTGTTGGTCTCCAGCAAAAAAACTAGGAGGGAGACAGAGAGACAGAGAGAAAGAGAGAGAGAGGCAGAGAGAAAGAGAGAGAGAGAGGCAGAGACAAAGAGAGAGAGAGAGAGAGAGAGAGAGAGAGAGGCAGAGACAAAGAGAGAGAGAGAGAGAGGCAGAGACAAAGAGAGAGAGAGAGGCAGAGACAAAGAGAGAGAGAGAGAGGCAGAGACAAAGAGAGAGAGAGAAATAGAGAGAAATAGAGAAATAGAGAGAAATAGAGAGAAACAGAGAGAAACAGAGAGAAATAGAGAGAAATAGAGAGAAATAGAGAGACAGAGAGAAATAGAGAGACAGAGAGAAATAGAGAGACAGAGAGAAATAGAGAGACAGAGAGAAATAGAGAGATAGAGAGAAATAGAGAGATAGAGAGAAATAGAGAGACAGAGAGAAATAGAGAGACAGAGAGAAATAGAGAGAAAGAGAGAGAGAGAGAAAGAAAGAAAGAAAGAAAGAGGCAGAGAGAGAGAAAGAAAGGCAGAGAGAGAGAAAGAAGGAAAGAGGCAGAGAGAGAGAGAAAGAAAGAAAGAGGCAGAGAGAGAGAGAAAGAAAGAAAGAGGCAGAGAGAGAGAGAAAGAAAGAGGCAGAGAGAGAGAGAGAGAAAGAAAGAGGCAGAGAGAGAGAGAGAGAAAGAAAGAAAGGGGATGATAGAAAAAGAAAAGAGAAAACAGACAACCTACAAACAAAAATTGTGATAAAACTCATATTTGAGTCCGACAATATGCCACACTGAGATTTTCAATATTACCAGCAGCTACGTTTCATGGATACATGTGCTATTAAAATTTAGAGTTCATATGGAAAATTTGAAGAAGATTGATTGAAAACTGCATCGTTTGAAGATTAATGTACTTTCATAAATATATAAATTAAACAATTTAAAAAGAAACACATGGAAAACTCGTTGCAAAGATTTGCAGAATCAAACCCTGCGCTCTTCGATATTTAAGTGAGTGCGCAATATTATTTAAAAAGCACTGAGAAGGAACCTTAACTACGAATTAAAAGCTGGTTTTCTTAGCTCTACCATGAACATTACAGGTAGAGGATATACTGCATTCCACCCAAAATATCAGCGGAAATACATGCGATTCAGAGTGCTTAAACACGTTAAACTATTTAGATTGATTTTTTCCAGCTTTTTCTAAAAATGGCTAAAAATTTGGATTAAATATATTTTGAGATATTTATATGACAAAATAAATATCTTCTATTTTCTCGAATAGCCAGAGTTCCGTCATTCACCAGAAAATGTATGCAACTTTAAGTCATAAGATATAACTTAGACGTACTATATAAACATTTGTATCAAATTAAAGCGCAGCAATTTTTTAAAATAAGTTTCTATCATTAACCATTTTATATAAACATTTGGTTTTAAATTACCAATTCTTTGCAATTTTATGAAGTGCTCCAATATTTTGTTCCTTACGATGTGGAGATACGCCGTTTTTTTTATCATCGCGTATTGCCTCACTATTAAATATGGTATTTGCTTCGTACTTAAGCATTTCCTTGTACCTACAACGGAATGTGCAATTAAAATATACCTACAAATATTTATCTCGGTAACAAGGTATATGGAAACATGATTTTATTTGGGAATAGCTTTGAGGATCTATATAAAATGGGTAGAGAAAGTAATGCGAATGTTAACATTTTTCAGCGTTCAAGGTTTTCTTCAAATATTAGCTAAATTTCACCTATGGGCATATTTAAAAACAAACTTGCACGTTGAAACATCTCTTGTATCTCTAAAATTTGGACACATGCAAAATATTTTAGGAAATATATACAAGTTATACAAAATAGTATTACTATTTTTTCCGTGTATAAGTATTCTACATTTCACGGTTATTAAATAGGTTTTACTGCCCAATTTCATTGTCTAATAAAAATGAACTATGTGACGCATTGTTAAAAATATTCATAAAATCCACTTTGACATAACATGAGTTAAATAGGTTGTCATATGCTCTTATATTTGCCCTGATTTGTGTAGAACAATTATTTATAGTAACCTCCAAAATTCCTGATTAATTTAAAGTTTAATAAATCACTTATCAAAATTGGTGCATTATTGCCAAAACGTAATAACAGCTTTCTTTCGTGTGCTTTTGAGAGGCAGTATAAACATATTGATAAATAGTGAAAAATTGCATCATATGGAACATTTTAATGGAAAAGTGTTGGAAAAAAGTTTCCGAGAAAATAATATTTAAAATTAGGAATGCCTATTGATAAGCATACGTCTAGCCATTTATAGGCTCAGTTAATTGGTAGTTAACGTGAGCTAAATGAGGAAAAATTAAATGTTCTGAAAGTTTTATAAGGCATATAATTTCATTATGAAACGTAATTTTTTAACATTTCACAGCTTTAAGTCAAATTTCACAGATGCATCAACATAAATCAATTCCTTATATACTAACTTTATGGTATAACAGCCCATTTCAATCATTTGCCTCCTCTACAGGATAAAGAGTTCAAATTTAGACCGCTCTTAGTTTCGTATTATATTTCGAGTTTGTTTACATATTAGATAAGTACTAAGCTAATTACGCTTTAAGGTTCTCAAAAATACCAATAGATATCAAAACTCTGCTTAGACTGCAATTCTTAATCGATTGCCAGAAATATAATTGTTAATACTGTAAACTTTTTCGCTGAATGGTGATATTTTCACTAGTCTTCTGCATGATCGAAACTTGTCACTGCTTACCAAAGAGTATTTTATTTATATGTTAGTTTTTTTTTTTGGGGGGGGGGAGTAATCCGTCTACACAAATACTTCATTTTACTTCCAGCGCAAGATCCACGAACCATTCACTAGCGTAAAACATTACCACTTAATGTTCAGATAAAATAGGAAGTCAACTGATATACTGAAATCTATATCACATAGCTTTGAGAATCTTAAAATTTGTAACTTAATATTTTAATGCAGGTTTGCAACATACTCGGAAATTATGCTTTTGGGTTATTATAGAGAACTTCGGCCCCTCTAGAAATTAAATAAATTGTGGTTTGACTAGGTTTGATTTATTCTTGATACGTTTACACCAATTTTTTTTTATCGGAAAAGCTCCGTAATTAAGTTAAGCGCTAATTTATTATGTGCGCGTAGCGATCCTTTTTTGTGAATATTTATGAAGTATGCTGCCTAGAAGGAGTAGAATATAAATAGAGAAGTCTTTTAGCACTTTTGCAATGTGAATATATAATAACACTACACACTAAAGTGCCTAAAACCTAGCCGGTCCCCATGGCCGCGAGACGCTTTAGAGTTTCGCAGCGCAGGGGATCGTGGGTTCGAGTCCCGCCTTGGGCATGGTTGTTATATGTTTGTGCAACAAGTAAAACAGAAATTCAGTAATCACAGTAAACAAATTAGGTAAATAAAAAGTAGGGTATACAGCGCCGGAGTCCCGATCAGACTCCGGAACTGTATTTTTTTAAAAAAAAAAAAAAAAACCTGAGTTACATTGTCGGCTGCAGGCGAACAGTGTTGTGGAATGCAACACCGGCATATATCGCTAGACGCTGTGCTGATGTATGACAAGTATGTTTCACGCACATACAGCTGTTCAGTGAATTTTATTATGCAGAACTTCGGCCACTCTAAAATCGAATTAAACCAAGTGCGATTGATTGACTTGGTATTTATTATGACAATTTCAAAGCCTGTGGATTTCAAATTTAGCGCGAGGTTAGGTTCCAACCCGTTTAGGTTAGTGTGTGTGTATATAACAGGTAGCAACATTAGTTTTTTAAACCATCTCCCCACCCCTAATCCCCCTCTAACCACATCGGTCCCGTTAGAGTGCAAAACTGGTATAAGTTGCAGCGGAGAGAGTTAGCAGCCCAACTCCTAAATAATTACCCGCTTTTGAGTTGCACTTTGATAAGGTGGATTGGAATGGTATATAAAGAATCCGGTAAATTTTATCATTTTCACCGCAACTTCTTAAATATTTGGCGCAAATTGTGAAATCAAACGCTCAAGATCAAAGGTTTTCAATGGATGCAGTGGAAATTCGAAATCCAGACAGGGAAGAGAAACATAATGGAGAAGTATTTAAACACTGCTTTGCTTACTTTTCCGCAGTCACAGCAAAAATATTTTGAAGACGTTAAAATTTAATTTTTTTCTTGTAACAAAATTTTAAAACTCGTGCCGTTTTTAATCTATTCATCTTAGAAGGCCTTTTGTTTTAAAGAAAAATGCCAACATAAAATAAAACAGCATTATTTGCACACGTGTGCCGCATTTGACCAGTTGAACCCGTATTACTATTTAGGGGTCGGCTCATATTGTATTACTCATCTTCCAGGAGGGGGCGTTTCCTCAGTTTTATGCCCTGGAGAAACTCTACACTTTGATTTTAGACAAAACTTGAAGCTTTTGAATATTCACAAACGACATAATACTCTATTAAACGATGTCGATAGCAATGTGGAGTTGCTCGCTTTATTGTAAATCGCTTCATTTTTTGGTATAGCATTTTACAGTGGAGGAAATGAGAATCAGTGTGAGGAGATAGAAGCCAGTTGAGGAAACTCCTAAAAATCAAAGGCAAGCTTTTTCAAACGCATTGGAATTTCAATACTTGGCTTTCTTTAAAACTCGAGAATAATTTTTTTTCAGGCGTTATTTTGACGTTTGGTGCTTTAATTAAAAGAGCATTGTCCTGCCACACCCATTTAAATGAAAGTGAAACAAAAACATACTGGAAATGGGTGGAGTTAACATTTTGAGCAGAATTTAGTAGGAAAATTCAAATGATAGATATGATAAGCGTATAAATAAAATATATCCCCCTCCCAAAAACAAGACAGAAATGTTATAAGCATCTATGAAGTACCTGCCGAAATTTCAGTCACCTATACAGTAAAGTGTAAGTTACCTTTCGCTGCTCCGTTCAACTTGCTACCCCGATCAACACTGCGTACTGAGGAGTATAGTTCGTCACGACCAGGTCTAAAGGCGGTGTGGGTACTACGTAACTCATTAAGTCAAACATTTACTTGGTCATTGTGGACCACAGTCTGCCACAAAAATTAATGGACAATCAATTCGCTTATCACTTGGAACCATCACATGTATTTAACAGAAATTCGGATATAAGAAAGTGGAGCATTTGTCATTTGATTTTCTATGTGCTTTTGTATTATGAAGTTCAGTTTAGTCGAGTTTAAAACGTTTTTGGAATTATTTAGAATCTACCAGAGCAGTGCCAATAATAATGTATTCGATTGCAATTAATTGTGTTTTTCCAAACAAGCCATGGGTAGAACGAGAGTTTGAAAGATAGAGTGAGAATGAAGAATTCTATGTCATAGCCGAGATTTCAACCACTATTGTAGTGGTCTCTGATGCTCTTACCAAATGAGCTATCCTGACAGGATATTAAATTATATTAAATTCCCGAACTGACCCGCATTTGTCCCGTAAACTACAAGATCATTGATTTCCATAATAGATCACTTATGAAGCCCAAGACTTTCTGGTTTCCCAGCAAAAACTGCGACTTTTTTTTTTGAGAATTTAATGTCATGTCAGAATGTTGCCACAGTTGGTGAAGCAACGGGACGGAAATCCGTGGTTTTAATCGCGGCTGTAACATGTAAGTTATGATATTCTGAGTATCTTTATATTATTAAAAAGGCTGCATCATTAGAAGCATTTGTAGACAAATATATTAAGGATGACTAGTTTGCATTACTAGAGAAATAAAAATCACTAAACACAAGCGAACATATTAATAACATTGAAAGAAATGTTTTGCTTTGTTTGTTTTCTTTTGTTTTGCTTCTTTATGGAACTTAAATTACGTTGTTAGTATTGTGAAAATTGTAGAATACACTCAGCAAATAACTGTACGAGCGTACAGGTTTTCTTTTAGTGTTTAGCGACCGTTCTTACTTTATCCTAAGTCGGGTCGTGTCCAAATGGTTAGACCACTCGACTTTCACCAGGGTTCAATCCCTGGCGATCGCGTTTGGGATTTGGGGTGGACAAAGTGGCGCAGGGGCACGTTTTCTCCCGGTTTCTCCCGCCATTGCATTCTACCGGTGCTCCATCTTTATTCCATGTATCATCAGTCATCGCCTGCGATGTCATAGTAGTAAAAGCGGGCGTTATACACTATAAAAAACATTACTTTATCATCTAGCGTCCCCTAGTCTTTTACAGGATGGGAGGGGAATAAGAGCAAATATTTGCATCGCGTTTGATAACGATGTATGGCAGTAAATGCAGCTTTTTCGCCATTTTAAGGTTATGTTCATGAGGAAAATTTCACCATGTTTTTGGAGGCTATTATTTCCTATCTCAGACATTCGGTATGTTTACAGAGCGTTCACACGGATTTTCGTCCGCCCTTTGCCCTGCCCGATTATAGGTGGTGTGATGTTAGGAAAGGATATCGATCACATTGAAGCCTCGTACCTACTTAACCATACGTTTAATGTTTTCATACAAAGCTATCTAATTATGAGTCACAATGTATTAGGTTCAACTTAAAAGTACTGAGAACAATGGTATTATTATGCATTATTTCAATTTGGTTATATTGAACAAGTGTATAACTCAAACCAGCATATAAGTATTTACACTTTTATTCTTAAAATTACAAAATCACCCTCATTGCTCTTAAAAAGGTGGAAAATTAAACTTAATCCTTAAAACTTAATAAAAAAGGAAAATAAAAATCTTCAAAAAACGGAATTAAGAGTACCTGTGAAACAAATCCTTTGAGGCACTGCAATGAACATTCTTCTTTTGGAAAGACGGCGATTTTAAATCTCCGATAATACAGTCCCGCGCAACATTGACAGATTCGTCGGTTGCGGCCTAAATTAAATGAATATCTGATAATTTAGCATATGTAAAGCCATTCATTGTGTAAAGAAAAGTTTGCAACTGATTCGGTCCCTCGTTTCCTCATCGTGAATGCAGGTCGACGCTTTGCGAGTTTTAAATACAAGAGCTGGACGTCGCGTGATGTACGTAAATACAGGACGGATTTGACGCAGGGCAATTTAAAATACATTAGACCCTGAAATTTGAACCGCATTTAGTACATTGTACATAGTAAGTGGACAAAATGAGATACACTTGTGTGTTATACTCATTGTTCTTTATTATCAAATTATTTGAGCTTATTCACTTCCCACACTGTATGTGATACATAACCGGCAATACAGGCGGTAGGCTCAGGAGAAACGGATGAGATGGAGCCACAGGAGACAGGAGCACTACAGGCCGGCACACCACCTTGGCGACCTACTGAAACCATGGTTAGAGTGGGCGGTCGCCTGGTTCGAATCAGGGCCAGAGACGTTACCGTCTTCCCGCTTGATTCGGCTCATGGGACCACATGAAAACTGTTCATAATTTTCTTGCTGTTACATATGCATACGTTTTTCAGATTATTGACTATCATAAACTTTCAAAGACTCTCAGGTATTGTTTAATGGTGTCGATAGTTTCATGGTTCACTGATAAAGAATAAATGTAATGCAATGTCCGTTAAGAATAGTACTTTAATGGTGCCCTCAGATAAACGTCTCAAATACACAGGTCAGACGAACATGCAGGACACAGAAAGAGTCCTCCCCTATCCGTCCATTACTCAGGGCATCAACTGGTGCACATTGAACCATAGTCACACAGTGGATAATAACGAAGACGTGGACTCGCGAACGAGAGGTCCACGATTCAAATGTTCCTCCCTGATAGAGATTTTCTTCAAATTCCAGCGAGGTAACCTAAACTTAGCACTGGAACGATATCTTCCCAATTATCATTTCATTTCTTGTTTCTTCAGGGCCCACTGTCTGTGGGATTGCATGTACCAAGAACAGGTTCTAAACACTACTAAATGTATACTTACAGATGTGTTAGATGTATGCTGTTTGTGTATGTGCGTATGTGTAACATACTAATCACAAATGTGCAAAATTGACAAATGAATACAACTGTCTACAGGAAGGATCGCCATTTAGGCTTTATGGAACGTTAGTCAATGTTATTAAGATTTGTATTCGCGAATGGGATGTTCACGGTTCAAATCGACTAGAAACGTCCTGCCTGGCTGAGGTTTGTTTCCGGGTTTTCCTTCGTTGTCATGGTGGTAAAAATACTGGCGATAACTTAAATTTTACCTTTAAACGTTTTTACTTTCCCATTTTTTTAAATTATCACTTAATGTCATGCATCATCAAAATCCACAGTCTGTGTTGCTGTATGAAATAAGAACAGGCGTTAAACATTATTAAAACATCTTTAGTATACACTGGGTACTGAACAAGTTATCTTCTATCGATAACATCGCTCGTATTTCTGACAAACTGGGCTACTTGAGACAAACTTAAAATTTTGAATAGTACCTTATAACCAGTTGCACATGAATCCACGAAGGGCAAATTGTGCCCACCATTGTTTATGAGAATAATACAGAGTCCTTTGTTCTATTAAAGTCAGTGTATCCCAAAGTTTACCAGAAAGGGCCTCTCTTATATATACTGGGTGTTAATTTTTATCCGTGACTTCCCGTGCGAATGACTGGTGAGCCAAAATTGAAGCCATAGGGCTCCCTAGAAGCAGCGATCATCATTCAACAGGAGAGAAAATAATCACAGCTACCTCTACCTAGAAACAGCGACCTCCGCATACAAAGGACGGCGATGATTTGCGGAAGAGAGAGCAAGCCACAGCGCTCAAGATGGGGTTGCGTTGCTAATTAATACAACCAGCCAGCCCACCTCTCGCACAGTAATAAATAGTATTCAAAATTTGTTCTATATATATCGCTACATAGATATAATACTTACTTCGAAACCATTAATTATGAACACTTGCTGCTAGTAGGACGGTATTCAAGTTACTTCATTAGGAAGATATTACATTAAGTGGGTTGTCCTGAAACTAGAGGGAAAATATCCAATTCGGCTCATCAGGGTGGTATTACATTAAGTATGTACTTCTGGCTCTAGAGCGGCAGTATACAGCTCCTCCCCTCATCAAGAATTCTAGGGGCAACATGCGCTCTCTGGTTCACAAGGTCGAGGGTTCAAACCCGGCGGAGGGCGATGAATATTTTTCGGGCGTAAAAATCCTTAGTGCGGCTTCTTTTGGAGAGGAAGTATATGCGTTGGTCCCGGCATGTAAAAGAACTTCAAGCCCCATAATCAGTTTTCTCAGCAAAATTAAGCGGTTTTTCACGTCCAACATAGAATTAAACTCTGAGAACCATAGCAGTTAAAGATCGTCCATGAACAAATCTCAATTTAATTTTATTTAATTAAAAAAGACATCACGGTAAGTATGATCCTCTGCCCCTAGTGATATCCTACATAAACAACCTTCATAAGGAGTATTTATGGGGATATTTCTTGCGCCGGAAATCACGGATAAAAATGAACACCCAGTATACATATTGCGGGGGTTCTACAGTATTCGTTGTATCCCACATTTCAATTTCCATGTCTATATCGCTCCTTTCATCTTCTGTAATAGCCCTATCGAGCATGGTCAATCTAATTCCGTCTCCCCATTGCGTTGCAGACCTTCTTCTCCTCCTTCTGTTACTTGGATTATAATTCAAGGCTCTTTTTGGCTGCCTTTCCTCTTTCACACTTTTCGCATTGTCATGCACATAATAACTGCCTAAATTATATCCTCTCAACACTTGTAAAAGTCCTTCGAATTTTTGCATTGAACACATGCTGTAATTTAGAAATCTCTGTGCTGTGCTTGGGAAACCCATTTTCACTATTTCAAGTAGGTACACTTTCATCCTTCCTCAAAAATTGTCAACGTTCACAGCCATAAGATAGAATCGATTCTACTGCAGAGCATTGTATAGTCTTCTTAGTATTAATTTTCATTCTGATGGACCTTAACACGCTATTAGAAAGGTAAATAGTTTTCTTCCCTTGCTGTACTTGATTGTGAATGTCTTTTGGGGTTCTTCCTTCCACTGATGTGCTTTCCAGATATGTAAACTCATTTCTTTCCCTGATGATCTGCATATACGTTTCTAGGAATTATTGCCCTTCTATAACTCTCTGGTATTATTTCTCACCACGTTCACTCCTCCAGTTTTCTGAGCATGTAGCCAACATCATACTCCCGCTAGCTATAATTACTTGGTTATCCGCGTACAGAGACATCGTCAAACAAAATCCTCCATCTGAATCCACATTCCTGAAAGCTTTTCCGTCCATTCGCTAAGCGTTTCTACAATATTTTAAACAAGACAGGAGATAAACAAAAGCACTATTTAAGTCCCTTTTTAATAGAAAAATATTTTGAAATGGTGCTTCCCTGTTTAACATCACTTCTTGCATTCACATTTAACTTCCAAATTGCCTTAATTTAATATTAAGGTCGATCTTCATCATTGTTTCAAATAGCCTTTTCGATATTACTGTGGCTTTGTCCAGCTTGATGGTTACCAACTGAGTAGATAGCCTTCTGGATTTCCTGATTTCTAATAGATATTGCATGACGTTTTTGTCCATACTTGATCTCCCATCACGGAATAGAGTTTGTTCTTCTATTTCCTTCAAATCCTTTTCTATCCTTCTTTTTAGTATTCGGCTATAAATCCTGCCTATAGCATTTTTCATAGTTATTCCTTTATAATTTTCACATATTATTTTACTTCCTTCTTAGGATACAGTAAATTTCAAGATTCTGGAATGATATACACATTATTTAATCATTTTTGGAAACTTGCTGCTGAGATTCTCAGTAAATATTTGGCGTACAGTCAACAACTTGTTTCCAGGTCCTGGTGCTTTCCTATTCTTATATTTTAGGAGCCTTCTTCACTTCTTCGAGAGTAACTTTTTTACCTGTGTTTTATTAGCTTATTAATATTACGTTTGTAAATTCAAACTCGTTTTAGTTTTTGTCAACAGATACTTATAATAATTCTATTTATTATAGTTACACTACCCTTCCCTTTCTTTCCTTAGTTCGTTACAGTTTACCATGCTACAGTTTACCTGCCATTAATCTATGTAACTCTTCACATTCTTATACCAACTTTTTTGATAGATTCCAAAACCTCCCTTTTGACTTGCCTATTCCAGAAGGCGTATATTTTTCAAACGATGTGTATGCAGCCAAATCTCCTAAGCTCCTTTCATCTCAGCCATTAAACCTTTGACTTCCTCTGACCACCGTTCTGGTTTTATTTCACTAATTTGTTCTTGAAAACCTACTGCTTCTTCAGCCGCTTGATCTATAACCTTCTTTATCTGGTCATATAATTCTGCTGTGTTATTTACCCCTTGTATTTCCTTTACCTTGATGAACAGTCTCAGTTTATACAAAATCTGGCTAGAATCCTGCTTGAAACTATCCAAATTTTATCTATCATCAGCTAAGGTTCATTTGTATCATCTGACTTTCTTTTGTTATTCATTTTTCTATAATGTATCATAATTTCTGCTACAACTATATGATTGTCTAAGCTACAGTGTGCTCTACAGTAAACCCTTACGTCAATCGTATCCTTCTTGTTTGCCAGTCGTTTTATCGAAACTTTTAGCAATTGACTTTCTTACAGATAAGAGGGGCTGGCCTATTGATTAGCCCTCATACTTGAGGGACCAGAATTTTCTATAGAGGTTTTCTCCCCTAACCCTCGTAATACCAATTACTGACTATAATATAGCAGTACTTCTTTTGGTCTACCCTGAGTGGTTCTTTCACGATCTTTAAAACTACCTCATCCCTTACAGCTATTTCTCGAGATAATGCATTTTATGAGATCTATGTTTGACATTTGTGCTTATCTTTGTAGAGCATTCAGACTTGCTTTTAAGGATAATAATCTGTCAATAGATTCGTAGAATTGCCGAATCTGCGTCATGAGTTATAGTCAGTTTTACATTCTGCCGAATTCTATGGTGTACATGTTTTCAATTCCGGTCGTACAACTGCTGATTTCTTCCTTGTATCTTATTTTGATATGCTTTGCCGTCAACTCTCTCGCCTCCAAAATCACTTCCCTGGCTTGCTGAATGAATATACTTTGCGATGTGGTCTGTAATCGTATATTGGCCGGTAGCATGGGTTTCTGTGTATAGATGAGTTCGAATGGAACGCATTTCATACTCATGTGTTTACTATTGCCATTGTTTATTACTGTTTACTAATGTTCATGGCAAACCAAACCTGGTGCAAATTCCTGTCCCAGTCAATATACCGGAATTCATTAAATTAAAATTCGTGCAATAACCTTAGCATGTTCACTTCATTCGTCTGTGGTGGTATGCTGCGGTAAAGTTCGAAACATTTCCCATTAATTTCAGCAGGTCCTGTGTCACTGCACATATAAAACCTACACACGGCCTGACAGCATGTATTTTGGAGCGCCGTGTCGACAAATGAATTCCGCGAAATATCCTATTGAAGCTGTCAGTATCACCCGTGGCTTTACCTATTTCGTCAGTTGCTCCACTCTACATTTTTATATCTCTTACCCTAATTGAGGCCAGGAAGTGTCCCAGAACGTAAACTATAAATCGCTATTCCGACAACTAATTCTTTAGCTGTATTTATTAGCCCTATCGTATTTAAAGTTATAAGTATTTTTCGCAGCTGTAAACGTATACATTTTCATATGCTTTTTATGTATTTCTTCATTCTATTCCAGTGGTAGCGGTATAGTCCTTTTGAAACGTTTTGTTGAAACGCATATATACACTCAACAGGTCATGATTATTATTGCACAGTACCTCTCCCTTTGTGCTCTCCCAGATAATCAATAAGTTAATGTCTCATTTCTTCTCTGCATTTTCCCTCAGTAAAAGATATGCCTAAGAGTGTATGTCGATAGTTTATAGTTTACCGTGTATGTGTGCTGTAGATCTTGGACTAGCGGTCTGAGATACGCATTGTATTCCCGCTCTCAATTCACTTCCAAACATTCTAGCAAAAGTTTGACTTTAACCTCGTGCTCCGGCCCCCTGAGGTTATCACGTGGATCTAATGGTATCCTATATAAACAGTTCGCTTCTGTATTTTTTTCTCCTAACTTCTGCCTAGCTGTGTATTCATATTCTTGCTACATCTGTCCATATACTGCCAATTTTCCTGAAAATTCTGTTACTTTTGGTTAAGTGACACAAACATAAGCGGTCCGTTATTATAACTGGGTACACCTGGACATACTGCCTAAATGTGAACAATTCATACATGACTGCGAAACGTTCTTATTCGGACACTGTGTAATTATTTTTCGGTATACCTAGGCTTCGTGACACACACACACACACACGCACATATACAAATAAACAATAGGGTGCATTTCTCCATCCTGCGGGTACTGAAGTGACGCGCCCAGTAACGTTACACGCTAACATCGCTATGGATTTCTGTTTTGCTTCCTGCTTTATAATGAGCCAGCAAGGGTGCTGAAGGAATTAACTGTTTTGGGATTTCAGTGGCCCTTTGGTGCCCTTTAGCCATGTACATGTTTGACCCTTCCTAGTTAAATCGTTTAAAAGTTTCGCGAAAACTGCGATATTGTAGATGTACCTTTTGAAGAAGCAGAACAACCCTAGTACGTAGAGTACCATTTCCTGAGAATTTTAGGAATGCTGAGGTGTGTGATCACCCAAATTTGCCGGTCCCCATGGCCGCGCTTGCCTAGGCGTCTCGCTTTGGTGCTTCGTGGGCAAGGGATCGTGGGTTCCAGTCGCGCCTTGGGCATGGGTATTATATGTTTGTGTAAATGAACAGTAAAACCAGTAATCTTATAGTAAATTTAGGGGGGAAAGTAAACAGGGGATACAGCGCCGTAGTCCTGACCAGACTCCGGTACTGTTTAAAAAAAAAAAAATGGTTCTATCAAGACTAATTTCTGCTGCTGAGGCCTCAAATTCCAGGAGCTTAGTATTTGTCGTTGCGAAAGAAACATTTATGGTACTGTAGCTTAGTGTGTGTTATTCAAACCTTTTGACAACTGCATTTAATATTACTTTCAGTTCCTGATATGCTTGTGAAGATAATTAGGTCGTCAATATGCGCATTTTTATCTAGAATACAGAAGATTCAAGTTGCTCAACACCCAACTGCAGAACTACATCATTTCCGTGATGCACATATTGTCGTTTACATTTGTGTTTATCAAATTTCTATACCAAGACCTACAAACATGCTTAATAATGGTACGTGCAGTGAAATGGAATAGAATACTCATTATGTTATACCTGTGTTTCCTGTCCTATTCATTACTACACCACTATCTACAAGGCTTACCAACATGTATAATTACTATAGCACATACTATACGTAATATACATATTATTAAAATACATGCTAAACTTTTAGTTAAAATGTTCGAACACGAGCTCTATTAGGAGGGATGTGGCTGGAAACTAACCCCCGCAATTGCCATGTCTTCCACTTACTGGTCGCTTAACTCAGGCGCGAATCTTGACTAGCAAACAGAGCCTTCAAAGTCTCCAACAAACAGAGATTTTACTATGTTGCCTCTCGCCCTTAGTACAGAGTCGTCTTTTGTTTGTTAATGGTTATTGCCCAGTGGCAGGCAGAGCGGTGCGTTAGAAGGCCATCATGTTTTGGAGAAAATTATGCCTTGGTAGTTCGAGTACTTTATTACCAATCCCTGAAAAGTCTTTGAACGCTTATACCGAGTGTATTGCTAGCCTTTGGGTTTTGACTTGCCGTCGGAGTTGCAATGGATGTGTATGTATCACTAGTTTCACTTATCGGTACTTGGAACACCTATATTTCGGTGTCGTTTTGGAACAACCTGTATAAACTGCAATGAGAATGAAGAGAACCAACTAGAGTCTATCACCTGCGGTGTCATAGCAGTAAAAGTGGGCTTTAAACACTATAATCCAGATTCTAGCCTCAGTAACAACAAACTTTTTCTGTTTGGTTTTCCGATTAAACCAGCCTTGTGGTTTCAATTATTTATTGTGCCACAATGCATTTTTCTTTACTTTTAAACTAGAAGTGGTCAAAACCCGTGCCACTCTCGCTCGTTACTCGTAAAACATGCCGCTCTCGTGTACCGATCGAGAACTAGAGCTTACGAGCGAGGTGACACGAGTATTCTCGCAACTACAGACGAAGTAGATTCACGTATGATCCGTAGTATAAACTAGTTACGTAATAACTAGAACCCGAATTTTGAGGTCTTAACCTATCTGTTCTCTTATAAGTAAGTTAGAAAGTTTCAAAGTACTTTTATATTTCAAGCCATTTGGGTGCTAATACGTGAATCTTATTCAACCTGAAAGAAAAGCTAAATGGGACATTAAGACTTAAAACGCAATAAAATTAAGTTTTATTTATTTATTTTTAACCTCGCTAGAAAAGGTTATCAATTTTTTCTTAAATTCATTTTAATTACAATGTTTGTTCAACAATTCCTTTAGTTTTGCTTTGAATGTACGTGTGAGATTAGCCAGGGAAAGAATTTATCACGCTTTTTATCTTCGTATAGAAATTGCTTGTATGATATATACATCAGTCGCTGTCTGACAGCCGGGCAGCTCACATCGTGCTGTGGTGCCTGCCTCTTGCTCTCACTGGTGCGACTTGTGTTTTTCTTTTCGCGTGGAGTTAAACGGGGCTACTTTGACAGCCTCTTCTATCCGTACTTTCTTTGTGTGTTCGTGCTTTCTTTCCATCCATTACATTATTGGAACATTTCTACACCATGGCTGCCCCCGTTGATACGGGGCAGCTTATTTATTCTGCGATGCAGACGTGCTACCAATCTGAGGACCAGCCATCTTCTCTACCGGCGCCACACTCAGCTCTTCCAACCGCGTCAAGCAGATCTCAGGGAGAAACCTCTTTGTCACCTCATCAGCAACGCCAGCCCGTGCCCGCTACTACGCTTTGCTCTGGTCAAATGCGGCCTGTCGACCGCGGCCTGCCTTCCGCCGGTTTTGCACCACCCAGCCGGGATAGTTCTTGCCCACGTGACTCCAAGAGGAAGAAACTGGATTCTGCTGTACCTGATTCTCCTTTCGCTACAACTAACCGTTTTGCACCCTTGGCTGACATGGATCTAGAGGATGGTGATCATGGCGTAAGTACGCCTACTCCTTCTGTCTCCCCACCCCCAAAGCCACCTCCTATCTATGTTTCTAATATATTCAACGTGAATACATCCTCAAACACTTACAAACATCCAATGTTGGCGCTTACAAGCTTGTTGCACTGGACAGCAACAAGGTCAAATTCACTTTCGAGACTGTGGACGGTTATCGTGCAGCCATACATTATTTTGAGGACCAAAAGGCGTCATGATCGCAACCTCCAGGTGGTTATTCGTGGGCTTCATCCCACTATAGACACTGCTCCCTTGGATATTCACCCGCACAGATGACTCCAGTTTACCATCCCGTCACCAAGGCGAAGCTACCTCTCTTTTTCGTGGATCTCAAGCCCAGTCGGCCCAACGACGACACCTATAAGCTCGATCGTTTGTACTACACGATGGTGAGGGTGGAGCCCCCGAAACTCAAAAGGGGTGTTATTCAGTGCATGAATTGTCAGGAATTTGGGCACAGTCGTAATTATTGCCACAAACAACCCCGTTGTGTCAAATGTGATGGCCATCATCCCAGTGCGCAGTGCTCTAAGGCTCCTCACGCGCCGCCGCAGTGTGTGAACTGTCAAGGTCAACATACGGCGAATTATAAAGGCTGCCCTGTTCATCGACGCCTCCAAGTCATTCGGTCTCGCTCTTCTCCCCGACGTACCGTTTCTGGTGCATCTCCTGCTGCCGTTCCTCCACTTCATGCTTTCCCACCTATGGAGTCTACCTTGCCTACTTCCACTGAAGCTGCCTCTCCTCGTCCTCCTGCATTTCATGCTCGACCTTTGCTGTCGTCTCTAGTTTCTCGAGGTTCCCCTCCCGGTGCTACGCAGCCCTTTGCAGCCGCAACCCGTCAGTGTGAACAGGACCGTTCTCCGTTGGACTGCTTGATGGCTCGACTGGACTCTATCTTCGCTCTTCTACAGCCCCTTCTTACTGCCCTGCAGCAATTGATTCCTGTTCTGCTCCGTGTTCATGGCTAATTCAATTCCCTCCTGCCTTCGAATCTGCACTTGGAATTGTCAGAGTATCACTAATAAGTTTTATGAATTATTACATTTCCTTACGGCTTATGACGTAGATCTCCTACTCGCCACTGAAACCAAATTGGCTCCTCACATATCTTTCCATCTTCCTGGGTATACTGTGTATCGTGCTGATCACCCTAACTCTACTCGAATGGGTGGTTCTGCGGTGTTTATCAAAACTTGTCTGGCTCAGCATGCCCTTCCGCCTCTTCTAGAGGACTCATTCCAGGTTGCTCGGATTCAGCTGTCTACTACTTCCGCAAGCATTCAAGTTGGTTCTTTCTATTCTGCTCCTCAGAATCATGTCAGTCTCACCGACTTCTGGGGTCTTGTTCATGCTTTCCAGGGCCCCTTCTTGGTCGGCGGCGATTTTAACTCCAAACATCCTCAATGGGGTTCGAACTTATCTAATCCTAGGGGTAAACTTTTACACGCTGCAATCCATCAGTTACACCTAGACGTACTCTCTCCTGTTGAACCTACGTTTTACCCACACGATGGTACGACTCCGGATGTGCTGGATATCTTCATTTGACGTAATATTTCCCGCCATTTTTCCCGTCTCTCCGTTGTTCATGATCTGAGCTCCGATCATTTACCAGTCCTGCTCACTCTCTCCGATGGTGCGAAGTACAAAGACTTACCCCCATCCCTGATACGCCATCCTTTAGACTGGCCTTTGTACACCTCTTTGCTTGCCGATCTCACTATTACGACTATGCCGCTTATGTCACCCCGTGATGTCGATGTGGCTGTTTCTACCTTGACTCGCAATATCCAGTGTGCGGCTAACCTTGCCAGCAGTACTCTCCAGGATCTTCGTCCTCCTCGTCTTGTGCCATTCTATTCTCCCGAGATCCGTCTACTGCACTCCATCAAGGGAGACTGTCGGAAACTCTGGGAACGCACGCGCTACCCGCTTCACAAAACCAATTTTAATCGCGCTACTCGGGAGCTGAAGGCTGCCTTACGTGCTGCACGCTGCACTGCTGCTGAACACCGACTACAAGACTTAAACGCCAATGATGGGTCACTATGGCAGAAGACTAAAACTTTGACTCGTCCTTCTGCTGCCATGCCGCCTCTTAAGGTTGGGAACACCTGGTTTTCTACGCCACTTGAAAAGGTAAATTTGTGCTCAGAACTCCTGGAACGTCAGTTTTCCCCGAATCCTGTGCTGGACGCGGACTTTGCTCATCGTGTGGAGGAAGAACTCACGCAACCTTTGTTGCTCACTCCTTTCCACCACTTCTTTACCCCTGCTGAAGTTAAAAACATTATCGCTCGCTCTTCAGCTCACAAAGCTCCCGGTCCTGATCTTATTGTGCAACCCTTACTCCTTCATTTACCCCGGAATGCGCTGGTTTTGTTGACGCAAATCTACAACGTATTCTCCGCACAGCTCATATTCCTCATCAATGGAAACACGCTACAGTTATCCTTCTTCCCCAACCTGATAAAGTCAAGAGTGATCCCCTCAGTTATCGTCCTATTAGTTTACTCCCCCTACTCTCCAAAATCTTCGAACGTCTCCTTCTGCCTCGTCTTTTGCCTCAGCTCACACCGATTATCCCTGACACCCAGTTTGGATTTCGCTCTCTTCACTCCTGCTCTCAGCAGCTCCATCGTGTCGTTGACGCTATTCTTGATTCCTATGAGCGTCAATCTGTATGCATAGGACTGTTTTTGGATACGGAGGAGGCCTTTGATAAAGTTTGGCACGATAGATTGTTATTCAAACTCAAACCGCATCTCTCGGACACTTATTTCCGCCTCGTACAGTCCTATTTGCGCAATCGCACCTTCTCTGTTAAACATGATCGTACATTTTCCAAGGCCCTTCCTATCTCCTCTGGTGTGCCGCAAGGGAGCGTACTGGGCCCCTTATTATACCTGGCTTATACCTCGGATTTTCCTAGTCATCCGCAACTCACCATTGCTCACTATGCCAACGATGTGGCGGCGCTAAGTGTGGGTACTTGTGCTATGGCGGCAAGCCGCCTTCAGGACTTCTGCAACCAAATTCACTCGTGGTGCCAACGTTGGAGAGTGACTATGAACGCTCATAAATCCCGTGTGGTGAAGTTCACCTACAAAACGAACGTGACCCATCATCCCATTTCTCTCAATAGGACGGAGATACGCACTGCGACTTCTATAAGGTACCTTGGCCTTATCTTGGACAGCCGTCTTACTTGGGGTCCCCATATCTCCAGTCTATAGTGCAGAGGATTCGTCATCGAATCCGCGACGTCCATCATCTTGTGTCCGGTTCCTCGCCATTGCCTTTGCGGTACAAGCGTCTTGTCTACACTTCCTTAATTCGACCCATGTGGCAATATAGCTGTGAGATATGGGGTTCTGCCGCTCCGTCGCAGACCATCAAACTCCAGCGCACAGAGAACCGTTTTCTCCGCCTCATGACTGGCGCTCCATGGTACGTGCGCAACTCAACTCTGCACGCTGACATAGGCCTACTGGAGGTAATGTGTGTCCTCCGCATCAGCTACAAGAGGCTCCATCGATCCTGTTTGCGCCACAGCAATCCTCTTCTCCGCCATATTTATCTTCCTCCTGAACCTCAACGACGAAGACTGAAGCGCCGCTGGCACTCCGATCTGCGACTGAACATTTAGCTCTTTTATTATTTTCTGTGCTGCTTTCTTTGTATCTTTGTACTATTTCTTTGGCCCCATCGCTGCATGGTACCCCAACCACATATTACATGCTGTTCTGTGTATCTAATTAGCTCAACTGCATTGTACCTAATTGTACAAAAGAGTTTTCTTACAATAAAAAAAAAAGATATATACGCCAGCGACATTTTGCGATGTCGAAAAATCGTTTTCTGGCTATAGGAATATATTGATAAAAACAACAGAAAATTTGCAGATGTGGCTAGTTGTGTGCAGCAAAACTACTGAAATGTAAAGTTTGTTTTAAATGGCAGCTATATATTAAAAACACATGCTAAATTTTTAGTTAAAACATTCGAGCACGAGTATACTGTGTAATAAATTGCTTTAAGTTATAGCACATATTAATAGCATACTTCCGTGAATTAAATGCTCTTCATATTGTTATCTACATTATGTTATAAAAGGTGTTTAACGTCAACTTCCTTAAATAGGTACGAAAGTTGTTTAAAACCCTAAAAAAGAAAAAAAAAGCAAGAAAAAAGAGGCTAGGAACATTGTTAGAAATCTAGGAAAATTGTTTAAAAACATAAATAGGTTAATAAAAATCTAAAAATCCGGGCCCTAGTAATAACACAAGATGACTCAGTCTAACAGTACATATATCCCAAATGGGCTCACAGTAAACGGCTTGAATCAGCGATATTAATCGTCAATATACATACCTATACTTTGTGTTACTATGTATAAACATGTTCAGATTACAGCCGAAAATAGAAATATTTCTAGCAGCATACACACTTATTTTAATAAACGTGGAGACCATGTACACATATCTGCAGATCCTGTGATACCGAATTTCGGTTTTAACCCTTATTTATTCTGATAGGCCATTTAAATGTTAAATCATTTAAACAGATGGAATAATATAACTTGCAGGACTGATTATGCGAGTTTCCGCGCATTACACCGCAGTCTTGCTATTAACGAGATTAATGAATCTTGCGAGAATAGTCACGTTTGCGGGTTGGTGATTTCTCAGACTGAAAGCTGACTTGACCGGCACTAGTTTAGACAATCAGAATAACACGATATTTCCATGTACAATCGTAAATAAAACGCTCTATGGCGATTTGCGGAGGGTATCGCTTTGAAACCAGACTGGAAGCTCTACCCTGGTTTTAATTCTGAAAATTTGCAGTGATTGCATTTAAAATCTTTAAAAACTAATTATGTAGATATCAAAGAGTAGTAACAAAAATTTGGTGATGGGATTTCACGAAGCCCAAATGACTACGGAATGATTGGCAGTGCTTATCCATTTATTATTTACATTTTAATACGTTTTGTATTAACACTTTTATCATTACCCTTTCCAACTAAGCTTCTTTGTACAGATTAAAATATGGCAAAAAATTCGAGTAATCCCTTATTTAGGTTTGTGTGTTTTGTGTGTGTGAGAAAGAGAGAGAGATAGAGATAGAGAGAGAGAAACACCGATCAGTACCCTTAAAATCCTTAATACCATATCTCAAATAAATATTTCGGTATCTTTCGTTAGGATGATTTGACACACAAAAAACGCACATAGCATTACAAATGATCATTGCTTAACTTACTTGGGAATTTAAGTGAATAACAGGAAATACTGCAAAGGGATAAATTAAAATGATTCACTAGAGAAGTTCATGTTTCTGAAGAATTCAAGGGACCACTTCCATTAAACAACGTTTTTTTGTGTGCCGATATTGAAAATGCAATTCTTTGCATTGGCTAATACGAACCAAGGGAACTGACACAACACATTTGAAATAAGGCAGATTTGTTCAGAATTATTAGGATGATGCAACTGTGAAATTTGGAGAACTCACAGTATGTAAAATATTATATTGGCATTTGTACCAGTTATTTCGTACACTACTAGTGATATTTTTCCACTCTACCTTCGATGGTTATTTAAATAATAATTTTGTTTTCTAAACTTAGTGTTCTAATAAAGCGGAGTCACGTAATGTATTTTAAAATCTGTTTACACAAGCCATACAGGTTTTGCGGTAAACGAGTTTATAAATAGATATGTTTTATTATATTTTTATATTAACCCTAATTATTGTAAAACGATCTTCATTTTTCGTGCTCTCCAAAACATTTGGTTTTCCCAAATTTGGTACTTTTTTTTTTCAAAATTGGACCTTTATTTCAGAAAACTATATGTCTATTTTCTTTAATGCACTTCTGAGGTGTAGTACAACATTTTTTAAGCAAATTAGTAAAACATTGCATCGTGTGGAGTAAGTGTGGAAAAGTGTTAAAAAACAAGTTTGCTAGTAAACAAGGATTAAACTTGGCACTAACTGTTAATATGCATACGCCTGCACATTTAAAGTTTCAGTTAATTGGTAGCCAAACTGAGTCAAGTTGGAAAAATGCTATATTTTCTTAAAATTCAGAAGTACTTTATTTTACTATGAACGCTTTGGTCAAATTTCACAGATGCATCCATCATCTAAAGGATTTATGGTGAAGGCGACTTAGAATCACTTTTATATGAACAGTATAATTTAGATAGCCATTTGTCTACTTTTTTTGCTATTTGAATGTATAATGCCCATATTCTTTATGGATCAGAAAAGGCCTGCATATTTTTTTTTTTTTAATGTACGTATCGTAAACGTCTCGTATTTTAGAAAATTCATCATATCAATCACTTACCATTGATACTTGTAATGCACAATCATCTTTCTTGTCTTATAGTACATTTAAAAACGTAACAAAAATGCAATATTTTCGTTCATAAATAGCTTATTTTAATTGTAGCTTGGTGAAAAGCACCTAGCGGCATTCTGTATCCATAAGCGTTTCACTTATATAGACAGTGTGTTCCAACATTTCGATCTATTGATAAATGATTGAGCAAGAAGGATATTGTCACCTTTTTTAGTTTTCTTTTACAACTATGATATAAAATAAAAAGTATTTGTGTGTCATTAAAGTTCAGACTTCACATTTATAACAATTAAATCATAAATGTGTGGTAATTACGGAAGTACTCCTATTGATCGTCTTGAGAAGATAATAGTTTTTTTTTTTTTCAGTATTTAAAGTGTTAAACATGAGCTGTCCATAAGTGAGCAAATATCAGAACATTTAGTTGTAATTGATAGCAATTTCTTAATGTGCCAGGTGGTTCAACAGCGCCGTCTTTCTAGTGTGTGCACATCTCTGCGTTGGTTAAAAGAGTTACATAGCCCAAAGGGGCAGTTACAAGTAAACATAGGTGATTTGGGAGGTGTTTGAATAACGTGCGCGATCATTGTTCTACTCCTCTTGCTAATCAGTCCGGGTTCAATTCCAAGCGACCGCATGTGAGATTTGTGGTGGACAAAACAGCGCAGGGGCGGGTTTTCTCCGGATTCTCCGGTTTCCCCCGCCAATACATTCCAGCGGTGTTCCATCTTTATTTATGTATTATCAGTGTCATCGCCTGCGGTGCCATAGCAGTAAAAGCGGGCGTTAAGCACTATCCACAAAATTATTAATCAGTGGAAACGGTAAGTAATCAAGCTCATTAAGAGGCACGTCCTTGGGTTGTTCTAGAGTGCACTGTCGTGATGATGCATAAGAACAATATAAACACACCGAAAAGGTTTTTTTAGAATCTTTTTCATTTCAGTTACTGAGCCTCTATTTTTAAGGGGATAAAACTAAATTTCGATTTCTCAAGTATTTAAGGGATTATTGTTATTATTATTATTACTATTTTCTCTCATTTTGCAAGGTTCGCAAAAGCCCTTCTGACATACAAGCAACCGAGTCATGACGTCGTTATCTTGTACGAAGTGAGGTCGTTGTTATAATGCGTGCGTTGATGGTGGATATATGCTATCAGTAAGAGCTTTATTTTGGCATTGTTTTATAAAATGATAGATTAAGGGATAAATCGACACAATCGGATAGTATAACATGCATGGATGGATACATAAATGGCAATAGAGTTTCTTCAGATGCAACGACACTTTTGTGGATGCTGAAATTCGTGGTTTAAAACATGCTTTTAAATGGCATAACCACCTTTACACTCTGATTTTATTAAATCTGTTAAGTGGGGATGAATATAATGCTTATATTGAAAAAAAGAACTAAGATGTGTTGTTGATTGATTTTCCTAGGATAACATTGAAGCTTAGTAATTATATCACTAATTCCAAACGAAACATGGTATTCAGACAAACATATCGCCTCTCTCTAGATGTTTTATTTATTACTTTATATTGATAATCATAATAAAACATATTAAATAAAGATCTCAAGTATGTCAATTCTTTGAAAGACAAATGTAATCCTAAAATGCTCCAAAATACTTCCAAGAATGCCGCCAAGATAACATTTCAAAAAGAGCAAAAAATCAGTGAGGTTATATTTTGTTACATGAAGATGGTGCTCAAAATGAAAGTGACCATTACCCGAAACGCCCATTCCTTAGTATAGAATAATCATATGTGCTGATTTTTGCCAGATGTTTTCTTAATTTAGCACGAGAAAAATAGGTAATATTTCGGCAGTACTGTATTCATCACCACCTTTTTTATTAAATGCATAAAATGTGTCAACTTAAATATTTACTGCATTTCTGAAAGAGATTTAAGATGGAAAATGTATGGTTATAACGACTTGACATTGCAAAGAAATTAAGCATAACACCACAGACAAATGTTACAATAACTTTAACTTAAATAAAAATGATTATCGCAACAAGACATTGTGGATTTCTTCGATATTTGTTGACATTTTGTTCGCCATGGGAAAATCATTTTCTTACTGGTTTCAGTTTATTTACATTTACATAAACAATTTGTTGGAGGTATGCAATATATCGGTGCACAGAGAAATTATATGTTTAATTCAGTTTACTATAAAATTCACTCGCAGAAAAGGGAAATAAACACCATGTGTCTTCGTTATATATTGTTCAACGAGTTTAATTCGTTCTGTTTCGAACTGCGAACTAGACGGTGACGTCAGATCAGTGAGGATGCATTATTGTCTCGCGTCAAAGTTGCACATTGAACTGTATTTTCATAAGATTTTTTGTTATTGTTTTTGTCTTCAAGTATTACTTTTGGATTTTATGTGCAATTTTCTACGAGCATAGCTGCACTGCTGTGCATGTTCCCAATTCATAGTTATTCTTTTAAAATTAAACTATTCATATAACAACTGATTCTTTCATCCATTTTTTCTTAACGGCGATAAATAGTTGTCTTAAAGTACTGCATAATAGATCAATTTTACCTTGTTTATCTGTAAGTTGTGCAAACACCATTAAGTGTTTACGTCAGATCATAAATTTGTATTTATGAATGAGCTTATGCGAAAAAAGAAGATTGGCACATTCACGGACCTCTCAAATACATGACACACCAATAGACAGCAAACAATGCATTTAGGAATATAAGTGCCGCTACAACAAATTTTATTTTACACAAATTATTTTATTACGCTCTACTTTTCTTTAATGTCCACTCTGTATTCATTCTGAAGAATTCTCAATACTTTCTGAGCACAGCCATAGAGCGGAATCATTGTATTTGTTACACCAAATATTGGGATTTGTACTGGTATGCGTGAAGCTAGGTGGGCCTTTACTAAAACTAAACTAAAATTGAAAATTTCTCCATTATTAAGATATAGTTTTTTTTTATTGATTTCCAATTCTGTATAATGTATGGTAAAATGTATAAGTCTACAAAAGAGTTTATGAACAATTGAAAATATATCTTAGAATTCATGATATCTGCAATATATAACATTTTAATTAAATGTCTAAAAGTCTTTAATAAAATCAATAAAAATAAAAAGTAAATATTTTGTTTGATCAGACATTGTTTGCCTTGAATGCTTAAAAAATGTCATATTTAAATTTAATGCTTGGCATTTATCCGACTTTTCGTGTTCAGTTGTACTGATTATGGAACTCTGACCCAGAGCATATGCACGCACCGAGGCGAATTCTCCCATACAGCGCATACACCGCTGGTGTACTAAACCTTTGAAACGATTCTCAATAAACAAGCAAAATAATGAGAATTGTTGTATGTCAACATGCTAAATACGAAATAATTGCAAGTTTGTGCGGTTAAATTGTGCGTGCATATCAATCTCACCGCAAATTAAAACGATAACCATACTCCCAATATTCTCCGCTAGCTAGGCAAGGCCAGCAATGGTGTCCGCACGCATCTACTCCATCGCAAGTTGAAGCGATGGACACGCACTCCCAATTCTCCACTAGAGGGGCGAGGGGAAAGAAGCTGAGTTGCCAGCCTTAGCTGTCGAAATGCACCGCTAAATTTTGCGATTGACAATCGCTGTTAGTCTGTATCAGTGTTGTTTTGCTTGTTAGTTTTTGTGAAAACGACCGATGTAAGTGTTATTGAAGCTATTGATTCTTGTGACTGTGTAGTAGAACGTGTGTTAAAAACTGGAGTTCGGAATTTTGAATTTTCTGAAAAACTTAAAATAAAAAGTAACGACAGGCCCACTCCCGAACTACCAGGTCTAATTGCAAAATGTCAAGACAGAAAACGAGAGCATAAGAGACATTTCTGCATTAGCAATTATTCTATGTACAACTGGTTGCCCCAAATTAAACAAACTCTATTGTTGGCCATGTATTCTTTTAAGTAACAACAAAAGTAGAACCACATGGTCTCAAGAGGGATTCTACAATACAGTTTCTCTAAATAGTTCATCAAGTAAACATGGAAAACCAAAAAATCACATATTTTGTGCATTAACTTTTTGTAAATTTGACAATGCGTGAATAGACCTGCAGCTAAATGCTCAGAAATCATTACACATTTCAAAGCATAATGAAATGGTAAAAAAGAACAGAGAAGTGTTGAATAGACCCATTGATGTTGTTGGTCACTTAGGAAAGCAGGAATTAGCTTTTAGAGGACCGACGAGCCAGAAAATTCCTTTAACAGAGGTAATTGCATAGAAATGTTGGATTTACGCAGTACGTATGATCAACTTTTAAATGATCATTTAAAAATGTTACAGTTTTCCGGGGCACTTAGTCATCCATTCAGAATAATTTAATCGAAGCTGTTAGGGGTGTTTTGGTTAACTGTGTAACAAAATAACTTGCATCCGCTAATTTTATGGCTATTCTTCTAGACGAGTGCTCAAACATAGTGAACAAATCCCAACTCTCTACTATTTTACGCTATGTGAACAAATCGGGGGAAGTTAAAGAAAGGTTCATGGGCTTTGCAGACGTCAGTGCAGATAGATCTGCTGACCCACTTTACAACCATGTACCTACAACAGTTAAAGAATGTAATATTTGTAAGAAATTTGTCGCTCAGACATATGATGGTGCGGCAGTAATGTCTGGCCAATTAGATGGTCTGCAATCTAAAGTAAAAGTGGCATTTCCACAGGAATTATTTGCTCACTGCCACTGTCATATTCCGAATTTGGTTCTGCAACAGGAATTGATGTGTATTGATAAGCGTACAATTTTTTTTCGAACTCTATCACGGCTGTTTAATTTCTTTACTCATTCCACTAAAAGAACGGAAACGTTGCGTGCTTTTATGAATAAAAAGTTACCAAAAGCGGCTCCAACACGCTGGAACTTCGATTCACTGTAGAAGAGCATCGAGATAACCGAATTCCTGAAAGAACCAGAAAACAATGTTGATTGGGAGCCTGATACATTGGTTACAGCACAAGATTTTCCTTATTTTTTGGGCCGATTGGATACTGTCTTCCTCCTCAAAATAGTTTCGGCAATATTTGTTCATAACGACATTCTCTTCCACATATTACAAGAGAAGTCTGGATATTGTATTCTGCCATTCAAAAGTAATCCAGACTAAAAACACTTTAGAAGAGCTAAGAAGAGAAGGGTTCTAAAATATTTGGCGAAGCATTTCTACTTAAGTGATAAATGAACATGCACAAGAAAAAACGAAGAACAATGTACCAAGTGAAGTTACTGCAGTTATATTCAGGAGGATATTCTATGATATTTTGAATAATGTGCTCTATCAAATACAAAATGGGTTTTCCGACTACGAAAGTTTTCGTTTCTTTGCTTTCCATAATTCCTCAAAATTCAAGAATTACAGAACGTCTTTTCCTGATCACCATTGCTCAAAGTTGTCGAACACCTATGGCTCAAATTTTGATTCGCTACGTCTGAAAAATGAACTTAGTGTTGTGTACATTTCTGGAGCTAAAATATTTTGAAGGGAAATCATTTGGTGAAAATTACGAACGAAAGAGATCTGGCGTGGGCTATGCCTGAATTTTACAAACTACCTTGTGTAATTCTATCTGTACCAGCAACTACAGCTTCTATTGAACGGTCATTTTCCACTTTAAATCGAGTAAACTCGCACTGTAGGTCTGCAATGGGCCAAGAAAGGTTATCCTCTCTGTCAGTGATGTTCATAGAAAAAGTTACTTTTTTCGCTTCGGAAGTATGTTCATGAGAATTTCACGTACGCTGAAATGAAGCTGTTTCGGAAGAAATCTCGTCGATTGGAGCTAACATTCCTGTAAACTGGTAAGTACTACTACTAAAATTAACAATAATTTAAGAATACAAGTGTCCCTCGCATTACGCAAGTAAATGGTTCTCATTAATTATCACGTAACACAAAAACGCGTAGCCCGCCTGGGTAGTGTGGTGTTAGCGTGTCTGCCTACCATTCAAAAGGTCGTGAGTTCGAACCTGCTTAGGTTGAGTTACCCGGATAAGTTCTTTTCAGGGTTTTCCCTTATCCTGAGAAGACGAATGTCGAGTAACTTTAAGCTCCATGGATCTGGAGATCATTTGATTATCATTTCAACAATTTCATTTATTTATCGTCCGCTATGATCAATCAGGTTAAAGGGCGTTAAACTAAAAAAAAAAAAAAAAGACGTTTAAACAGATGCATCTACTTATGTCATTTGTATAGCATTAAAATCAGAAATGTTTAAAATCGCTTTACTGGAAAACGCGTAAAATAAGATCGCGCATAACGAGGGATGACTATATTTTATAGACTAAGAAAAACGATGACAAAGCGAGCGGTGTACCTAAATCACTGACCACTAATCGCCACTAGCACGCGCACGCACACACACACACACACACACACACACACACACACACACACACAGGCAATAGCCCAAGTGCGCGTTCACTGATAATTTTCTAGTAAAAAAATCTGATGAGTTCCACTCATATGACTTTCCCTAGCAGTTCCACAAATAAAGTATTCAAACAAAATATTATTCTTTTGTCTATATTATACCAATCGAGATAAACATTAGCAGAATTGGTCTTGTTACATGCTTCCTTGTAAGTAGAAGGGAAGTAAGGCATACACTAAGCTAAAATAATAGTAACATCTTTTAAAAACTTGTCGCTATGTGAAACAATTGAAATTAGGTTCTCTTTCCATATCCAGCAATAAAATAAAAGGGATATAATAAAAAAAGATGACTTCCCATTTGAGACAATTTTAAATAAATTGCAACTGCAACCAACACCAACGAATATCTCTTAAATGTTCAAATCCACACAAAAAGTAATATAACATAAGTTATATGTTTTAACGAGATGTATGTATTTGTGTTCTAAGCTGTTTGTTGTCTTTCTTTGCGGTTTATCAGTTACACAAAAGTTAACCAGAATGATGAGGTCTTCAGTGATCATTCCCAGAAAGTTTAAAGTATATATTTCGTTTGCTATAAAAATATCTTAAACTTATGGTCTTTCAGTCAATATCGTTAGGAGGAAATCGAAAATTTAAAAACATCCTCCATGTAAAGGATAGTTGGGAGAGGCGTGATTTTCCAAAAAATATTTGTGTTGCATCCTTTGAATATACTGAACTTAAATACCAAGTTCAGCATTCAATCAACTTTTTGTTCTTGAGTTGTGCTGTCCAGACACTGACACATTCACACACAGACCGCGTACACCCACACACACACGCACGCTGGGGCCTTTTTCTAAAAATGCTTTTTATGGAGTCAGGGGACCCTAAAACATGTATTTCCGGTGAAATCGCCCTATCGAATTTTTGGGTGGAATACAATACCTTCTCTAGCTGCTATGTGCATTGTACATAGGTGCTAGAGAAAGTAATTGGCTGCATGGAACCGGAAAGCTGCCGTTTGTGGTGAAATTTCAGTATAGAACGTTTGGGTCTCAGCTGTGCTTCTTGTACATTCCATAAGCGTTAGGGACAGAATTAAATGGACAGCAACCTAAAAGGTATCTGCAGCTGTTACAACTGAACTTCCAGCGGTTGCAAGCAGTGCGACTTTGAGAACAGTGCGGGTATACAGCTTAAAATCAAGTATTGTTTCTCGGCTGACGCTGTGATACGTCAAGCACAAAATTGCTTTTCACAACCTTCAATTCATTATGTACTTCTTTACGCGGATCGTTGCTAAGGATACTTTTGCTGTTTTTTTTTTTTTTTTTTTTTTTTTTTTTTTTTTTTTTTTTTGTCTTTAGTTTGCTTCAGTGAACAACGTTGAAACTTCAGAGAGAGATGACACTATTCATGGGAAACGAAAGTATTGCAAATGTTTTCCAAAGCGCAAAACGTACCAGTAAAGTAAAAGTTATTACCATGTCTAAATAAACTTCCACTTGATATCTCTAGCATTCATTTAGTGCGGAACAATCGTTTCATTTCAGCAGAAAATCCGATACCTAAATTTTACTGCAAATGCAGATTTTGAGGACAAAGCAAATACCATTTTTACTTCCTCTAATATTTGGATGGTAAGGTCAGAGAACACTTAGTGAGTCCATAAAAATGCATGCTTTGAGGTTACCTTAGTAATCGGTTCTATTTTGAGAAAGTTGTAGTGTGTGTTTGTGTGCTTGGGTGGGTGAGAAGGTGGATGGCTGATCGGTTGAGTCATAAATTAAAAATGAAATAAATTCGTAATTTCATACTTATTTCATGCTTTCTTAAAAGTGCTAGAAAGGAACCTCATGCAATTCCCCAACCACAACAAACCTTTATATATAAACGTTTTCGTTATTTTCTCAAAAATGAATAGTGAATTTCCTTGAAAAAGTACCATGGCAAACAGATCGTATTGTGAGCTTTACGCTAACCCCTTGTAAAAGCATATTCAATTTCATTGAATGTTCCATAACTGTGAGCCCGCAAGATGTGGATATAAAATTACTCCATGTAAAATAAACGACGCGTTAAAACAAAGCGTGTATGCTAAGTCATTTTTTACTTTCTCCATAAGCACTATGTACATAATGTATAGAGAAAGTATTGCACTCCACCAAAAATTCGATACCGAGATTTCACCGGAAATATATGTTTTAGGGTCCCCAATATCCAAAAAAAAGCATTTTCACAAAAAGGTCCGTGTGTGTGTGTGTGTGTGTGTGTGTGTGTGTGTGTGTGTGTGTGTGTGTGTCCGTGTGTCTGTGAACACGATAACTCAAAAACGAAAAGTCGGTAAAATACCAAACTTGGTATTTAAGTTTAGTATCTTCCAGGGATGCGACACGAAGATTTTGAGAAAAATCCCCCCACCCCAACTACCCTTTACATGGAACTTTTTTCGAAATTTTTGATTTTCTCAAAAATGGCTCTAACGATTTTGATTAAAATTTCGTATATTAAACATATTTACCTGACAAATAAAATGTATATCTTGAATTTTCTGGGAATAGCCTCTGAAGAGTAGTTTATTCTGGATGAACTTTACTAAATTTTGAATAACTGCTAAACCGTAAGAGATGGACAAAAACTTACTACACAAAAAATTTAGAGCACATTCAGACACACAATTTATGTTATATACATTTTTTTCGTGGAGTTCGTCGTTTTTGTGACATTCCTTATTTTTGGTTTCTGCTATGAAAAACGTATACTTTTCTCATACAGGAACTTGTCAACTTCTATCCATATAAACAAAGGAACTTCATTGACATAGCAACCATCTTTTGACTATCACTTTAACCTACGGTTGTCCATTATTTCGCTTCTTCTTACAAGGAAGCGAGTAATGAGGCTATTTCTGCTATTTTTTCTGATTAGCATAAAGTAAATAGAAGTATAAGCTTTTTCAGAATTATTTGTTGCAGGGATATAGAGAAAGTCATGTGAATGGTACACATCCGATTTTTTGCAAATCAGACGCCTCCAAACTATTCGTGACTTTGTTTTTATGTTCATGTTTTTCAATTGATGCTCTTTTGTTTCGCTAAGTAATTTGGCTGAAAACATAGAACTTTAATTGCTTCACGTAGGTATATTAGTAAATAAAAATGAACTTGTCGTTGTAATATAAACAAATGCATGGCTTTTCCGTATTTTCCATGTAACTGGAGACTATATTCTCGATTTGGAAACAGCTTGTGGAAAAACTTTATCTTGACTGGATAAATGGGATTGTTGGACTGGATGGATAGGACTGTTATAGAATATAAGAGAGTGATGGAGCGAAATGTCGGCACACTGTCCAAATCTGAAATGAATATGATTTCGGCAGTTGCTAGCGTAATTAAATGACGCTAATAATAATAATAATAATAATAATAATAATAATAATAATAATAATAATAGTAATAATAGTAATAATAATAATAGTAATAATAGTAATAATAATACTAATAATAATAATAACAATAATAATATAGAATACCGACAGCCGGATAACAGAGAAAGACATATTATATATTATGTAAGATTATTAGAAAAAAAATACTTGTGTGTATATACTTGAACAGTATAACCCATTTACTGAAGTTGAATAACTGCAAAAGACCATATTTAAGTCATGCAGTATAAGTGTGCCACGGAAGATTTTCAAGAAAATACTCCTATGTCAAGCCAAATTTTTATAGGGAAATATAGTCCATATCAGAACTCCCTAACTTTTTTTATTAATGCATGTTTGAGAGATTGGCATAAGAAGTAACATGTGTTTGATTTTGTTTTTTCATATAAACTTTCTGTGAATAGCTGTGACATTGTTTTCCCTCTCAGAACTTCATGTTCCTCACTAGCTAGCTATATCAAGTAAACTAAAACCATACTTCAGAAAAGAAATACACAATTTTTGTTAAATAATAGTTTTCTCATCATTAGCAGTTCCCAAAACTTTCGTTGTGTAATTTTATATTTCCTAAGCTTAAATTAACGTGTCATCCAATGAACCTTGTTACAGTCTGTGGATTTCCTCTCTTTCTATATGAACCGTTTAGCAACAAAAACTAATTAGTGAAATAAGCAACTGAACTTTGTTTCCGCACTGCACCCGTAATAAGACCGTAGTGTCTGACTGGAGACCCTTTCTATGTAAGTATTTCTCATCATTAGCCTAAGACGGATAGAATATCTTGTTTTTCTCTGTGTAATACTATAGAAGGGACCACGAATTCACTCAATAACTCTCCAAGATTGTATGCTACGGAAAATTTGAAGAAAAAAAAAAAAATATGGAGCTTATGTTTTAATTTGTACGATTCTGCAAACAAATATACTTAAAAGGATGATTATTTGATCTATATCATGCAAACAATATGAACATTACAGATGGTCTAGTTAGTGCCTTATAAGTAGAAAGGAAATACGGGAATACACTAGGCTAAAGCGACAGTCAAATCTTTTAAAAGATGTCTTATGTGATTGTCACTGAAGCTCGATTTTCTTTTCAAGGCCAGGAGTAAAACAAAATAAATATGAAACGGATGAGGATTTCCCGTTTGAGAGAAGTTTAAGTATTTTAAAATTGAAGCCAATAACATGGGATATCTAGGAAGTAGTTAGCTCTACTAAAAACTGCACATAACAAATTGTATGTTTTAACGAGATATACATTTGTTAGTGAAGTACATTTTTGTATATCTCTTACGCTCAACAGTTATGCAAAAGAAATTCAGAATGAAGAGGACTTCTTGGGATATGCCCAAGAAATTCAGGATAAACATTTTATTTGTCATGTAAATACCTTTGATATACGCCATTATAATCACGCTCTTTAGGGTTATTTTTATAAAATAAAAAGTTTAGAAAAGTGTTGCATGTAAAGCGTAGTTTCGGGTGGGGGATTTTCCTGAAAATCCTCGTGTCGTATTCTTGGAAGATACTCAACATAAATTTGATATTTTGCGCAGTTTTCGTTTTTAAGTTATGCTGCCCAAAGACATACACACGCGTGCTGACATTTTTCTAAAGATGATTTTATTCAGAGGTCCTCAAAAATGCATTTCTAGGTTTCGAATTTTTGAGTGGTATACAATACTTTATCGATCTACTATGCACATAGTACTCGTAAGTGTAGCGAAATTAAAAACTACAAGAATATTCGTGCTGTAGCTATAACATTTAACAACCAGAAGGCAGGATATCGCACCTCATTTAGCACTAGATTTGCCAGTCTGCTGTTAATAATACCTAACGTGGGCCTGACTAAACGGCTGAAGTTCCACTTGATCTCTGTTCCTCCACTCCAAAAGTCTTTCACTTTCCTCGTTATGCCTGCCTGGTATGTACAAAAATATATGGGGAGGTACAGCAACAAGTTGACCTGCAGGCATTTAACCTATTAAATCAGATAAATATACCAAAATTGAGACTTCAGTATTTCTCATATTTACTACAGCTATATGCCAATAGTTTCTTCACTTTTCTATGTGACATCCGCTTTACTCCACAATTATTGGAGTCCTTCGCTAATTACAGTCCCTCTTTACTCAAAAATCTCCTAAGGTTGAGAACACTGTAGAATAAGTGAGAGGGTTTCAATCTTCACAGTAGCACAACACCTGATATTAAGAAAGATACAGGGCAGATAGCTAAAAGAATAACATCTGATGTGTTCCATTTACTTGACTTTTTCTATCTGTTCTGCAAACAAATTGTTCTTACAAAATATTAGTCTTTTATCTACATATAGCTAATCGAAATAAAACACTAGCAGGAATTTATCTTATTGCTTACTTCCTTGTAAGCAGAAGGGAAATAAGGAAACGCACTACGCTACCTCGATAGTCAAATATTTTAAAACCTATCGCTATGTGAAACAATTGATATTAGGTTGTTGTTGCGCTACTAGAAGTAAAACAAATGATGAACGAAAGATGCCTTCCCATTTGATAAGAGTTTAAGTAGCTTAAAATTGAAACCAATAACAAGGAATATTTTGGAAACGGTTAATTAAAAAGAAAATGTTTGTGGCATAAATTTTGTTTTGAATATGATCTACATGTTTTGTGCAGTTAGCTTTTTATCTCTCTTACGGTTTGGCAGTTACACAAAGGTCATCCAGAATGAAGAGGTTTTCAGAGGCTATTCCCAGGAAATTCGATACATATATTTCGTTTGTCATTAAAGTATCTTAAGCACATGGAATTTTAATCAAAATAGTTTGAGCTGTTTTTGAGAAAATTAAAATTTTCGAAAAGTGTTCCATGTAAAGGGCAGTTGGGGTGGGTGGATTTTCTTGAAAACCGTCGCATCCTAGAGATACTGAAGTAAAATACCAACCGACTTTCTTTTTCTAGTATGCTATACACACACATACACACGGATCTTTTTCTAAAACTGATTATTTTTTATTTGTTCAGGATATCTCAAACTATACTTACGGTGATATGTGGATATCGAATGGTTGGGTGGAAAACAATACCTTCTCTATCTACTACGTACATTGTACTAACGTACTAGAGAAAGTAATAAAATTGTCAGACATATAATTAATAATGGCTCAATAAATTGGAATTTTTAAGCTTTGGCCTAAGGGGAAATTCTACAAACAAATCACTCTTAGCACCCAAACCACGTGGCTCAGACGCTTCGTCTGGGACTGGCATTCCAGAGGTCGTGGATTCGATTCCCGGGGCTGACCTCTCTGTCCTATATATATATATATATATATATATATATATATGTCCTATTGCTTTCTGATAAGAGAATATGGTAAAAGAAAAATTGTTGCTAAGAGAGAGTAAGAGTGAGGGAGAGAGAGAGAGCGAGAGATTCCGGAGGAGGTTCTACACTGCAGCCACCATGGGCTTATTGTGCGTCAGATCCCTGGAGGATAGGATGAAATGAGAGTATTATCAACGGACTGAAACCGGACCACGGGGAATGGCCCACCGTGGAGGGTTCCTAAACATGGTCCAAGTAGCTCTTTATCTGGGCGTGGGGAGCGCTAGGTGCTACGCCCCTGAGCTGATCGAACCCCCTGGGTCCTACAGATGACTCCAGCCCCATTGCGCCGCCGAGAACTGATATTTTAAAAGCGCATTCACCACCACGGAAGGGCGCCACAATCGCGCACCTCGCCGACACTAACAACCGTTATCTTTTATTTAATTGTATGGCTATTTCTTGTTTTCCATTTTATGAAAATGTACTTATTCTCCTTAGTTTGTTTCTTAGTTTATTTAAATATATAAGTATTTAGCTTTACAAATGAATTTTTAAAAAGTAATAGTGGGTGTTTTTGTATTGGAGTAATAATTGCTTTAAACGTGAATAACGTAAAACAAGATTTTCCAATACATGTGACCCGTTTTCTCTGAAACTACATGATTTATCTGGAAAAAAATTGTATCTCTCAGTACAAACAATTTCATGAATATGTAAAATTGCTTTAGTTCAAGTCTCACCAAATTGTTGCTCATTGTGTAAAGTAGAGAGAGCTACTTTGCACGATGATTCTGCGAATCGCCTACTGTCCACTACGTGACTAACTGCGGGAAAAGCAAGAACAGATAATTCCTTGATTGTATTGGAAGTTGCATTTTGCATCTGAAGTGGTAACCCACCTTTCATAGGCTGACCTGACTGTTGCAGTCCTGGAGTCAGGTTGTATTCGCCCCTAACATTGGAACCTTAGCTCCCATCTCTATGGTCTTAGTTAAAACGTCTTGTCCCTTTATTTAGGGACAGTAGTTTTTAACCAAATTTTCTTTAGGAAGATCATCAATTGGGTTTATCAAATCTTTTCACAGATTGATATACCTATTGAATGTTCATGATTGATAGAATACCTACCCAAATATAACATCCTCTAGAACAGTATTTATGTTTCATATATGGACATGTACATACTTTCATAGGTTAGGTGTAGTTGGTAGTCGTAAGATAAATTGAGACAGTGATTATTTGTCGTCCCTGCTTAGCAAAAGCAATTGTCTTATTATCAAGTATTTCTAGACAACCTACCATACCTTAATTAACTTGGTTACATGTTGTATATACGCCTTACTTAGCATTATTTCTCTTTATCATTTAACGTGTAATGTTAGCTATGTTAGCTTGTGCTAAGGAAAACAGAGAATTACGCAGTAGAATATCACAAAAGGCAACCCCAATTATATGTGAACACCTTGAGAACCTTCAGAATGTCTTTATGTTGCTTGCGTGCATCAGAGATATAAGTATGAACTCGGGAAAAGTCCCAAATACCCTGTAAAGAGGATATCTTTCTCTGTATTAGTTTATCACGTGATATCATCACGTGATCTGATGATGTAGGGTATAACTTTTAGCTCCAAGTGTCAGCCAATAACCGTCAAGGAAGACACTTTCCTCAGATGTATACTTAAGCTGCAACAAACTAAAATCCACGCCACTCATCGTAATGAAATCGCGCCAGAAACATTAAGTGGGTGATATGTATACCTTTAATTTGTTTTTTGTAAGAGCGTGTGAAATGTAACAGTATAAAACTGCATATTCTTAGTATTCTAACATGTCTTATTAAGGTTTCTCGGAGTTTCAATGTGCTAATGTTCAACTGTGTACACTCACTGTTTTGTCGAGATGACTTCACTATGTGTACTGTGTACTAGAGTGAACAAGGATTCTGTTTTCCGTTATTTTTTGCTCATCCAGTAGCACTACCTGGGCACTTTTCCTGTCATCACACCTAGATTAAGTGTTCCACCGAATCCTGTACAGCAAAGCCGAGGCAGAGAAACATTATCTACAACCAGGTATGTGCCCACTTAAAACAGATCCTGCATCAGTGCGGTAAACTCACTTAACCATCTATACCTATATACTGTCTGTTGTCACTCTACAGATGCGTTCAATGCAACAAAACTTAGTGAGGCCGAAGGTAGCCGAACTAAGGAACAAGAAAAAAGTTGCAGCTATTGTGTATATATATATGTATATATATATATATAGAGAGAGAGAGAGAGAGAGAGTAACGACGACAAAATACATGCTAAAATAATGAAAATTGTTATAGTATTAACATAATAATACAGCAAGCTCCTTATCTTAGTTAATGCCATTGTAATCAAGTTGTAAGCTAACAGAATGAAATTAATTTGTAACGAAAAACGTATATATTTATAGCAATGAATATGAACAGACATTCTGGTATTTAATTGGTATCTAATGGTAAAAAAGGTCCTTCTCCTTGGTAATTGTCATACTGACTTGTTGGGTTGCGTAATGCCGCTACAAATTGAATTTTCCGAGCGCAGAGATTTGTCGAAAATTAAACACTTATTCCGCTATTTTCTATAAATAAGAAAGATTTCTCCCAGGCAAGCACAAATGTAGAAGTCAACGGCCTATGTGTTGGACTGGTTTCTGTTATAAACAGACACACGACACACTGCAAGGAACAAGAGACTCTAAGGTGTTTTCCCACTGCTTGCATGGAGCAAGCCTGGTTATCATACTGGAAACTGGGTTCCACACTTCTACCTGTACTTCTCTTTATAATTTAGGGCCATACAACGTTTTCATATGTGAATAAATATATTTATAGAGATATACCGTTATGCGAAGTGTTTACCTTAATGCAGAGCACAATTATAAGAAAATGTATAAACTGTTGCCTCAAGTTAGCTGGATACTTGGGTTTTTTTCAAAATTAGGTCTCACTTATATCAGTCAGAAACATAAATGAGAGAAGCTTCAGAGACTTGTGATCCAGTACAAAAAATGATCAATATATGCAGATTTGGAATGAGGTTGAGCAGGTTACAAGGTTTAATATAATTATAGCTATCGTGCAACATACACACGCCTAATGGTATTCCTAGCCGTCATTGCTTTTCAAATGTTTCATATTATTTTACGTAAATGCACTCTTGCGGATTATTATTATTATTATTATTATTATTATTATTATTATTATATCATTGAGCTTTGTTTCGCATTACACTTGTACATGCTTGTAGAAATGGGCATCATAAACATTTAAAACTGTCACGGTGAAATTAATTGTAACATCCACATGTGCTGTTCTCTGTATAATACTACAGGAAGGTTTACCTGCGTCCTGTAAGTGGATGGAAATATTCAGACATTTTGTCGTAGTAAAACTCTGCACACCTGAAGCGAAGACAATGTTTTCTGAAATGTTGAGTTAACTATACGTTAGGTAATGGGATTAAAATCTATATTCGTGTTCCCAATAATGAGATATCCAACACAATTAATATCCATGGCACATGCGGAGAAGGGCATGTTAAGATTCTTTCCAAATGATTTATGGAAAATCATGTGTTTATTATCGGTGGCATGTACGAATCCCTTGTTTGTCAATTCTAATATTTATGGTGTTATTTCCTTCCACACTACTGAAACTCGGATCTAGATGCATGTAGAGTCACTTAGCATCATCCAAAAGTCCATATTCAGAACATAAGCTAACAGCTATTTGAATTCAGGAAGTGAAATGTGACCTGCCTGCAACAATAAAGATTTCAACGCACTCATCTCGAAAGCTCTGCTTCATTTCTTTATCAATGCGAGGACTAACCTGAGTGTATTCGTGTGTTACAAGAACTGAGTGCGTGCTTTGTTTTTTTTTTTTTATTATTATTATTATTATTATTATTATTATTATTATTATTATTATTATTATTATTATTATTATTCACAGTTTTGTGTGAGAAGCGCTGAGTAAACCTTTGTGTATATAAAGGTTCTTGTCTCTTGGTTCGAAAGTTCAGCGTATACAGGTGCAATTACGACTTTCTTTTCTTGTCGACAGTAATAAATTCAAAATTTAATTTTTTCTCACATCTGCTTGAACAATGTCTATTGCTAGCCCTCAAGCATGCAGTTTTGGTGACTGTGCTTCTGTTTGAGGTAAACACAACTAAACCTTCTCCAACATTAGTGTTTACATAAAGAATACACAGTCTTCCTTCAAATTCTTCAAGTGCACACCGCTAAGGGCAGAGTACGCCATATAGCAACAGTGGTGGAAACATCGCTGAGGGGTTGTTTTCTGCTTGCTTCTCTCTCATCGGGAACACCCGCAGACTCACAAACTCATCTTCACCTCAAAACTAGGAGGTTCTATTGCACTAGCGTAAATTCTTGCCGCATCTGTGAACTATTTAATGGTCAATATGCTAGTATTTTCAAAATAACTGCCTAAAATCAACGGCAATATTTTGATCTCTGCAAACAATGGACAATTGAATGGAGCTGTCAAGGACACGCGATTTACTCGTTCGTTTGATATGATGCATAATGGGTCTCGTTCGTTTCTTCTAGCCCAACTCGATCAAGCACCAGCAAAGAATATACCGAACTACGGTTCAGAGTCTGCTCCATAAGTCCTCCTTGCGGGTAATGGACATTTACTCATTCGACCACTCGCTCGTTCGACAGTTCAGATCATAGCGTTGCCACGCGTATTGCTCATTTCCTAAAGGGAAATAAATGGCAACTAGAATTGTGAAAATACCGTATCATACCATATCATAGGGCCCCTCAAACGCGTAAAATCGCAGGTCTGCAAACCAAAATGCGGAGATGTTGTACACCGTGCATCGCTCAAAATGGGCTCAGCTCGAAAATTTCGCAGCGAGGAAACAGTAATGGAGAAAGTGAGGAAGGGGGAGACATGCGAACCACGAGATAAGCATACGAAAGAGAGAAAAGGCACCGTTGCTCAAAATTCAGGAATGAGTCTTTGCACTCTGGTCAACCTAGTGAACTCATCCTTTGCAGCTTGCACCGTACAATGTATCGGCGCATGCACAATGGGAGACCCTGCCCAACACCAAATGGATCAACTGTCCCGTATTTGAGACTTATAGATATCCCTTCGTTCGTTAAAGGAGTTGCAGATCTCAACGGGGCTGTTTCAAGTAAATCCAATGAGTGGGGACCTGACTGAGCGACCATCGTTTTATCCCTCATGCTTATCAGCGGCGACGGTGAGCGGGTTGCATGGGGTAAAATGAAGACCGCGCTTGCCAGTTCCCCTCTTGCCGACTTTAACTTGAAATAGCTCCGTTGAGCTCTGCAACTCTTTTAACGCACGAAGGGATATCTGAAAAAATTCAATATGGGACATTTGGGCCAGCTAGTAATACCAAAGAGCGTGCATCATACTGCATTAATCCTAGTACATAGAATAAGTGTAATACATGTAACCTGCACTACCGTAACAATCGGCCATCGTGCACAACCACCAGGTGACTGCAGTGGAATAATGGTGGTTAACTCAGACGAATTTGAAGTTAGTGAGAACAGTCTTGTCAAGATATTTTATAAGCTGCTGCTAAATATGTCGCACTTTCTCTGATCAAGAAGAGTGTGTTGGAAATAACCGAGAAGTTCCCTGGTATCATCTTTAGCCGCGAGTGAGAGCAATTACTTTACCCATGGCTGAACCATACAAAACCAATAACAGACTTTCTCTGGTAACAACCCAGTGAAGTGGTCTCGCGGTAAAGAGTCAAATCGCAATCGGGAGGTTGAGGGTTCGATTCCTGTGACCGACCTATCTGGTCCATGTTTGTTTGTTTGTTTTTTTTTTTTTGGCGTTTCTCCGTGTCGCCAGGTAAATGCTGGGTAGATTCATTGAATCCCCCGAGTTTTCCTACCCACAATTTCCTGTTCCCTTTAATTCCTTTCCATTTGTTTCAGGGTTGAAGGGCCAGCCAACCGTCTTCGGAAGGTTGCGCCTGAATTCAGCTTGCGAGCTGAAAAAAAAAAAAAAAATATCCTGGCGTCGTCGTCGGTATCAATCGATTAAGACCTGCCTTCGCGGTTTTCAGTTCCGGGTTCCCTCGGTGGACCACCGGAAGTTCGGGAATCGCGATCAAGGATTGGACGGCGTAGGAGGCGTTCCATCTGTAACCTTTAGGGGCCCCGTGTTTTCAGCCATCATCATCGGAATGTGATCGCCCTTCGTGACTCTCCTCTCATCCTTCACTACTTTGGGTCACGTAAGACACGTAAGACACACGCGCAGTGCTGTGTCGCAGTGACTGTGGGCCCCATCTGCGATAATCATTGCTCCTTGATTCTTCTGTGGCAACAAACGAAAAGCTGATTTCAGTGCAAAAGAATTTCCGATACAAGGATGACCGTGCAGGTGCACAGTTGAGAATCAAGACTGCAATAGCCCGCCTAGCTCTGAAGTGTGGTGAAGGCGTGTCTATCTAGAGGTCCCGAGTTAGTAAGGTTTCTTTCTCGGAGCTTTCCCGCATCCTGAGAAGAAGAACATCAAGTAACTTTAAGTTCCGTGCTCTCCGAGCTCATTGGAGCGTCATTTCGTGTTAAAAGATGTTAAACTTAAATATATATATATATATATATATATATATATATATATATATATATATATATATATATATTTATATATATAGAGAGAGAGAGAGAGAAAGAAAGAAAGAAAGAGAAACACTGCAATTGCCCTCTGAATAAAAGGTTGATTAGCTTTAGGAATTGTTGAATAAGAGTTGCGTTGCACCTTTTCAAGTTTTGAAATACCTTTTAAATGCTCTTAATGGTAATAATAATAATAATAATAACAACAACAACAATCACAATTCTGGTATAAAATATTTTAGCTTTGTTTTCTACGTTTTCGTGCAATCTCTCGTAGTTAATGTCATTGCTATTTTCTTCGGCAAGAATAAGTATGGTTTTGTTTGTTCTTTTCTTCAATAAACTATAAGCTAAGTCAATGTCATTCAAAATAGTGTCATGGTCATTTCATTTTTATTTTACTTTTGCTAATACTGCTTTCATGTGCTTAAATTAGTAGCAAATGGTAACTAATTCGTGTTTCCAATAAATGTACGTGTATTAAAGCTATAATATTACTGAAATGACGAAGTGAGTATCATTTTTCCAAAGAAAACCTGTTTGTATTCCGTAGAATCTTAATTTCACCAATCCTATCTATTTTACGATTGGTATAACGTATTATACGATTTGGATTATACGAAAACTACAGCCCTGGTTTTAATCCATGCCTCAACTATAATGAATAATATTTTTTGTTGTTGTGTGTAACGCCCGCTTTAACTACTTATGGCACCGCAGGCGGTGACACTGATGATACATGAATGCTGATGGATCACCGGTGGAATGTGATGGCGGAGGAAATAGGAGTACCCGGAGAAAACCCGCCCCAACGCCGCTTTGTCCACCACAAATCTCACATGCGGTCGCTTGGGATCGAACCCCGGCCGTCTAGGTGAGAGGTGAGTATAATGAATGACAGGGGCATATACCATGCTACTACGATTTCAAATATGTTTGCATGTACTGTTGAAGTCCAAAATTCTTTTATTATATTGATACTGAAATTATGTGTTATCAAGTTTTATTCCGCTTTACCCCTAAGTACAACAATATATAAAATATCATACAAGTTTTATAATATAACTTTTCTTTCAAAATTTAAATTAGAGGAAAACTTAACTCAGTCACGTATATAAGCAATGAGTTAAATAAACATTACAAATTATATTACCTTATATATATATATATATATATATATACACATTACAATATATAAACAATGATCATTTTTAATTTCAGTGAATTGTAAACTTACGTGAAAATAAAATATTGTGTCATTGCCAACACTAAAACAAATCAGGATATTTAACTCAAAGGTTGTTTATTTTATTAATGTTGTTTAATATGTTCAATCAGATACATTACTGAGAGCCCCTGATCTTGCTCCCACACAACTTTCTTTACTTCTCTTGTAAAATATTGTTTTACAAACCCTTATTCTTCTATAAACTTCATGTTAATCCAGACAGACATTTTCAGAATTTATCATATTACACGTGCCTTTGTAATTGCATCTGGATTAAAGGAATATAGCAAACTTCAAGTGAGTTAACTCTCTTAGGAGCGGGTTGCTATGTGATTCTTTGAAATACCGTTCTCTTTGCATGGCCAAGAGAAGAATAAATAAAAAAGAAGAAGAAAAATAATTACTTTTCCTTTAAGCAAAGTATTATTATTTTAAAATTCAAACTAATGAAGAGGAAACCTCGGAAATATTTGTTTTAAAGTAAATCTAAAAACACATAGTTTCTTATACTGTAAATGGTATTTATTTTTATTATTATTATTATTATTATTATTATTATTATTATTATATTTTCTTCAACATTCCTGAAACGCTTCCATACATCGCTCCTTCCGGTTTTAACTAGCTGATAAACTCCTTTTACTTCTAAGAAAACGTTTTCATTTGCAAGTATCAGTTTTCTCCATACCGGTATATCACGTAAACCTACGCTACGGCAACAACGCCAGTGTATCAAAGTGAGCTAGCCGTACCCTTGCTTCTGATCACAAAGGTTGTTCGAAGAGAAATTGATACACCCACTTGTTCGGTGTCCCATCCGAAATGGCCTGAGAGGGGGAACATCTTTCGAACTCTGGTATGCTCGTATACACGAGTCCATTTGTGTTCCATGGCATTAATTATATAAATTACTGACCAAACAGACTGACCAATGAACAGCTCCTAGCTGTAATCCTATGTGGGTCTAGGCGATGACTATTCGCAGCTCTGTCGCACTGAATGCTTGTCTCTGCGACAAAGAGCTTAACGACTTATGGCAGACTGTTCCAGCTTGGGTGCTCGACACGATAGAAAAATACTCGCTACTCTCAGGGGAGTGGTTGCAGAAGACAATACTGATTGGAACTGGGGATGAGCTATCGTCATAGCTGAATCAAGTGTTGGAATGAAGTTTTGGGAAGCGCAAAAACTTTTTCTAAGACCTTCTCTCAGTGAGGCATTGAGCCGTGAACCTGTGCTGCGTAAGTGTAAGTACTCTTACTCAGCCGAGTAGAGTTGGAAAAACCTGATTTATGGAGTGACCACTCCAGTTGTTCTCGACATTCACACGTGATGAACGATGTTCGAAATTTTCACTCACAATAGATCCACTTGTTTCTAATTACTAATGCCAGCACTGTGTTTCCCCCGCGGGGAGTACGAACCCCAATTTTTCAGGTATGGGCTCTGAGTAACTAAACTGACTTCGTAATTCATTATTGCTTCAAACGGAAGAACCGTTGTTGATTTAACGTGTACTGCGTTTTCAAAACGGCTGGTACAAAATATCGAAAGCAGTTAGTTACCGTTCATAAAGGTCAACTATAGAGAATAAATGTAAAATATTTACTCATCTCATGATACTGAGTCAACACTCTCTAGTATGCCGCTTAATTGACGTTAAACTGGAGAACTTGGACATTTTTCATCCTAAGAAACACAGAAAGAAATGCATCTTTACTACTTACTCCGTGGAGGATTGGAATATAGCACGAAGTCAAAAATGGTACTGTCTCCCTTATCATTAAGTTCTTTGGAAACCATACATAAAACTGTGTAGCAGTGATGGTGGTGATGTTTATAGTACTGTGATTAGGCACTCAGTTATAGTAGGTATTTACCATTAATTTAAGTTTTTATATATTTGTCTGCTTATTTGCATAATCATTAACTTACGCTGAAGCTAGTGTGTCAGTCAGTATGCTATTTAGTTTGAAGCGTTATATATAATATTGTATTTCTTCATTTAAAAAATCTGATGACTTTCTCTACCCGTTCTGCAAAAATCTATTCTTACAAAAGAGATTTTTTTACCTACATCATGCTAATTGAGATAAGCATTAGCAAAAATGTTCTTACTACTTGATTCCTTGTAAGCATAAGGGAAATATGGCTAAGGCGATAATCATATCTATTAAAAGCTAGTCGCTATGTGAACAACTGAATTTCGGTTAGCTTCGCAAGGCCAGCAGTAAACAAAAGCGAGATGAAAACAAAGGTAAACCAATTTTGAGAAAAGTTACGTAGTTTAAACCTGAAACCAATAGCAAGGAATATCTTGGAAACGTCAATTCTAGAACAAAAATGCATATGACATAAATTGCGTGTTTTAAGGAAATCTAAATGTTTGCGGAGTTAGGTCTTGTCTATTTCCTACGGTCCTCCTCCTCTTTCTTCTTCTTCTTCTTCTTCTTCTTCTTCTTGTTCTTCATCTACGAGACAGATTCCCGTCATTTCTCCGGGCACATTTCAGCCTGGGGCTTATTGTGCTATCTGTATCATTTAGAGCCAACCCATTACACCTGCATTCCTTAAAAACGAGTGCAGCCTTGCAATGGGTATGGATGATGCTTCTTCTGGTTCTATAAATTGCACATGCCCATTTCTGCAAAATTCATCCAGAACTAGCAGGTCTTCAGAAGCCATTCCGAGAATATTCAAGATATACATTTATTTGTGATGTAAACATCTGTGATATACATATAATATTTAATCAAATTCGTTAGAGCCATTTGTGAGGAAAACAAAATTTTCAAAAAAAAATTCCATGTAAAGGGTAGTTTGGCGTAGAGGACTTTCCTGAAAATATTTTTGACGCATCCTTGGAAGATAATAAACTTAAATGTCAAGTTTGGTAAGTACAGATATTTTAGTTTTTGAGCTTTACTGTCCACAGCCACACACACACATATGAACCGTTTTCTAAAATACTTTTTTGAACCCAGGGACTTCAAAACATATATTTTTCGATGAAATCTCCGTATAGAAATTTTGGGTAGAATATAATACCTACTCTATACTATGTACATAGTACTTGTAGAGCAAGTAAAAGTTGTGTAGTTCTCGTTTTAATCAAAATATTTCTTTTGTGTTATATTCTTATGCAGTGTCACAGGAAGCTATAAATATAACAGTTCACTAAACTTACTGAATACATAGAAAATTATTAAACAAAGTAACATACTCAACTACTCAAATCTGTAACGAGGCACAATCTCCAAATCCTTTAAAAGCACATAGAGACTGCTTACACGGATGGGGTTAGTGTATGTGCATTCTAATCTTAGTTGGGGATAATTACGTATTCTGCTTTACACTAAGAAGAGCAACGTAAGGAAATATACAGCTGCATGTACCCTAGGTTGATTTCAGCTGTAATTTCGTCAATTTCATGGTGAATCCTTTATCCAGCCGTTGTGGAAATAACTGTTAAGGGACAGATCGTCATTGCTGGAGGTTTGAATTAAAATTGAGTTTTTACTACCACACAAAGCAGTGGTGGAGTAGTGTAGTCTAGTGGGTGCATTCAGGGGAAGCAACCAAAGCACTGCTTCGGTAACAACTGGGATAATTGTGAGAATTGAACCGGGAATTTTTCTCAGAAGGCTAGCATACTAGCACGACCGAACGACACGGAGACAGACAATATGCAGCTGTATTTACAATATATGTCATTATAATCACATAGTTGTTGAAAAATATCTAGATAAGTCGTGACGCATCTCCCCAATGCAAAGATCTAATACGTTACATTACCGAAAATTGTGAGCCAGCTGAAGCAACTTCCCCATTGCTTCAACTGAGCAGCGAGAACTTCTTGCACGCGCACCTCTGAAGGTCAGAGTATGCGTGTTTTCCTGCTCCAAAGAAGCCAGCTTCGGAGAGAAATTGGCAGTAATAAAGTAACGTAGAATATCACTGGTAAATGCATTTGAGAAATTCGGTGAGCAACAGTCAAACACGGACTGTCTGTTAAGCATTTACGATCAGCTGCACCTATAGCTGCTTTTTATAGATTACAGAATAGAAATTGCGCTTGACGACCAGCTTAAAATGAAATATACACAATAAAAAAGAAATCGAAACAGGCTATCTCCAAATGGCTTATTAGTGCAGTAAGTTTTCTAAAATCCAAGAATTGGCCTTTCGAGGACATTAAACTACAAATTCTATTAATCAAGGCAAGTGTGTGGAATTGTTGAAATATGATCCTCTTTTAGCGCAGTACTTATTTCGAAATCTCTACTGTGTTGAAACGATTTTGTAATTAAATTCAAAATGATATAATACAAGCCGTGGTTTCGACGGTTTTGCCAACTATAAAACATGACATTGTGGACATCCTTTTGTTCAACACAATGAAATTACTTATCAAGATTGTTATTTACTTGGAAAAGAATGACTTACCTGCCAAACAACAGTTAGGTTTTAGAAAAGGAGCAGCAACAGATAATGCAACCTAGAAGCTCACGCATACCGTGAAATGAAAAGGAACATGTCGGTGGAATCTTTTATGACCTAGCGAAGGCTTTTGACTGTGTGAATCATGAGATTCTGATAGCTGAACTAAATTTCTATGGAATAAAGAATAACGTATTAGATTGGTTCATTTTATAACTAGAGAAGAGAAAACAAAGGGTCGAAACTAATAACTCCAATGGGTATCAAAATAGTGCCTCAGAATGGAAATCAGTAAAACATGGTGTTCCCCAGTGATCGATCTTAGAGCCTCTTTTGTTCTTGGTTTACTTAAATGACCTCCCATTATACATTAACAGTATTGCAAGTATTTATTTATTTGCAGATGACACTAGTGTTCTAGTAACAAGTAAAGATTTTAATGACCGTGTAGTAAAACTAAACTAGGTATGTTCTAAATGGCATGTCTAATTGGTTCAAAGCAAAGAAACTCTCAATAAACCTTGAAAGAACAAAAGCAATCAAATTTATAACTATTCGCTCACCACAAACACATATAGAAATAGGAATTAATGATACATTGTTAGAACAGCTAAATGAAGTCACATTTCTTGGCCTTCAGGTAGTTAAGCATTTGAACTGGAAGTCACATATTAGCTACATCACACCTAAACTTAGCTCAGCATGCTATGCTCTCCGTGCACTGGTTAAATTTCACTCAATCGATAAATTGGTGTATTTTGCCTACTTTAACTCCATCATCGTATATGAAATAAGACTCTGGGGTAATTCAGTGGATAGTAAATGCATATTCCGGATACAGAAGAATGCTATAATGTTACATATAATGAAATTATATTTATTTATACATTTTAACACTAATTTTTTATACTCTTTGTTTTTATGTGCATACAAAAAAAGTGTTTTGGTAGAGCACTTTTAAGTATAGTGCAGTGGCGTACAGGCCTCGAAAGCAAATGGTGTGATTATATGTCTATTTTAGTGCTTTTAGCACTAGAGCTTTATACATTGGTTTCTTTCCGTAGTATATAAACATATGTATACATGTATATCCCTTGATAAGTCCTATGTTTAGTGGCTTCCTGGCCTAAACAAACCTACAGAATGCTTTCTAATCTAATCTAAACACCGTGAGCCGGAAAATAACTGAAGTTTGTAACGTGTTTAGTGCTATGTTAGAACACTCAAGAAATTGAACCATATATTTTAGTACCAGTGGAAAATTTCAAATTTGTTTTTCTCTTTGAAACATTTTTCTCTTAAAAATATTGATAAAATATTCATTTCCAATGATGTGTAAATAGAACTTCAAAAAAAAAAAAAAAATCGCCTCTCAATAGGAGCATTACATAATGAATGAGAACGGATCTTTTCAATAACCCGTGTCTCAATTAGAAGTATTCCAAGAGCAAAATATCGAATATAAAATTCTCTACTCTGAAGTAATTATTAACGTTGATAACTCTTTGGATGTAAGATTTTAAGGTTATTCCTCCCCTTCAAACTACACTTTACATGGAACATTTTTCATTTTTTTTTAAAAACCCTTAACGATTTTAATTAAAATGCCATATTTTAAAGATAACCACGATTGGTCGCGTGATCAACAAGCTGACTTCTTACCCGGATGTCCCGGGTTCGATTCCACGCTGGGGTGGGGAATTTTTGTTTCACCAGAATTATTCCCTATTCCCTACAGAGTCTAGTAGTATGTATGTGCGTATATTTGAAGAAAAGAAAATTATTAAATACCCAATGTTAAAGATGCTATAGTGAACGAGTTGTTTCTAAAGCAAAGCCCCCAATATGACCACATGTTAAAGGGAGACATATAAATGAATAATTTAAAAAAGGAGTTTAGAAATAAAATCACGAATGAACTTGAAATATTTATCATTAATTCAATGCTTAAAAGAAATAAATAAATCCGCGGTTTAAAATGCTAGTGTCATTCTGTATAAGTACCATTCCTGGATATGCATTTTCAGTAGAAACTTCGTTTTCAGCGCTGAAGAGAATCAAAAGTTGCTCGGAATTCTACTGCAGGAGAGACTACGAGAGATATATTCTCATTTTGTAATCAATTCAACTGAAGCTCGCTTACCACGAAAAGGAAGGAAAAGAAACAGTTCAAATGAAACAGAAAATTAACAAATTTGCTTTCCAGGAAGAAGGATGGCTTTGAATTCCCTTGATCTCACAGATGTGATTACCAAAGTGTCAAAAGTGAATTTAAATCCAGAAATTATCTATTTTCTGTTAACTTTTATTAAATATAGCATTTCGGTAAGTATTCTTTCAATTTAAACCTTCCCAGATGTGATTTTATTTTTAATATGTATGCCTTTAATTTAAACTACTACCAGTTCTGCATTTAATCTTTAATGTTCATTCCTATGATTTATACTATTGCTGATTCTGATTATTATCAAGGCAACGCTGTTCCCTGGTTTATTATTGTTTACTTAAAACGATAAAAGGTATTCATTGCTTCGGCTATCTGAATGTCACCGCATGCCACTGGTGAAGTGTAGTATAGTGTGTCGGTGGGGATTCCACACTTCAGCAATTGATTGGCTTTTTGTGCGCCAGTCCCCAGAAGAATAGGATGAGATTAGAGTAATTACAGCGGACAGCAGGAACCGATCGGGAGGGAGCTAATAGTTTTCAAGCAGTTCTTCATCTCGACTAGAGGAGCGCTGGGCACCTGCGCCTCAGATGTGACCAAATGCCTCTGAGCCTACAGACGACTTTCAAAGCCATCCCGCCACCGAAAGCTGAATTTCCAAATCACAGACACCTCCACGAGAGGGCGCCACTACCGCAGCCCTCGCCGACATTTAAAATCCTGAAAGAAACCGGGTGGATAAAATGGAGATGAAATGAAGGGACAGGAAGATCGGGGAATGTAGAAGCTTTCCTAGCAGTCGCCTAGTGACCCAGGAAAGCCCCGATAAAACCCATGGGTCAGAAACGTCGGCCGCGGGGAACCGATCCAACGATCTCCCGAATGCCAGTCCCAGACGAAACGCCTGAGCTACCCGGCCGGCTTGGTGGTGCATAACTAAAAGCAACACAATCACTCTATTAAAGCCTCCTCTTCTTAGTTCACATACGCAAAAATCAGCATGAACTGGTTGTCAGTTAGCCTGTATGTACTTCATGTGCTTCAGAACTTTCTGTTGTTTCCTTGGCACATTCAAAGAATGCTGAGAAAAAATAAATGTAATTTATATAACCTCTCCGAAGATAAGTGTTTTATCACTCAGTTTATGTTACTGTATGTGGTAAATGCTTAGAAGAGTCAGAAAATATTATGTTTACATATTTTTCACTACAGTTGGAGAAGTACATTTAATCCGCTTTAAAAGCTCCAATGTAAACGCTATACAAGGTATACATTGGACTTGCAGTTATGTGGTAAAGAAAATAATTTTACCAGAATTAATGTTAGTTGAATCAACTATTTAAGCACACTAAAATATTTTTGATCCTAAAAATTAATTGTGTATTAAAGTGTCGTTATATTAATATGTTATGAGTAAAGATGAGAAGCTTGTGCGGTTTGTCATTATACAGATGTATTCCCGGTTTCAGTGTTGACTTCCGACGTAAACAAATCACGCAAGGCGTACAGTCTGCAAACGAGAAGTGCAACACTTCGTTGTGCTCTAGCTATGACGACAAAAAGGGAAATGGCATGTGCGTTCCCAGTTGCATCTTTTTGGGTGCAATGTCGTTAGTTGTTTACCTGTCTGTCCACCTATGCTAAATGTCGAGTCAACGTATATTTTCTGTGATGCAGAAACCTCTCATCTTAGTTACTTTAAACGATATGCTATAAAGATTGCTCTAGCTAACAACTATATTCTATGTATAACGCACTCTACTTTCACCACGTAATGCAAATTTAAATGGATCACTTATATAGGTACTACAACGAATTCATACAAGTTATTCTATCTAGGTTACCTTGTTAGCGGTAGAAGTTTCCTAAATACTCTTTCATTTTTTGCAATATGGTCCAATTACATAAAACATGCTAAAAAAGCTTTATTTATAGGTCAATTTTATATCACATAATGAATGTTGTTAGTAATAGGCTCATTTAAAGAAAACAATACATGAAGGACGCAAATCTTCAAAACGTCCCTCGCAACAATGTACTTCAAAAGCGGCAAATCTAAGAATTCAACAAGAATTTCCCGAAAAACCCTGAATCTACTAATACAGTTGTTTGGCACAAACTGAATTAAATGATCTATAATGGACAGTTTATTCATTTTAAGTTTTGAATATCTTTTATAGTTTCCAGTTGCACAAAACTATTCTAAATTCAGTCAGAATGAAAAAGAGTCATAGATTATTAAGAATATAGGGGCGTTTATGAGAAAATAAAAGACTACCGATATTTTCTCCATGTAAGGCGATTATGAAATGGGGGGAGTATCATGGAAATACTTATCTTGTAAGTAATCTGTAAAAATGCTAGTGCTTAAATACAAAAGTTGGTATATATACACAAATCAGAACCAATTATGGGCACGCAGGCGTTAATGTTTTTCTAATAATTGTTTCTTAGGCTCTGCGCATACCAAAATGCACATTTCCACTGAATTTTTTTTATATAGAATTTTAAATGGAATATAACTACAACATGTACTTTTATAAAAATACAGAGAAGAAATCAAAATGATACCTACAGTAACCTTCATTCAAACTACGCCAATAGCTTAAGAAATAGAAATTAAACAAATTAATTTACAGTTTAGGACACGATATTAACTTACATTAAACCATTCGAAATGTTCAATTCTATAATAATCCTTTTCTTTGAAATATCATACTTCAGAAATCATTCCAAAACCACGTAATTAAAAGGCAAAATAAAAAAGAAATATGTAGCATTTAAAAAGCAATGCTACCCTTTACGGTTAAAATACAAAATACCCTATTTAACTACGTTACGGGTTACTATTTCTTTCTGAAAAGTAATTATACATTCAGCGCTTTTATTCAAGCATTTCTATAACATCCTCACAATCCAATTAATGCATTAACGCATGGTGAAATTAATGTTCTGTTCACTACATGTGAATATTTTCTCTTGTTGCAACTAAGGGGCAAAACTGTCTTAAACAATCAAAAAATCACAATCGACAGCTGACGGAGGGAACATATACCACCTCGACCTGCAACAGATCTTTTATGCCCAGATCCCCGGGAAAAACGGGTGATTTAAAGGGACCATAGGAGACGTATTGACTGCATAAGGGCACAGAAGAGCCGAAAATTGAAAGAAGCGGATTGTCGTCACTTTCTTGTCTGTATTAGATTTCTATCCAAAATGTTTTAATTGTTGATATAGAATTACACCACATAGAATATTTTGAATCTTTAACAATAGAATTTAAAATGAAAATGTAAGCACGCAATTTAATATTACAGATTATAAACAAGTGATTCTAATACAACCGTAAGAAGTCGAATAATGTAACATTTATTTTAGAAATAATTTACAGAAACAATAAAATAACCCAAATTGTTTACATAAAATATGTAAAGAGGAAATAAATTCAAAACAAGAAAAAATATTCAGTACATAGCTGTTTATACTTCCTACTTTCTGTAGGAAGTAACAAATTTAGGAAGCAACCTGTAGGCAAAAACACGACCGTTGAACCGCAGTGCAGCGACGCGACATCCTGCCAAACCTTGACATTCACTGGCACGGGGAGCGATGACCGTTGCGAGCATGCGTATCACTTCCGCAGTGAGCGGAAGAGACGCCTCGTGCGTGTCAGCGTCTTGAGATGACCAAGTTCGTCGCCACCTTCCTCTCTACCTGATCAATAAGAAATATTGCCAAACCATGCGCTCTTTTCTCCCAGCTTCACAGCAGTTGATCAAATAACAGCTTTCTACGCTTCCAGTATACGTATCAGAACTAGTAAAACTAAAAAATGTGGACCTTTCGACGGCGGTACTAAATATGATGAGATAATGAATGATACTACTACTACTACTACTACTACTACTACTACTACTACTACTACTACTACTACTACTACTACTACTACTACTACCACCACCACCACCGCCACCGCCGCCACCGCCGCCACCGCCACCGCCACCGCCGCCGCCGCCACCAATAATAATAATAATAATAATAAAAAACAACAACAATGGCAACTCTTGTGTGCACAATGCTAGCATTAATAACACAGCGAATTACTGTCAGATAACATATACATAAATAGCCAAATCATCTCTACCAAACGTTATCTTCTCGGACATGCAGAACACGAAAATACCATTATTTTTGCTGCTTTATTTTCGTATCATCACGTAACGGTGTTGAGATAATTGTATAGCACCCTATATCGGAACTACTTGCTCTCATGGAGCACGGAAAGTCTGCTATGTCTTTGAGTCTAGGAAATTTTTTTCATTCCGTCACTCGGTCTTCTGCTTGAAATGATTGTTGAACACCAAAAAATGACCAGGTGTACACAATTTTCTGGCAGTGTCCCGTAGTACCTCATCCTATGAGGTTGGCATGTGCATGAGCGAATCTTTGTCGCAATTACGTGTCATTTTGCAGTAAACGACTGCTCAAACACTTCGGCCTCTTATATTTTAGCAGTCCAAACTAGGAGGCCATGTATTTGACCTTTTACATTGTTTCGATCCTGTAAAAAACTCCCTTAATTTATTTGTCTACGTTTGTGGAGAATATGGTGCAAAATCTTAGACCGAAACTATGACACTATCGCTAACACAGTTACTGCTGTAGGAACTGCCAAGGAGCTCTTAACTGATCGGTTAAAACTCGCGCATTCGTATAAGTCTTTTGCCGTTGCAATGATATAGAGAGACCCTATTTTATATCTGTGTGGTCAATCTATCTAATTTTACCTAAAAAAGTTTTATAGCTTATTAAAAAAACAAAAAAAGAAAAACAGAGCATGCAATTGATTGTTTCAGTTGTCGGTCACGACGCGTTCTGTTAAACATAGTAATGCTTCAACAATTAAGGGAAAAAACTGAAATAGGTCTTTGGAAAAAGAATTTCTCTCTCTTGTCCTTAGTTCCACTGCTGATAGATCATCTTTCATTGATCTTACATTCACTGAATCTCAAGAACCTCACGTGTTATCACAAGTTGAATCAAATGGTGTGAGAGATTTCTAATCAACTAAAAAACAAGGTTACTTTATCATGTCGTCTTCAGGGAAGGAACTTTTACACCTGGCACACACAAAAAAAAAAAAAAAAAAAAAAAAAAAACGAATTCAGAATACAGGAATAAAATGTGTTAATATTTTTACAATTGGTTGCAGTTACCATTTCTGTTACTATTAAAAAACGTATTAATGATAAAATGGGAACACTTGTTAAACTACTCAGATTATGAGTGGCAGATTGGTGAAAGTCTAAAACTGATAGGTTTCTAAAAGTAATGAATACAGGATTTACAAGATATTGATGTTTTCTTTGCGAGTGGCACATTGGGAATAAGCGTAGGTAATCTTTATAAAATGAGTGGACATCAAGAGAAAATATTATAGTAGGACAACAAAGTGTGAAAGATGCGCCATCCTGATATTTGGTTATCTAAGCCAGGACGTAAAGTCCAAATTCATTATTTATTATTTAATTCTTCCTATTTAGTTTCTTTCCACCCATTATTTGCAGATTAAATTCTAATGTAGTTAGTTGACTAAAATTGTAGTATATATATTTTCCAGTATTCCATTATTCCTACTGGAAACTAGCAGTCCCATCAAGCGATTATGAGCTGCCATTTACTCCGTTTTCTTTATATTATACTATTAATAGAGACTGTGGACCTTCACAATTTATTGCGAAAAGTTTATCACGCCCTCTCAAAAATTGTAAGGTGGCAGAGATTTTCGGGCTTCAGATTAAAAATCAATGTATGTGAATTAAGTAGAATATAGTATTTTCGTTTTTGTAAACGATGGAAATTTAAGTTTGTTGTGCTGCGCAATGTTACCCTCTTGTCTTCAGCTGGAAACTATGTGCTGGAACAGCGATCCATCTTCTTTTATTGATTGGGAGTGAAATTTCTAATTTCTATATTTTTTATACATAGTTTTGCGATTTTTACTGTAATTTCATTGATGTTATGTTAATATGGATACCAAATTCCTTAAAGCACCATGTCGCCCTCCGTTGTGTAATGGTTACCATGCTAACTTCATATACCCAAGGTCGCGGGACGATGGATTTTTTCGGGCGTAAAAATCCTTAGCATGGCTTCCTTCGGAAGGGAAGTAAAGCCGTGGGTCCCGTGTCGTAGATTTACGGCACGTAAAAGAACCTCAAGCCTGATAGAGAGGCCTCTGAGCAAAATTAAGCGGTCTTTCACGCCCAGTATAGCATGGGACACTGAGAACCACAGCAGTTCAAGAGCGTCCATAAATAAAAAAACGCCATTAAAGCACCGTAGAACCAAAAGGTTCTACACGCCTCAAGATTTGAGAAAATTGTTTGGCATTTTTGAAATTGCAGTTTTGAACAACACGCTCAAAGCTTAAAGCGGTTATTTTTAAATGTCTTTATTGCTGAATTAGGATAATTAATTTAAAATAGTTAAAAGCGTTAATCTCTAAAATTAATTATTCCTTCATGAAATATACCTATTTTGAAAAACTACTATTGGTGTTAGAATAACTTGGTTGCCTTTAACATGACAATAGATACCTCTACATATTCGGGGAAATTTATTTGTATTTGAAAAAAAAAACAGTGACAAAGGAACATTTTGAATGTGTGAAAAAGTAGTTTTGAAGGAAAAAAACTGTTTATAATATAGTATGCAAGGAAACAGGTGCATTAAACTATCTTTAAATGGCTGTAGAGCATAAAGCAAGGGAGAGAACAGCTAAATCTTGGTTCTCTATGGTTGCCAAACGTTTCCAACGACCGTATAAAAAAGGCTATTTTGGATTTTTTAAAATGATTGCAGTCAAAATTTTACTCCCGGTCACCGTTACAGGAGTAGCGCCTTCTGTGCCTAATAAAACTTTCGAATGTTTATCCTTAATACCACGTTATATATCCTATTTTTTCCTGAAATATTAAGAAAAGCAACAAGGCCCAAAAATAATGTTTTCAGAATATGTACGTCTACAATGATAAATTTAAACGGAGTAACCAACCTCGTCTATCACGCTGAAATATTCGACCAAACTAGGTTATTAAAAATAGCCATTATTATTATTATTATTATTATTATTTAATAAATAATAATTATTATTTATGATCATGAAAATGTAGTTTCGAGAAAATGCTGTTTTATGAGGTAGAGGTCTAGGAAACAGGTGTATTTTGCTATCTTTAAATGGTTGTGGAGTCCGAAGCAAGGGGTCAGGCGAATGTTGATTTTCTATGAATGCCCAAAGGTTGCCGCAACCATTATTTTGCTATAAAAAGCGATTTTCGATTTGTTAACTGTAGTGAAACTTTTACTCCCGGTGTCCCTTAAGATACATCATTTCCTTCTTTGTTTGGTGCTTATGCTGAATCTAAAACTGCGGGATAAGCTGCCCAACAAATTTAGCCATTAGGAACTATCGGAGTGGATTGCTTTTTCAGTAATTCTTTTTAAAGGCAAGTCAAAACACAATTATTGTATCTGTATTTGGCGGATGTCTATCTTAGACATATCCACAGCGGAACGTAAATGTATTACACTCCATAGTGTTGAATGCTTATTTTGTTTCTCGCAATATGCAAAATTAAGCAAACACCACAATGTTGGATAAATCCAGTATTAAACTAATGATTAGTGAAAGCGCTTTTACATCTCTGAATATTTGCATGAAAACAAAACGAGGTTTCCATTATTTTATATGTCCATTGAACCATATTACAGACATCTAAAAACTATTACTTTCTATGGACAATATTAAACTAAACATTGAAAAGTTATAACAGGTTTAAAGATTTTTGGCCACGACAAAGTTTGGAGCAATGAATAAATACCTGTTGAAATCTTCCTCCTCCTTTTCATTATTATTATTATTATTATTATTATTATTATTATTATTATTATTATTATTATTATTATTATCATCAGTAGTAGTAGTGGTAGTAGTATTAATATTATTATTATTATTATTATTATTATTATTATTATTCTTATTATAGAATAAATTATTATTGAGAAACCATAAGGGACATTCAAAATTTACTTCAAGAAAATTGCAGATCTGATGAAAGCATCTCGTTTGTGGAAATACAAATAGTGAGTGTGTGAGCGTGTTTGTGTATGTGTGTGTGTGTGTGTTTACGTTACGGAGGGGTGTTTCATACTACAGCCGCAGGTTTATTGTACGTCAGACACCTGGAGGAAGGATGAGATGAGTGTAATTTCAGAGGACAGCCGACATCCGGATAGAGAGAAGGCCGTCGTGGAGGGTCCATAGCAGTTCACACGCAGTTTTTCATCTCAACGCGGGGAGGGCCAGGAGCCCATGGTTCAGTCCCAAGTGTACCTGAGTCCGCAGACAAATACTAATGCCATCCCGACGCCGAGAGCTGTATTTGGAGAGCGAAATCACCTCCACGAAATGGCAACTCTGCCGCAGTCGTCGTCGACACTTACAACCCTGAAAGAGACCGGTCGGAATGAAATGAAGGTAAAATGAAAGCAGTGGAAGTTCCGGGGAATGAAGAATTCTCTCCAGCATTCGCCTAATGACGCGGGAAACTCCCCCCCCCAAACACAATGGGTCAGAGGGGTCGGGCGTGGGCGAGGGGACCCGTACTTATGAATTGCCAGATGTTTTAAGCAGGCCACATGGAATGTTAAGAACTAGATCCTTTTTTTTTATAATGGATTAATAAAAATGGTGTTTAATATAACTAGTTTATAACCAGTTGAGTTCATCCCAGCCCACTACATGCTTCTGTGTAGCCAAATCAAAGCACATTGAAACTATTTTGGCAAATATTTATCATAATTTACAATAAGTAGATGGAAACAAAATAATTGATAGAGTAAATTTAAAAATGTATGATCACGGTTAGGTGCTGTGATTGTTCCACAACAGATATTTCGACAAATCGTTAGCCTATTAAGTTTTCTGAATGAACATTCGTGCTGCAAATGCATAACATGTATACTACAATATACTGCAGCTATTATAAAATACAAACCTTTTTTCATTAATTACCAAGACGTTTCAATAACTTTTACTAATATATAGTCTGATATGTGATTGTGTTGTTCATGGGGAAAAGTTTTTTATTTAACTTTTGAATTCGGTTAGAGTTTTGTAATTTAGAGAATTGTAAAATCATATTCGCTCTATTACAATGTGTGTACTCAACATTAGTTCAACGGTTTGGCATTGATTTTAATACAAATGCCGGTAAGGAGGACTTGTGAAACTGTTATAATTAATCTCTTTAAGCCATCGGAACGATCTAGCTGGTATTCATAAGTAAAACTTTGATTCTTGTCGAGTGTGTATATTTTTCATTTTAATACAAGAGTGAGTATTACATATGAAATATGTAAGACTAGAACAATTATCTCAGAAACCCCTAGCCTAATTAGATTTGATTAATCTTGATCGTGTGGATCACCGTCTTGAATTTCAGCAATACTCAGTTGCATTCTAGGACACCATTGCATATCAAATAAGTCCATAGTTAACTTATAAATATTACGGCGTAATAGTATTTCAACTATTCTGTTCGTACAAAATCAAAGTCTATATTTATTTTTAATCTGGATGGTTAGAACAAAACAAATTATCTTTAAATATTGAAAAAACAGCACATATATTATTTCATAAACCTAATACAGCTATTTATAGTTTCAGTCAGTTAATATTTAACAATAACCCACTTCTGGGAATAGCGCATACAAAGTTCATAGGTTTGACTATAGAGGAAACCTTAAATTGGTAAATATACACTCATAAGACACTAGTGTCCAAAAGTTAAGCATAATTCGGGAAACAAAGAACTGAAAGGGAAAACGGTGAGCGAGTGCCATTAAACGTTATCACAGTGTGTGCTTCCCCCTAATGGTGGTCTCTGATAGGTAAGCGGATTCACGCTTCTAAGGTCAACAAAACCAGAGTAGCAAACCAATACCAGAGTATCAGACCCAGTGCATAGCTCATTCGTTATTGTTCTTCCATTGTGAACAGAGAGTAGTTGCTTCACAAAGTGTTTACAAGACAGCACCAATTTGCCTCAAAGATGTCAGCTGGGCCCTGTTTTGAAGGTTAGAATCATCGCACATCTAGAGGTAGGTCAGACACAAACCACAGTCTCTCGGTTCCTGAATGTGCCACAAAGTGTCATTTCCAGGCTTTGGCGACGGTTCCAAGGAACAGGAGGTGTTCGTTGGATCCCTGTACAAGGTCGCCCACGGGTCACAACGCCGCAACGGGACCGATTTTTGATCATAACAGCGCGACGACATCGGAGGATGCCCGCGAGACAACTGTCTTCGAGTTTCGAGGGGAACTGTATACCGGAGGCTCAGGGCAGTCGGCCTCTATGCCAGACGTCCAGCAGTGTGTGCTGCACTCACTCGAATACACATACGGTCCCGTTTTCAGTGGAGTCAGCAACGTCAACATTGGACCTTGAATGAATAGAGGAACACGCGGTTTACAGATGAGTCCAAATTCAATTTGAACAATGATTCTCGTTGCACAATAATCTGGAGAGAACGTGGAACCCGGTTTCAGCCCACCAACATCGTGGAAACACGCCTTTTTGGTGATGTCGGCGTACGTGTGGGCAGACATAATGTTCAATGGACGTACAGATTTCCACATCTTCGACGGTAGTACTGTGAAAACCTAGAGGTACAGAGACGAGGTACTGGAACCACATGTGCGACTTTTCAGAGGTGCAGTTGGTCCACACTTCATCTTAATATACGATAATGTACGTCCGCATAGAGCCCACCTGGTGGACGACTTATCTTGAGAGGGAAGATATCCAGCGCATGGACTGGCCAGCGATGTCCCCGGATATGAACCCTATAGACATGCCTGGGATGCATTAGGAAGACGAATTGCAGCCCGCCAGCTCCCACCGAGGACATTTCCTGACCTCCGACGTGCTCTCCGTGAGGAATGGGAAGTGCTGCCTGCAGAGCTCTTGGACCACCTTATAGAGAGCATGCCACGGCGCTGCGAGGCCTGTGTAGCCATGAGGGGTCACCACACCCCATATTAACAGCTCAGCACTATCATTGTCATTGTGGAAATGATCGTGAGGTTTTGTGCTTGCATAAAAAGGTGTCTCTAAGTGTCTGCATTTCTCACTCTATTGCATTCCAGATCATGTGTGATATATTAGTAACAACATATTGCATTATGTTTAACTTTTGTACACTTGTAATAGATTGATAATCAAATATTGAATTATGCTTAGATTTTGGACACAAGTGTTTATGTAATAGAATTGCTCCTATTATAGGGATATTTGTTCGGCGTAAAGGACTGTTACTAATTTCTTACTTAAGAGTACTATTCTCTACGACGCCCTCGTAGAGCTTATATAATTGTATTTTTTGGGGGAGCGGCCATTATAAAAATACAGATTTGAAACCATTAAAAGTACTTCAGAACATGGCTATTGGGAATTTATTAGCATATTATTTAACTCCCACTAAAATCCTTTGTGAAAAATCTGAAATATTACCTTTGATTAGTAGTAAAATGTAATGCTGTTGTTTATATACTCAAAACCACACAAAAAACTAATTGCGACCGTATAGTAAAATATAACAATACAATCCATCAACACAATACACGCCAGAAATTGAACACTTATTTTAATCATTCTGAAAGTGTAACTTATGGAACAAAAGGCTTAAAACGTTTCTTAAATAAAATCTATAATGAATTTCCAGAAGAAATACAGAAAACTTCTATTTTTCAGAACTTTCAATTACAACTAAAAACAAATATAATTCAAGTTAAATTAGTGAAACACCTTAGTCCTGGCCTATTTATATTATTATTATTATTATTATTATTATTATTATTGGTGGTGGTGTTAGTGGTAGTAGTAGTAGGAGGAGGAGGAGGAGGAGGAGGAGGAGGAGGTGGAGGTGGTGGAGGAGGAGGAGGTGGAGAGGGTGGAGGAAGTGGAGGAGAATGAGGTGGAAGAGGTGGAGGAGAAGGAGGAGGAGGAGGAAGGGTAGTGGTAGTATTTTATCCTCATCGTTATTTTTACCCGTTAGTTTCACTGATATGAAATTTGGAAAGAACTAATTTGTGTTCATGTTTTGTACATACCTTTCCAAGGTTTCTACATTTAATTGCTTAATTTTTGTGGTTTTTTCTGTGTTATGTAATTATGTCGACTTATGATTTGTTAATATCGCATCTCTATTTGTATACAGCCCTTTAAAGTCAGCTTTGTTCGTTGGGATGTTTTATATATAAATAGACAAATACATGAACAAATAAATGGTTCGTCATTCTGAAATCCATTATATTTAATCAAAACGAATTATGGTTTTACTGTAAAGGACTAATATGACATGACAAACAAGACAGTAGTTAATAAAGAAATCCAGGGTTGTAATAACATTTGGATTACCTTAATCATATAGGGATAGAGAAAAATCTTGGGAATTTTGCAATATCATTATCTTATATTAGAACTCGATCAATGAAGCATACCTTTACAGAATTAAAAGGAAGCTGCTCTCATTACATAACGAGAGGTTTATGCTTTAGATAATAGCTTTCTCTCATGACATAGATTACAATTATTTAAATGAAGTCGGTCCCGACGGCCGCGCTCGCTAAAGTAGCTAGCTTTGGTGTTTCGCGACGCTTGGGGATCGTGGGTTCGAGTCCCACTTTGGGCATGGGTATTTGTAAATGTGTATAAGTATGTACTCTAAAAAGAAATCGCTAAAATAAATATAAATACAAAAGAAATATAGGACACAGAAAAAATAAATAAAAAATAGGAAAAGGAGGGAGGAAATATACCACCGTATTTTTCTCCTATTGTCCAAAATACATAAAACAGCGAGTACCTAACACTTTTGTACCCTCAATTCAAATAATTATTTGAAACACTCGTTAGACAAACAGCAAAATTAATGCTAATCATAAGCAAAAAAAAAAAAAAAAAAAAAAAAAAAAAAAAAACTAATTTAATTATGCTGGTCTTTCCTTAGCTTGTTGTATACTAACCAGGTATGTTGCGTTAGCTTAACACAGAACATATTTTTAAAGCATAAAGCATATCTAACGGTCCACATTGACTACATGGACATTTTAAACTGAAATTCTAAGAACACTTAAGCGTTTTAACACAACAAATTATTATTGCATATGGCAACACACATTTCTGTATTAATCGCAAATTAATATACACAGTGTAGATTAAGTTCGCCTCCAAGTTTGAACTTTACTTTGATCCTCTATTTTAACATGTCAGTTTGTGCAAACAGTAGGAAATGGGTAATGTGGGCGAAAATAAAATACGTTATGGAATTAGAAATGTGAGTTCAACCATTACAGCAAAATCGAACAACCTTAAAAGCGGTTTGTTTGTTGTTGTTTTTTTTTTTCCAAAAATAATGAATCTCTTAGAAATTCTATTCAATTATGAAAGCCGATCTATAAATTTCAATGCGCCTAGCCTATATGCGAATAATTATATGGGAATATATGCATTAGTGAAATAAAGGACATGATATTTTTATTGCCAAATTTTCAGCAAGTTACAGAGAAAGTGCGTATACTTGATTGCTAAGATAGCTTTCATAATATATACCAAAAATAAAATATTATGTCGGACACGCTTGTAACTTCGAAGCTCTAACTATTGAGCTATGAAATAATACTACTGACAACACTATCGTAGTCCATTAAATTGTTTTACACAAGTAAACTATTTTAAAATTGGTAAATAATATACTGCAATTGGAATATTGTTACACTTGATGCTATCATAAATAGAGTGATATTATATCGATGTACAATATGTGTAAGTAATGTGTAGCTCCTAATTTATTGAATCGCCTTGATAATATAATTACCAACAAGTGATGACATAAATAATAACTCTATCAGCACATTAGTGATTAAAACATGGGATTTGGAAATATGTACTAAAATGGTAGTATACTTAATGAGTGATTCAATGTTGAGTATATATTCTTTGAGATAAAGTTGTTTAATTAAAACAGCGCATCCCACAAAATAATATCTCAATTTGATAAGACATATAACAAACGTAATGCTCCAAACAATAGCATCACTTGAGAGAGGGAGTGAGTGGAATTGTGTTAATAAATTTCCTTTGCAACCACTATATCTGATTATACCATTAGATTAATCACAAAATTCTAATAGAATTCACATGCCACATAATAAAATCATATTTCTATAACCATTCTACTCTTCACTTAAGGAAGGAGGAGTATATCAAATCTGAGTGTACCATTTGATTTCAATCCGAATTCACATATTAAAAGTTTGATGTGCTCCTTTCACATGCCCTTCTATACGAGTTCTGCAAACAAATTATTATATATATAAAGATTATTCTTTTATCTACATCATGATCATCGGGATAAAAATAAGCAGAAATGGTATTATTTCTTGCTTCCATAATGTACAAGGGAAATAAGCAAATACACTAAGCTAAAGCGAAGGTTTGCTAGTATATAAAAATCATCCAAAATGAAGAGACCTTCAGAAAATTCAAAGTATACCTTTTATTTGTCATAAAAATATCTTAAACATATAGTATGTTAATCAAAATTGTTTGAGCCATTTTTGAGAAAATCAAAATTGTCGAAAAATGTTCCATATAAAGGGTAGTTTGGGAGGAAAATTTCCTTGAAAACCTTCGTGTTGCAAACTTGGGCAAGGATGAACTTAAATATTAAGCTGACTTTTCGCTTCTGAAATATGCTGTTCACAGACACACACATACACACATTGACCTTTTTCAAAAAATGTTTTTTTTTATCCAGAGGACCTCAAAACTTTTATTGCCAATGAAATCTCGTCATCGATTTTTTGGGTGGAACAGAATACTTTCCCTACCTACTATGTACATAATAAATGTAGAGAAAGTAAAAATAACATATCTATTTTTAAAGCTTTATATGAGATTTATTTGTAAACTCCCCTATACGAATTGAACATAATATAGCATCACCAGTGCTCACGCAAACATGGTAAAACCAATGGCATGACAAAAACAAAAATAAACCTTCTATTACTAATCCTTGTTTCTTTTAAGCTTGTCCCTTATCTCTTAACTGTCAAGTGACTAGTCATCTCTCATTGGGGTGTGGTGCAATATGCGAGGATCCTTCGTTGTAATACTGCCTCTCGGATGACGAAAGCACCTATGACGGAATGTGTATATCACTTTTATCGCCTGACCCTGCTCTGCATAGGATTTGTATATCGCATTCAAAGTTGTACTTAGCCAATCAGGGGAAAGGGGTTGGGAATTCTGAGAGGCAGCTTATAGGAAACAAGGCTTAGTTCACGTGACCATTAACGATACCGGGCAAACTTATAACGTTATAAGAAACAAGCCTTCAAGGTCATATTGCGTTTGTCTTTCAGGTGTCTTCTCTAAATGCTTTGTAGTGATAACATGATGTTAATTATTTACATCGCGGAAAGCTATTAGTTGAGCTCCCCTTTGCTTTCTTATTGTTTCCTCAAATAAAGGAATAAGGTATCAGATTTCTAAGTCAAATGTATTTTTAAGCATTAATGCCCGGACGGAAGGAAATAAAGTTAAACTATTGCTGGACTATAGGCGGAGACGTCAAAAGTAATAAACCACTCCCATCTTTTGTAGACAGCACTTTCACCGGCCTTTTATGTACCTGCCTGTCAGTGACCCTTGGCCGCTTTGTTTCGTATTCTTTCTAATTATATTGGTTCGAGTGAAGCCATCAAGGATTCCATGTCTTAATTTTTGTATTTAAATTCTTATACAGGAAAACTCAATTTATTTTAAATTACAGGCTTATTTCTATCCTATTACGATCATTTTTTTTATTTTCCTTACCGTGCACTATGTAGGTAGCGAAAGTATTGTACTCCACCCAAAAATTGGATACCGAGATTTCACGGAAATACATGTTCTGAAGAGACCTGAGTCTAAAAAAAAAATTTACTTTCGCTAGCACGTATATACAATGTAATTAGGAGGTACAGGAGAATTTGTATTACATCCAAAATTTTGATACAGAAATTTCACCGTAAAATACATGTTTTGAAGAGCCTAAACGCAAAAGTATTTTTATAAAAAGGTCCGTGTGTGTGCGTGTGTGTGTGTGTATGTGGACAGCATAACTCAAAAACGAAAAGTCGGTTAAATGTACCAAACTTTAACCTATGTATCTTTAAAGGATGCGACACGAACATTTTCAGGAAAATCTCCAACCCAAACTACTATCCTTTACATGGAAACTTTTGTAAAAAAAAAAGTGGTTTTCTCAAAAATGGCTTTAACATATTTCATTAAAATACTACGCGTTTAAGATGTTTCAAAACAAACGAAATGTATATCTTAAATTTTCTGGAAATAGTCTATGAAAACTTCTTCATTCTGTAACATTTGTAAAACTTGTAAACCGTAAGAGATAGAAAAACATTCGTTTCCTTTTCGTAGTTGGCTTATCTTCCCGTATTTACAGGACTGACACTCCCTAAGACTTACAAGAAAATGCCTAGGGTTCACAAGCCTGTCGGGGAGCCAACGACACGAAACCACAGAGTGGAGAACCTGGAACGAGTGGTCGGCGCCTAGCCAGGCATAAGCGCGAGGAAATGAACGATATGAAATGCATAATAAATGAATGATAGAAATGATGATAATGGAGCAATTGGTGGGATAAGTGGCGGGGAAACCGGAGGACCTGGAGAAAACCAGCCCAAACGCCGCTTCGTCCACCACAAATCCCACATACGGGCGCTTGGGATAGAAAAAACTCACACAGAATATGTAGATGTCGCTAAAGTACACAATTTAGGTCATAAACACTTCTTTTTGTGGAGTTAACCGCTTCCGAGATATTTCTTGTTACTGTTTTCAATTATCAACTACTAATTTTTTCTCAAACGGGAAGTCATCTTTCGTTTCATACCTCTTGATTTACTCCTAGCCGTGCAAAGAGAATTGAATTTCAATGTTTCATATAGCAACCAGCTTTTAAAATATTTGAGTATCGCTTTAGCGTAGTGTATTGCCGTATTTCGTTTCTAGTTAAAGGAAGCAAGTAATAAGAGAATTTCTGTTAATGTTTATCTTGAGTAACACAATGTAGATAAAAGAAAATCTTTTGTGAGAATATTTTGTTTATGGAACAAGTAGCAAGAGCTATGTGAATGAAACACATACGATTTTTAAAAGAAGTTCCATGTGCATGTGTGTGTGTGTGTGTGTGTGTGTGTGTGTGTGTGTGCAGCATAACTCGAAACCAAAAAGTCCATTTAAATACCAAACATAGTATTTATGTTTTGTATCCTTCAAGGAGGCGATACGAAGATTTGTAAGAAAATGTCTCCAAACTACCCTTTAAATGGATGATTTTTTAAATTATTTATCTTCTCAACAATGGCTTTAACGATTTTGATTAAAATAGTGTATATTAAAGATCATTAATTATTACATATTATACACTATCTTTAACATGTCATATAAAACGTATATCTTGAATTTGTTGAGAATATCCCCTGGTAAATCCTAATCAAAGTCGAAAACTTACTACCCAGAAAATGTATATCTTGCTAAAACTCACAATTTATGTCATATACATACACATTATCTAGGTAGGTATATTGTTTTTTTGGAGAGCTAATCATATCCACTATATTCATTGTTTGTTGTTGGTTTTAAAATTTGCTGTGCTTAAATTTTTATCAAATGGGAAGTCGATATTCGCATTTTTATCTTAATCATTTAAAGAGAAGGGGGATATCAATGGCATTGACACGTAGTGAGCGGGTTTTAAAAGATTTTACTATCGCTTTATCCTAGTGAAGTATCTTATTTCTCTCCTGCTTGGAACTAAATAATATAACCATTTCTGCTAAATATTATCTCAATTATCATGAAGTAGAATAGAGTAGAATAGAGTTTTGTAAAAAACAGTTTGTTGCAGAATAGACAGAGAAAGTCATGAGAACGGAACACATCAGAGTTTTTATCAGTTTTCATTTTAAAAGAGGTAGATCACAGTAAATGCTCAGGACATTCATCTTTAGCGTTGTTTACTTGCGGGCAAGGCAGCAACTATCTATCCCTGTTGCGTATAGCGCTGCGGGGATGCGATTGCGGACGAGAGCTGTATTGATGTTCTAAACCGAACGATCTGGCGGGTGCTTTAAAAGCACATAACACGGAAATCATTTCCGCGTGCATATTGTATTGCGAAGATTTCCTTAATCCATAGTAAGGGTAGTTTGTTTACAGAGCAGGTACAGAAAGTCATATGAATGAACAACATAAGATTTTTTCTCTCTAATTGAGTATAATATAGTTTATCTTCGTCTTTATCTATTTTTCTTACAAATGTAATTGTCTTATTGACAGTATCTAATATTTCAGACTTCACTGTATAACCCACCCATTCAAACTAACTCTCGTATGGAAAAATATCTATCCTCCATTTTATGTTAATATGAGTAACACAGAAATGCTAGGCTAATATTTGGAATACATATATTTTATAAATATTAGGGGAAAAAACTTGTATGCTGTCATAGGTAACTTCTTAAATATAGCACACTTCATCATTGCTAAATCAACCATATTACAAAAAAGCAACCTAACTTTGAAACTGCTGATAAGTTGGCAGAATCACCAATAGTAGTATCGAAAGTTAACAATATTATGATTACTGACCTTGGTGGACCGACGTGATTGAGGCACAGAGTCGTGAACCGGAGGTCCGTGGTTCAAACCACGACAGGATAGTCCTCTCTGACTGTGCATTTTTCTAAGCTTTCCTCGGTGTCCATTACTGTCAGTTGCCGGGTAACGCTCTAAACTCGGGCCTCTAGCTCTTCCTTCCCAAATATCCTTTCGCAATTATATTCCCATATATCATTATTCATCAATAACCTCTTTCTGTGGTGGCGTGTGTTAAACGCTGCGATCTCTCGGGCTACTCGTATAGGGTTGTACATCCTACGGTTTTATCTCGGAATTTTAGGAGCATTCAGAAATGCTTTCCGTTCCATTATGACATGTTGTAGCTTATTAACCGGTATGTGCTAATACACTATGTATGAAAACGAATGAAGAATTCACAGGCTATTTCCAGAAAATTCAACACATATCTACCTTATATTTACCATGTAAATATCTTAATACCATATAAGGTAATCAACTTAAGGTGATGTATGTATGAACTTTGACCAACATCGTGAAAGATTAAAAAGAATAATAAAAATTACGCAATAAGAATTCTAAAATTTAAGAAAATATATACATTTTTTCACTTGGCGCACATTAACTACCAATTCAGTGAAACTATAATCAGACATGCACATGCTTATTAATAAGTTCGCCCAACTTAAAGCCTTGTTTTCTCATAAATTATTTTCCAATACTTTCTCATACTCAAAAAGCTCCACATGATGCAATACTTTACTGATTTGTTTTAATATTTGTATACTGCCTACAAATGTAAAAGTAGTCATATAGTTTTTCAAAATAATGCTCAAATTTTGAGAAATAAATTATTAAATTTTAAAAATCAAGGGGCTTGGAGAGTACAAAACGCGCACATGTTTCTGCAACAGTTAGGGTTAATATAAAATTATGGTGCATGTGAGATTTGTGGTGGACGGGTTTTCTCCGGGTCCTCCGGTGTTCCCCACCAGTTGCACCATCAACACCTTTCCTATCATCCATTTCGCTTGCATTTAATATCGTCCAATTCCACGCTCATGCCTGACTAGGGGCATCCACTCGCTTCAGGCTCTCCAATCTCTGGTTTCGAGCAGTGTGCTTCCCGATCCTATAAGTCCTAGGGGTGTCAGTGCTAACTAGAGGGAGGGTAAGCCGACTATGAAAAAATAAAGTTATGATAAGGCATATTTATCAATCAATTTATTTGTAATAACATTTTAATTTATTGTGAGAATATTTTTAAAAATACATCACGCAGCTCATTTTATTACAGCAATGCATTTAGACAATGAAAGTATAATTTTAACAACCGTATTTGGTAGAATTTTGACTTATGACAAAAATATCACTACAATTGTGTATAGTAAACGTAACTCCATGGCACGACATGCCACAAGGGACCTTGGCCTACAGCCCGGCCTCTCCATCCCTCAAGGCGTCACGAATGTGGTGCAGTGCTGCAGGGTGAGATGTGATCAGCGCCTCGAGTCCCTCCCAGCCGGTTAATACGGTCTTCTCGATCACTACATCTCAATCAAGTAGCTCCTCAATTATCTCCCCAGGGATCTCATGAGGCTGAGTGCACACCGGACCATGTCTCCCAGCGGGGGAAAATTCTCTACGCCGGTGCCGGAAATCGAACTTAGATCTCCCGCTTGGCAAGCAGCCGCGCTACCACCGCGCTAAGGAGACGACCATTGTGAATAGTAACTGGTGTAAATTTCAGAAAGTTATCTCACATACTGTGGATGTTCCAAACTTCACAGATGAAATCGACCTACGATATAAAGGGTAGTTTGGGGGGGGGGTCCTTCAAATATTCGTGTCGAGTCTTTGGCATGTGCGGGACATAAGTACTAAGTATAACATATAACTAATATTTTGTTATTTAGTTATATTATTCACACACAGAGAAAACACAGCAATTTTCTAACTAATATTTGTTTCTACTGGGTGCATCCAAACGTGTATTTTTCATGGATATTTGATATAGAAGTTTGGTTGACACTGATCTGTATTGCTGACTGATCAATATTTGGGGTATCTTAAAAATAGGTGGAATACAATAGTTTCCCTGTACTTACTATGTACGTGGAAGAGAAAGTAAAAGGGCTGTTTTGTTCCAGGGGAGCTCAAAACTACGGCGAAACCTCCATATGGATTTTATGGGTGGAATATAATGTTATCCTCTACGTACTAGCTATCGGCGGAGTAAGAAACTTGCTCTTTTTCAAACAGTGAAACGTCGATATCCAATTTTTGGGTGGAATGTAATGCTTCTTCTGCCTACTGGGTAGGCGGTAGTGAAAGTAAAATGAATCGCTCACATTTGCCGCTGCTTCGTACATCTTGCTGCGCATGGTTGCGTGCGCACACGCTACAGCAGAGGCATCCCGTGGTAGAAAAGAGCAAATTGCTGCGCGTATGTTTCTCTGCTAGCAGACGAGTCAAACCCTCACCTCTGTGTTGTTGTCGCCGTGTAGCTCGAGAGTGTAGGGAAGGGTTTGGCTGGGCACCGTCATTTTGATGGGAACACGAAGTAAAGTGCGTTAATATTATTGTGCTTTTTGATTCGAGTGAGCTATGTGCATTTAAGCATTATCATAACTGAACAGTAGTGGAGATAAAACTAACCTCGTCTTTGGAACTAATACTTTGAAGTACAAATCATGAGCACCCCAGTGAAAAAGGTCCCAATTCACCTGCAGGTAACGTAGAACATATTTTTAACCTATTTTAAAGGTAGGAATAAGCTACAAATTAAACGTAATAAAATAACCTTCTGTGTTTGTGCCACGAAAATGTTATTTATAATTTCATGTAAACCCGTTTCGTGTCGCTTTTGGTTTTGGTCCAAGAATCGAAATGAAAGAATTTTTGAAATCGTAAGAGCTGCCAGTGCACAAAATAACATAAGACAAAACAAATAAACATTTTGGGGGTGTGAACCGGCAAATAAATTTTGCAAATGAAGCTTCCATTGAAGGGAACTTATTTAAATGTTACTAGAATAGGCAGGTGTAAAATTTATTTGGAATGTGATGGTTTGAACGCTTTTGAAACTCATCCCTTCTGCATTGATTCAAATTGGATTTTTATTTGAGAAATGCGAAATTAACAGCTATACGCATGGATCAAACTTTTTTTTTTAATTTCTTTATAGGAGCGAGATTTAGAGGATGAGCCTAACACCATTTAATAAAACATCGAGAATACGAATTTCAGATGTGTAATAATGTGCAAAAATTAGCGTGCAGTGTTAAAACTGCTACCAACGCACCAATTTCGTAGCCGACTTTTCTGATATTGACAAATCCAGTTAAAGATGGAGCCCACCCATTAGACGAGAGCTGGTAACAGTTTTCACTTATAGCTTTGCTGTTGGACTAAGTGCCTACCAAGACAAACTTGGCATGTGCAGAAAAGAAAATAAATCCAGGAAAACAGTATATATTTTCTAAAAAGTAATTTAATTACCTTAGAATCTATTTCAATTACGTTTGGTTTTGTTTTTCACAGAAAATGGTAAGCAAAACTAAAATAAAGTGTTATTGTACGTTAGAGTACACGAGTAAAAAGATAAGCTGGTAAACAAAAATAAGCAGGAAAATATGCAAATATATTTGTTTCAGTTGTAACTTCATATCGGGGGTTTTGACTTGTGAAACAAGTCATTCACTGTAGAATATTGCCATTAGTTATCTATTTATATCCTTAAACGCACACACATATTCACTCTCTCATGTGGGGGATAAGGAATAATTATCGTTAAAGAAAAATTCCCTGCTCCATCCGGGAATCGAACCCGGGACTTCCGGGTTAGAAATCAGCTCGCTAATCACTCGACTACGCAGTTAGTCTGTAATACAATATGACCTATGTATACAATTCTTTGCAACAGTATGTTTAAAATATGGATATGTCTGGTATCTAACGAGCCGTTGTTGAACATTTTTAAATTGCAGTAATGTAGCTTTACACACACTAAAGGTGGTCAAATTGAGGATATAGTTCTATTTATATCATATTTGTAACATTAACCCGACCAGCAGTAAAATTCAAAACTTGGAAGAAGATATTATCGAACTAGCTTCAGTGCTAGAAGGGAGTGGTCAGTACGTACGGCGCATGAAAAATAGGCAAAAGTTGCGTGTAGTCGGAATGTCTGCTACTCCTAATTCCTCTTGTGTATACGGTTGAATTTGAAGCGAGTCTTCCATGGCAGCTTCTCTTAACTTAAATTTGAAATTCTTTTCTTCTGAGAAGTAACGCCCATTCTAGTAGAAAAACTGTTTCATTTCCATTAAAAGTCGATACAAAATAAGAAAAAAATCTGATGTGTTACACTCACATGACTTTTTCTAGCTGCTCTACAAACAAACTTCTTACAATAGATAATATTTTTTTCAACACAATGCTAATCGAGATAAGCATTAGAAGAATATTCTCGTTACTTAGTTCCATATAAGTAAAAGGGAACTAAAGGAAAGCGCTATGCTTGATAGTCAAATGTTTTAAAATTTACCGTTATGTGATTTTCAATGCAAATCGGTTCTTTGCTTAGCCAGGAGTGGAACAAAAGAAAAACGGACACTTCCTGTCTGAAAGAAAGTATAAGTACTTTAAAATTGAAACTAATAACAAGAATATCTTGAAAACGATAAACTCCACGAAAAAGATGTATATGACATAACTTGTGTATTTTAACAAAACCTACATTTGTTGTGTAGTAAGTTTTGTATATCTCTTGCGGTTTACTAGTTATGCCAAACTAAGCAAAGCTCATCCAGAATAAACAGGTCTTCAGAAGCTATTTCCAGAAAATTGAAGATATACATTTTATTTGTGATAGATATGACTTTAATATGTGATATTTTAATCAAAAGCATTAGAGCAATTTTTAAGAAGAACAAAATTTTCGAAACATTTTCCATGTAAAGGGTAGTTTGGAGTGGGTGGGTTATCTTGAAAAATCTTCGTGTCGTATCCGCGGAAGATACCGAACTTAAGTCTTTTCGTTTTTGAGCTATGCTGCACACACACATACACACGGACCTATTTCTAAAACGTGTATTTCCTGTAAAATATCAACATCGAATTTTTGGACGTAATAAAATACTTCTCTATCGCTATGTACATTCTATATTAATATGGGGCTAGAGAAAGTAAAAATAAGTGTTTCAACTATCTGTGGCGCATAGGTCAACTCTTATGCCAAAATCTCTTGATTTTTTTTCAGTCAGTGCAGAAATCATTGAACTAAATTTACCATTTCTGTTGTCAACGATGTCTTGACTTCATTTCATTCCTTCTCTGTCACAATTTAATGCAGTTTTATTTACAAAAACAAAAGTTGTACTTCCCATAATATATACATGTCTAAATTAGTTTATAAAACAAGCTTTGTACGGAAATTATCAACTCTTGAGGTTCAGACGTTCTAATGAATGCAGCCAGATCGGCATTTATTGGTATAGAGTAGCGATTCTCAAGCTCCTACTGGCGCTACTCTTATAGATCCCCTGGAGTTGTAAAACTAGTGTCAAAACGCCGTATGATATTTTTATAATTATAAGGTATTAACAAGTCTATATAAACATTCACATAAACTTCACAACTTAGCTGGGGGTCTATAGATACGTTTAATTACATGCAATTGAATTCATTGTCACTGAATTCGCCTGAATAGTAATTTAAAACTAATTCAAATTACAGGGATACGAACAATACTGGCACTGCTATCAGTCATTTCCTTTTCTTTGTTTGAATAATGCCCTGTTATAAAGTAAAAAAAAAAAAAAAAAAATAAGTAAAGCTAATCGTGGCGTTCATTACTGTGTTTATCTAACTAAATATGCTAGCTTCTGCCAAGTTCATAACATCATCGATTTGCCGGAATTTCGTCTCGCAGAAGTTCTTTTAAATGCCAGTAATTTTCTGGCGTGAGCTCGAATCGACCCCATGACCTTGAGCAGTTAAAATCTTCAAATAACCAAGTGCGCCATCAAGCTGATAACTAAATCTGAAATACATGCTTATGATACAAAGAATGAACATAAATTCCAGTCTTAATCCTTTAAACTACAGATAATTAAGGTCTATGCATCTATGGAAATTCAAAAAGTCCATTTTTCTTCTTATTGCTTTGAATATGACTTTAAATATTAGGCGCATTCAAAATTTTACGGAGCTGTGACAAACCGTTGTTATGGTGCCTGTTAAATTTTAAATTCATTGTTAATCTCTTTATGCTGTGCTTAAGATTTAACCATCACTTTCTTTAGTGTGTCCCATTATTATCATTCTGATTATAAAGAACTCGGTAATAGTCAATTTCTTTCAATGTTTGCCTTGATTAGCATAGAAGAGTAGACCTTTTTAAGAGTGATTTGTAACAAAATATACAGAGAAATACGTGTGCGTGGTCTACACTAGATTTCGAAAATCATGAGCCCTTAAGCCCTTCTGAAAATTTGAAAGTAATAAGCTATAAAATGTGATCCAAGCAACATTATCTATATGCTGGAAAATAGTTTGAAGTGTAACGTGTTGCTTTATCTATATGATAAAGATCCAATGAAAATAATACTTTGTGCCTTTAAAGTTATTGACACAATTATCGTGTAACATGAAATTGCAAGTTCCACATCGCATAACAAAAAGGAAAATCACAGAAATTGGAAAAGTTTACCTTTTGTGCCAAATTCTGTAGATATATTGTCTAAATGTGTAGCATCATTTCATTGTAGCGGGTCTGTTTTATAAATTAACAGGATATAATAAGGAAGCAAGAAGGCAGAATTAAAGAGTGTAGTATATTGAGCAATCATTTCTGTTCCATAATACATACAGAATGGGAGGTAAGTGCAAATATTGTATAAGCGTTTGAGGCCAATGTGATGGTCCAGTGTTTGAAGTTTTTTTTCCTCCTCGCTATTTTTTTAAGTTATGTTCATAAGGAACCTGTCATGAAGTTTTATAGGATGGCTATTGTACCATATCTCAGACTTCCGGTGACTGTTTCACCTAATAAATCACACAATTGACCCTCCTTTGCCCTCTGCTCTGCCGGACTAGCCACATTAGATGGTGTGATATGACGGAAGAATACCGATCGCACTGATTCCTCAACCTATGTATTATTTTTGCAAATAGACGAGATCTCAAGTTGCTCAGTACAAGGAGTGGGGGGGGGGCGCCGTGGCCGAGCAGTTAGACCATTTGCCTATCACTTGGGCGGCCGGGGTTCGATCCCAAGCGACCACACGTGGGATTTGTAGTGGACAAAGCGGCGCAGGGGCGGGTTTTCTCCGGGTTATCCGGTTTCTCCGGCCATTGCATCCCACCTGTGCTCCATCTTCGTGCCATGTATAATCAGTGTCACCGCCTGCGGTGCCATAGTAGTAAAAGCGGGCGTTAAACTCTACAAAATGAGGAGTTGGGGGAAAGAGGCGCAGATTTGAAGCGATAGCCATGCAGTACGCACAGGAGAACTGGAACATACACATCCAAATTATTTATTAGTAAGCATCGTTTAGTTGCATAAAATATCCGACATATACGTGCATTTATATTATCAAAATCTGTATAATATACTCCATAATTATTTTCTCTGGTTCGTATTTATATAGAGAAGGCTATGTTCCACAAGAAAAATTGGATACCGTGATTTCACCGGAGGAAATACAGATGAATCCAAAAATCAAAGAAAAAATCATTTTTGGAAAACTGTCTGTGTGTGTTTGGGGGGGGGGGGCAGCATAGCTCAAAAACGAAAAGTCCATTAAATAGTAAAGTTGAGATTTAGGTTCAGTATATTCCAAGGATACGAAACGAAAATTTTCAAGAAAATCCCTACTCCTTAACTACCCTTTGCGTCTTAACATTTTTTGAAAATTTTGATTTTTCTTAAAAGTGCCTCTAACGATTTTGATTAAAATACCATATGTTTAAATATTTGGCAAACGAAATTTGTGTTGAATTTTCTAGGAATAGCCTCTGAAAGTCTCTTCATTCTGGATGACATTTTTATAGTTGGTAAACAGTAGGAAATCGACAAAAACTTAACTACATAAAAAAATATAGAACTCGTTACAACACATAGTTTGTCACATGCATTTTTTTTCTTCTTTTTTTTTTTTTGTAGATTTAACAGTTTTCACGATTTTCCTTGCTATTGGTTTCAATTTGAAACTGCTCAAACTTTTCTCAAACGGTAAGTCATCTTTTGTTTCATACCTCTTTTGTTTTACTGCTAGTCAGACTAAGGTAGCCGAATTTTTTCAAAGATTTCACTATCGCTTTAGCCTAGTGTATTCTCTTATTTCCCTTCTACTTACAAGGAAGCAAGTAATAAAACAATTTCTGTTATTATTCATCTCGATTAGCATGTTATAGATAAATGAATAATCTTTTGTATGTTTCCTTTACGAAGTGTTGAGAAAGACCCGCATTCGTCTAACTGAATACGTTCTAATTCAGGTTTAATTCTACTGGCCAAACTAAACAGCACAACGGTGGCTGGCGCTACGTTTCTGTGCAGACTTGAATTTAATAGGGATACCCTTAGCAGTCTATCATAAACTGATACACATTACCAAACACTCCTCGCGTGGAAGACTTTTCCCTGTAATTTACTCGTGGCGTTGTTTAATCTATTTTTATCTTCCCTGTGCCTCGCGTGGACCAATATTCACTTTATCACTGAGTTGGACAGACTGATGCTTGCTACGTACCTGCAACTTACCGACCGACTGCAGCATCAGATCATGCCTCTGCGCATCATGTTGACGGTGTTCATGTCTATTTGCAAGCACAATAGTCATAGATTTTGTTGTCATACAGCATTATCTGATTAGGATTCATAATGTATTTAGAGTTGAGCTTAAAAATATTGAACACAATGACATTATGCTTTATTTAAATTTGGTTTTATTAAATATTGCATAACTGAAACCAATATGTAAGCATATGCACTTCCGTTATTTAAACTACAAACTCACACTCATTTCTCTTAGAAATGTGAGAAATTAAATTAAACCTCAAAGCAAGAAGAAAAAAAAACCTTCAAATTGGGGGTTAAGAGAACTTTAAGTCACAGATTCTTTGGGACACTGCAGTGAACGTTCATCTTTTGAGAAGATAATTTAGAACTCGCTGATGATACTGCCTCTCATAGCGTTGGAGATTCTCCGCTTCGGCGTAATTTAAATGAATATATGCTAATTCAGAATATGTAAAGCCATTCATTGTGTAAAGGAAAGTTTGCAACAAAATCGGCCGTTAATTCCTCACCATGAGTCAAGTGAATGCAGGTTGGCAGTGAGCGATTTGTACTGGCGTGATATAAACAAATCAGGGACATAACACAGGGCCGTTCAAAGCACATTAGATCCGAAAATTTTGCTTCATTTATGATAATGTTATTTGGTAAGTGGGCAAAATGAGATACGCTTATGTTCTACGCATTGTTTTCTACTAAACATCAAATTTGCACTTATTCAGCTCTCATTCGGTATAATATCAGAGTTTAGTAGTGTCTGCTATAATATAGGTACAAATGTCAGAAATGTTGCCTAAATTATCACTGCGGCTGCGGCTGTAACTAAAATAATAATAATAATAATAATAACAGACGGTGAATTCAAATTTGTGTTCACCCCCTTGTAAACCACTCGCGTCCCCCCCCCCCCGGCATTGGAAATCACAGAAACTCGCAGTGGCAACTTATTTGGCCGCGGGTTTAGCAAGCAACCTAATCGCCGTAATCATCATTTTGAAGTGAATACAAGAGGCAGGTTTTCTTTTCCTAGCCAGCATCTGATTTCCCAGTACATGCGCGACTAAACTGGATACTGTGACGGTTTACAAGTAAGAATTGAAGCAAAAGCGACCACTTAAAGCAATTCCAGAAAGTGTTAATATTGACTTTAAAAGTAATAGCAGTCAATAAAGGAGAGGAAATTATCACTACCTAATATGCAGCAAGAATAAACGATAATGCAGTTTAGATGTTCCGGCGTTTATCACGATTTTTCATTTTATTCTTTTAAGTTTTCAAAAATGTTACTGATTGTTCAACGTTTTCATTTCTATAAAGTCACTTCTGTAGAATTACTTTAAATGTATTTAGTACTTTAATACATGCATACTAATTGGTATTTATGTGAACATATCACCCACCTGATTTAAACTCGGGAAGAAATGAATTTGTGAAGTAAAAACCGAGGAAGTTGGTCTTGATTTACTTTTACTCCGTCAGAAGAGCCACTCTCGCTCTAATATTTCACATACTAAAGAATAAAAATTGGTTCTACTAAATGTGTATATACAATCTGTATAGACCCCCGTACGAAAAAAAAAAAAATTAAAAATCACTGGAACTTTAAACAAAGTTTATAATGCTAACAATATATAATAAATAAAATGAAACGATTAATATCAAAAACACGAAAACTGTATTTCGCTTGTTCTTTCAACACATTTAAAAATGATACATTTTCCTCCATTGTAGTGGCTGTAAGAATGCTTTCATGTAGAGATAAATGCCTTCGGAAGTATTTGTAGTGGTTATTTGTGTTTGTAATAAATGTTACTCTTATTTTAAAGCACCATGTACTGTGATCAGATCTTGGAAGTACTAAAGCTAGGTGTTTTCAGAAGAGATGCTATGTTCTGCTAGACTGTCTTGTCCGTTCGTTACAGTGAATTTTACCATCTTAAAATTTATGGGAATATGAAAGTCATTCTAGGTTAGCCCCGTAGCTCAGTCGGTAGAGTACTTGGAGTACTTGCCTGCTGTGTGAAGGGTCCCGAGTTCGATTCCCAGATGGGGTGAGAATTTTTCTCTGGCCAAGATTATTTTCTATTCTTCCCTAGGGAAAATGTGTGAGAAATGTCTGTTATCTAATGAATATAAGGGGCCCGAGTTCGATTCCCAGCTGGGGTGAGAATTTTTCTCTGGCTAAGATTATTTCCTATTCTTCCTAGGGAAAATGTGTGAGAAATGTCTGTTATCTAATGAATATAATCCAAGGGAAATAGAAAGCCAATGACAATAGTACACGAGCTAACACCGTTTCCGGTAAGACCACTCGCCTAGTCGGCTTGGGTTCGATCCCAAGCGATCGCATGTGGGATTTGTGGTGGTGCGGCGCGGGGGCAGGTTTTCTCCGGGCTCTCCGGTTTCCCCCGCCATCACATTGCACCGGTGCTTCATCTTCATTCCATATATCATCAGTATCATCGCCTGTGGTGCCACAAGTAGTAAAATTGGGCGTTACACACTTATCAAAGGAAAATGTGCGAATTGAATGTGTTTCACCGGTTGTTCCTAATATCTGTAAATCTTCCAAAACTCAAATTATCCTACTTTTGTTTACATCATCTTAGGTCTGTACAAAAGAATTGCAAAGTGTGGTAGCATATACGCTAAATCTTATTTTCCAACAAATTTTCCATAGGATCCAATTTTCATAATTTTATGCAGCATTCCAGATTTCTGTTATCTATTGAACAGGACAAAAGGTTTGTTGAGAAATGTACTTTTAAATAGCTATGAGACGGTACGAGTAAAACCGATGAGTAAACCGGTTTTGCCATTTCTGGCGTCTCTATACTGTATGCTGGCAAACCGTTATATCCAACCGAAGGATAAGTCACATGGCACTAATAAATCTAGGAGCTGCTTTTGAATACTTTATTTCTTTCTTCCGTTGTGTAGTTCTTCGGTTCTACGAGTATCTACGTTACATTTACCATTATGTTGTAAACTACATCTGTGGAGTCTTCTTTAGGTGTATAGTTCATGTAAATATGAAAAGCTATGCCTATTCAATCAATATTGTTCTCGGTGGAAGTATCTTATTTTACCCTTACTTAAGGAGAAAAGAGTAAAACAGATATGAAACGAGTTACTACTTCCCGTTTGAGAAATGTTCAGGTATTTTAAAATCGAAACCAATAACAGGAAATATCTAGGAAATGATTGGCTACAGAGACAGAAACGGAGACGGAGACAGACAGAAATTGTGTGTTTTAACGTGATCTACATTTTTGTGTAATAAGCTTTGCCCATCTCTTACGGTTTACCAGTTATACGAGAGTCATTCAGAATGAAATCTTCAGAGACAATTCATTTGCCATGAAAATATTTTAAACATCGTTAAAGCTATTTTTGGGAAAATCACATTTTCGGGAAAATGTTCATGTACTAGGTATTTAAATGTGGGGGATTATCCTGGAGGATTCCATGTCACATCCTTGGAATATTCTGAACTTAGTACCAGGTTTGGTATTTAATGGAGTTTTCGTTTCTAAGTTGCTGCCCACAGACACACGTAGAACGGACCTTTTGCTAAAATATGTTTTTTTATTCAGAGATACTCAAAACACGCATTTCTTGTTAAATCTCGGTATATAATTTTTCTGTGGAATAAAACAACGTATTTTCTATGTACGCACATTAGTATTTGGTAGAGAAAGTAATAATCACAAAGGAAGCTTATATTACATTCCTAATCTGAAGAATACGTCACTGTTTCATGAAGAGTTTTTATAAACTTCGGAAAACTACCCATTAGATACGGCGGCTTACATTTTACTTCTGCCACAATTGCACTGAACAAAGATCGAGCGGAATAGGAAGTGCTTGTTAGTTTTATATGTAATCAACGCCAGCCCCAGCAACAGAATGTGGGAGCTACTTTCAGGGTGCCGATTGCGTGCAGCTGTAAGAACAGGCGGGGGCACAGCTAAGTTGATTCAGGAGGTAATCTCAATAACCCTCTACTCCCACTTCGGTTGGCACTACGTGGTGTGTCGAACCCGTTCCTTTATCTGGACTACTTCCACCACTCCCACTCCGTAGTCGGAGTCGTTTGAGGGAATTAGTTCAGTTCAATTGCAAGAAACTAGTTCTCTCCATTCATAAAAGCGATTCCTTTAACTGGTTACCAGTTTTCACTCCGAAGTGTTTATCTGTAACCCCATTCCCACTTCAAACCTATGGAAAAATTGTTCTCAGGCCCATAATGTTAAATATTATTTGACCCGAAGCAATGACGTAATTAACGTTAACATGATGACTCCAAAAACATATTTCGTGTGGTGTAAGTCGCATTATTTTCTTCGGAAATATTTGGAGTCATTCGTTTTTCTTAGCTTTTATTGCCTCAGTTTGCTGTTAGCTGTTCTGTATATTTTAGGACATTCCTTAATCTACGTACATTTTGGGCGGTGATTTACCACTGCTTTCTTATATTGTCGCGTGCTAGGTCTTGTATCTTTGTTTATGTGTATATTTAGATTGCCCATACTGTATTATTTAATTATCGGTGATTAACTGTTGTGTGAGAAAGACACCATATGCTAATTTAAATGTGCCAGTTGAGTGAGAAACTGACGGTGTACAGAATTCAGATTGAGTTCACCATGTTTGATGCCAGAACCTGTATAACTAAAGTGCCTTTTCAGAAGTTGAAGATGTTTTCTCAGCCTCAGCCTAGGCGTCGGTATCTCGGCGTTCGTAGTCTCGGTAGAACAGTTGTGTTCCTCAGGGTGACTACAGGAAAGATTTTGGGTACGGAAAATGGTTTTAAAATTATATACTTGGTACCTTATACTGGCTCTGTCTAGCTTTTTCCAAAATCTCGACAGATGCTGAAGATGGTTGTTTATTATACGAAGGCAGAAACATTTGAGTGTTCCTCGGAAACTTTATTGAGAATACGGCTCTATCTATTCCGTATTCATAGGAGTTATTTGCTAATTGTTAAAATCGTAGTCTGGTAGTAACCAAAATTGTAAATGTTGATTGAGGAACTTGCGTTATTGCCCGCGTTGCTCTTACGCATATAACCCAGCTGGCCATTCTGTTGAACACACCAGTATGCTAGAAGTTAGTGTACTGCGTTCTTATTGTTTATGAAATTGATATCAGACAAACTTTAATGCAAATTTCTGATCAGGGTGCGAAAACTCCCAACTATTTGCCTTAATGCGAACAATAACCAACGGGACACTAAATATAGGTTACTACTAAAGCTTAGAGATATTTCATAAAATATTGCCCATTTGCAAATTAAACGTTATGAATTTGTGAAATTGCATAGGGCAATTTTAAATACCATTTTGTTCTTGACATTAATTGTATTTGCAACGAGTATAAAATATTCCCGTAAAGAAAATAGTAAACTCTCTGAGCTACTTTTAATTTAACTGTAAAACAAAATATTTTGGAAATGTACAAAAAGAAATGACAGTCATTTTTAACTTTTAGAAGCGGGATAAGGTTTACTTTCTTTCAGGCAATTTAGTACGTTAATTCCAAAGTTAATACCTATACAAGTTGTATTAAAAACCCAGGATAGCAAATACTATAGAATAACGCATATTACAAAAATTTTACCATTTAAAATGGCTCCCATACCAGCCTAATTCCTCTCGGTTCCTATCAGAACACTTGGACTTCTTCACAAAGTAAATATCCGTTACCGTTTTTATCTTTTCGCCTTCTTTCACTGTTTACTTTCTTCGTATGTAGGACTTACATTTCCCAGGATTTACAAGCCAGCGCCTATAGTCAGATGTCTGTTGAGAAGTAGATGCTCTGAATCAACGAGGAGTCAGGATGGGTGATAAACCCGAAGCCTGGCATGAAAGTGAGGAAGTGGGTGAAACGGATGACAGGGAATGTGATTATGGAGCAATCGGTGGAATGAATGGCGAGGGAAACCGTGGAACCCGGAGAAACCCCGCCCAGACGCCGATTCATCCACCGCAAAACCCACATGCGGGCCTCGCCTGAGATCGATACCGGGCCGCCTGGGCGAGAGACGAGCAATTTAAACACTCGGCCCGGCGCCGCCTGTTGTATTATCGCACACCCAAAAAAAGAAAGCAAGGTGGTACTAAATCGTGCACTGTGGGTACTTATGTCAGCATTTGCAATATTTAATTCGTATTTAATGTTTTTCCGAATCAGATGCTTTCTAGCTGTAACTTTGTATTTTGTTGTTTGCTTTGGATAGGGAAATTACTTGTTGAAATGCTTTTAAAGCTTTGAATCATAAACCTAACTCTCAACATAGCTTTAATACGCCAATGTGTTTTGCGAATGGGACCATTAGTGACAGTTTTTCTGTGAGCTTCATTTTAATGCTGTTAAAATGACGGCAAGAGCCAGGGTATGTGTCTTTACGCTTGCAAAAATTATGTTTATAATTTTATCAATCGTCGAGGAGCATTAGATTCATATGTATATATAGTAGGTATAAACTGAACATTGGCAGTCTCTCTCTCTCTCAAGTATCCTGGGATTCATTTAGGCCTGTGTTTCTCCAGAGTATCTACCAATACTTCAAAGATAAGTGCACATTTGCTGAAATAATTTTCTTTTTTAACTACAGAAATAGGGATCCTTTTTAGCAAATGTGTTAGGTGATTCATTTTTAAACTTGTTGGCTACTTTGGTTTCCTTCTGGTAGACAGAGAGAAAGAGAGAGAGTGAGTGAGTGAGAGTGAGTTCGGGGAGGACTGCATATATTCAATTAAAGAGAAGTTGTAATAATGTCGCTTATGTAGACGGCGATACTGCACACACTACTTTTACTCGAGTGCTATTAGCTTCTGCTTACCACACGTTTGCTGTAAACTGGCTAATCTTAAAAGATGCGCTACTTACATCAACAAATTTTAAATACTTAGCACTCGTAATGAATTAGCTATTGGAAATGAGGATGGTCCTCCAGTTCATTTTACAGTACTTGCTAAATAGCGATAGTAATCCTACAGTCACCCAGCAGAAAAGAAGGCGAAAGGAAGATTCCAAATCGTAAGTTTCCTAATTAAATTTTATAATTATGTTACTGATCCTCTTTGCTAGTCGTTGCGTGTCGAAACAGAACACACGTCCTCCACATACCTCAACATCAACAGGTGCTTAGCTAATGTTACTGATGGACAGAAGAAGTTTTCTTTGAATGTGCAGCGTGATATCCGTTAGTTGATATACCAGAAGGCTACATTAGCTTCTATTTTGTGTCGGTAATCTGTCAATGTCTCCTAGATGTCTGGTGAAAAGTACATCATTCCCATAACCACCAATTTTGTAATGAAATAACACTCCAGCTGTGCGGAGTGTATAACGGTCTGTCACAATGGAAGGGGGTCAGTAATTGCAAGACAAAGTGCAATAAATTAATCCAGGGACCCAGCAATAATCCTTATGGGCAAGTTGAGGCTTTCAATTCTAACCGGTTATGAAGGGAATATTATCGTGCATACAGTGTAGAAATACATTTACTGTAACGCAGTTGTATTGTTTCCTCCGCACATGTGGTTTCCTCCAAATACTTCTGTAGCATCTCAACAAGAAATTAAGCCTCAAGTCTTGGTTCTACAATTTATTCAATATTCACCCGTATCAGACTAGTCAACATTCAGTTGAAAACTTTTCAATTGCTTCATTTGACTGCACAGAATTATAAACATGTATGTGCGGTTTCTACTTGCTTAAATTAGAATGTGCCCGCCTTCATTATGTAGGTTCGTAGCACATTTGAGTAATAAATCGGAGAATGGTTATGAGTTATAGGGATGAGGGTACCTATTCCAGAAGTTTTCCCCTATTTTAAAAGAACTATTATGGGATAGATTTTAGCTTTTTGAAGTTTGAAAAAATTTGAGCATTTCTAAATCACTACTTCACTTTTTACTGTTTTCCCCCGCGTTTCTGTTTTCGTATTTTTTAACTTGCACGGACACACATTTACACGAAACACAAACAACCGTGCCCAAGGCGGGACTCTATCCCGCGATTCCCTGTGGCACGAATTACCAAAGTCAGACACTAGCGAGCGCAGCCTTGGGGACCGGCGTCATTCATCACTTCTGTAAACTGAAAATGCTTTAAGAAGACCAGTCCACATTAATTAGTAGGTATGCCTTTCATTTAAGCTAAATAAAGTTCTTCATTTTTCTTATAACCTTATAAATAAACAGTTTGGATTTTATAAATAATTAAAAGGTTAATTCTCAAGCATGGACATTTATGGGTCCAAGAATTAGAACTGGTTCTTGACCTTCCCGGATACGACAGGAGATGATGTTCTTGCGGAAGTTCAGTATACGTGACCAGTATATGTCCATGTATGACGTAACTTATTAGCAAGCAGTAGCGGACAGCTTCGGAGTTCCAGTTGGAAACTCGTTATGGCTGATAAGCCTTAGTATAAACGGTTGACCGAAAAACATAAAAAGCTGGATGAGCGAGTTTCACGTAGAATCTTACGGTTCCAGTTTTAAGTGTCTTATTTCGATTTTTGGGATTCTTTCAAGCTATCTACTGATAGGTAAATGTTAGTTGTAATCTACAGGACCTCAACAAATAAAAGTAACATTATTTATTTTGTTATTGCATTGAATTCCTTGCCATTTGCCGTATGGCAAAGGCAATTTTCATTGCGAGCTTGTTGATGTAACAGCTGCACATCGGTCCTTACTGCATTTGTTTGCAGTATCGCCGCTCATATGACGACAGGCTCGCACCTATCGGTTGTTCCTCCTGCCAAAGTAAACGAAAACACAATGTTGAAAAATAAAGTTAATAATCCACCCAGTTATTCTGCAATAGCTCAAACAGCACCTACCAAAGAACAAACTCTAATTATAGAAGCCCATGACGGTATTACAAGCAAAGATTACGTACTTGCAATGGGTAAAGTAGTAAACCCTGCGAACATTAGATTTGTTTCAAGGATTTCAAACTCCAGAATTTGCATATATTTAGCAAACTAGGATTTAGTTGAACTAACCTCAAAACTCACAATGATCTTAGTAAATAATATCTTATTAGGGATGAGACCCCTTTTGACCAAAAACAAAAGAGTTATCATATCCAATGTGTGCCCCATCATATCAAATTATGTAATAGAAAAACAGCTAATGAAACATGGCATAAAACCAGAATCTTCAATACCATACCTTAGAGCAGGTATTTCAACTTCAGGCTATACCCATATTATGAGTTTCCGTGGTCAGATGCATATTAAATCTGAGGATTTTGACAAATTACCTGATAATTTACAAATAAACTACGACGGCACCGCCTACTGGATATACCTCTCATCCGATAATCCCGTGTGTTTCATCTGCAAAATGGAAGGGCATTTAGCCGAACATTTGAGGGCCACACAGGAAACGTTTCCAGGTAAACAAACCAATACCGAGCTTCTAGGCAAAGAAGACACTAATGAAAATCCAACCACAAAAAAAGCAAAACATCGACCAAAGACGATCTAACAACTAAGATAAACAACAAAAATGCAACCAATGAAGGTTTAAATGCAGAAAATATGAACACACAAAGAAAATGTGAAAAGCTTACGTCTCCCGAACAACACAAAGATGTGTTAGTTAATACAACCAAAACATAACCTTAAAGAAGATTTTCCTTCTTTAGAGACACTACGCCAATGGACCACAAGAATCTTGCTTTGAAACGTCCTTTGTCAACAATCACAGAGCAGAACAAGAATTTTCTGATTCATCATTACAAAGCAATGAAGAAGCAACTTTTCAAGACAGAAATTTAAAAACTAAACATATTCCAAAAAACTCCAAGAAAACCGACACTCTGATACTGATTAATGATCAGTTGTCAACAATCCAAGAAACAATAGAGAGCTCCCCCAATAACTGTATTTTGAACTATGACCAATTAAATTTTTTTTTTTTTTTTTTTTTTTTTTTTTTTTTTTTTTTTGGAAAACACTGTATGTGTACCCGATGTAGCATCGGTAGCGCTGAACTACACAGAAGATTTACACGGCCTTTTAGACACAATTAAAAGAATTCATCCCTTACTTAACAACAAATCGCTCAAGAATAGATGCACTCGGATAGAAAAGAAACTGCTTTGTGATATACAAAAATCTAACAGTAAACCACCAGTCTCTGCTGAAATTCTTTCCCATACCACAACCTAGATTTGATGGAAAGTTGAATTTTGCAATGGAACATCAAAGGATACTGTGCAAAGATAGAGTATTTTGATACTTTTATTAATAAATATCGACCCAAAATAATATATTTACAAGAAACTAACTTTAAAGGCAAATTTGCTCCAAATATTAGGCATTACTTTGCTTATAATAAAAACCGAGTTATTGCGGGTCGTCGCAAGTGGAGGTGTAATCACTTTTATTAAAGATAATTTATCCCACAAAGAAATTGAATTGAATGCAACAATGGAAGCGATAGCATTGGTTGTTTTATTACCTAATCGTATATGCATATATAAACTTGTGTTTACTTAACAACATGAATTTAGATATTAATGAACTTCGATTACTTTTAAACCAACTTCCTTGACTATTCATGTTGTTGGGAGACTTTAATAGTCACAGCATAATGTGGGGATCTAAATCCACTAATCAAAGAGGCAAAATAATAAAGGCATTAATACAGGAAAATTACCTAATTATTATTAATACATTCCAACCCACAAAGTTTGACTTAGCTCGTGGATCTTTCAGTACTATTGATCTAACATTAGCTAGTTCTAACATCGCACATATACTTAATTGGTCAGTTAACCCTGATCACATGGAAGTGACCACTTTCCCATTACAATTGGCGTACTCAATTGGAACAGCTCATTATGTTCTACAACATCCCCAAGATGGAAAATGAATCAAGCTGACTGGCCTAAATATAAAAAAAGCAATAGACGTGAAGATTATAACTCTGTAAACATTGATAACGTCGTTGAAGACTTCACTAAAGTAATACTTAAATGTGCAGAAATTAACATACCCAAAACCAAAAGTATTAAAATACGGAACCAAACAGTCTCTTGGTGAAATGAAAATTACAAGATGGCAATAAAAACAAAAATATTCACTATTTCAAATTTAAGAAGCATCCAACAATGGAAAACAAAATACAAGTACAAAAATTTAGGGCTAAGGCACGTCACCTTATAAAATAAAGGATTTGTTGGATCGGATTCATATCCTTAATGAATCACAAAACTCCCCCAAACACTATCTGAAACAAAATGAGGAAAATAAATGGAAACAATAGGAAACTACCCATATCTTATATATGGAATAAAACCTCAAATTAATTAACCGGCGACCCAAAACAAATATCCGACAGTTTTTGAAAATCTTTTGCAGAAGTTCCATATAACAGACATTACAGAGAAAATATTATAAAGCTTCAGGAAGCTACAAAACAGGTTAAATCAAATTTAAGAAGAGCGACCAAAATAAATGACCAAGTTTACAATGAAAAATTCACTAAAACTGAGATACCAGAAATCCTACATATCCGCAACTCTTACACCCAGGACCGGACAATATCCCTTACCTGATGCTAAAACAACTACCTGACAATGGCTTATTGAACCTATAAAAGTTATTCAGTTATATATGGACACAAGTATTTCCTACAAGCTGGAAAAAATCCTACATAATAGCTATAGTTAAGCCACAATGACCCCACTCTACCTGAAATTTATCGTCTTATAACTGTTAGTTGTACAATGAGTAAACTACTAGAAAAAATTGTGAATAGGAGACTGCGTTCGACACTGGAAAACATGTTTTCCACCCCTATACAACATGATTTCTGACGATGCCATTCCCCTAATAACACTAGAATCAGAAATTATGGACACATTCAACAAATCACAACAATGCACGCTAGTTAATCTTAATTTTGAGAGAACCTACGACACAATATACAGAGAAAAGGTGGTACAGATTCTCTTAGACTGAACCAAATCACTGGCAATATGATCGCCTTCATACATAACTTCCTAAATGGCAGGCGAATACAAGTAAAAACCAATATGACATTATCCCAGACTTCAGATATAAAAATGGAATACCACAAGGTTCTTCTCTTAGTGTTACTCTATTTTTAACCATTATGAATAGCGTAACAACATGTATTAAATTACCAGTCAAAGGTTGTTTATTTGCAGATGACTTGAGTATATTCTGTAAAGACAAAAATCCTAAAACCAAGACATACTAAAAACTACTTTACTCTCTCTTCAAAAATGGGCTGAATATACAGGGTTCAGATTTTCAATAAAGAAAACTAAATGATAACCTTCTCCAAAAATAAAATTGCCACTGATCCTCTTCTGTATATAAATAATCACAGGATTGCAACGATAAACTCGGTTAAAGTGCTAGGAATGACATTAGACAATAAACTGTCATGGAGTAACCATCTTAAAAAACTAAAATCCGATTGTATCCGAAAAACTGGTGTATTGAAATCCTTGACAGCTAAAAACTGGGACGCTGATCTAAAAGTGGCATTTACAACTTACAGAACAACTGTGAGATCAAAATTAGATTACTGATCGATATGATGCAATACTTATACCTATTTAATTTGCTCTGCATATTTTTTATTATTCTCTCTGCACGTACTATGCACATAATAGGTAGAGAACGTATTGTATTGCACCCAGAAATAGGTGTTGTTTTCTTTTTTTGTCTTTACAGTAGTTTGCAGGGCACAACTCCCTTCACAACAATCTTGGTGTCTACAACTAATGGCACCTGGAACCATACACTATGCCCATAAAGTCGGCGATTCGGTCCCTTTAATTCAAAGGCATGAATTTATAACGTAAAGTAGTTAAAATACCCGGCCTTGGCATTGTTTTGACAGTTTGCCCTTTCCACATTTAGCTTGTCCAACAGCTGTGCGTTTATTCGGACGTATTTAGAAATTATTAAACAACACACTCAAACAAATACTTAATTAGAACACTGAATTACTGTAAAGAAAGAAAAGTAACAGAGAAAATAATATCTAAAAGCACTGTTAACAACGACGAATATAAATTTTTAATGACAGTTTCTTGTAAATGTGATGCGTTGTCACCTTTGGGGTGAGTCGTCGCTATTTACAAAGAAAATCTTATTTGGGAAGAAGTAATACTAGATTAAGTAACGTTAATATATCCTTGTTTATTCTCAGCAACTAACATACATAAAACTACTATGAAAACACAAAGAAAGAAGGAAAAAGATGAAAAAGAAAGAAAAAGAAAAACCGGCAACATGAACATATACAAGAGAAGAGGAAGAACTGGTACTCGTCTGGTTTAATGCTGTTGCTGTTATCCATATCCACTTTGCCGTTTTTATGTCATCGGTTTTGTTTTTCTGCTTATAAAACATCGCAAACTTTCCAAAGAGAAGGAAACCCGCTAGTTACAAAAATTGAGAATCAAACGTTATAATAAATGCATTTCCGAACATCGGAATGTGCTCACAGAATATGTAGATGTTAATACCGACTTATCTATGACTCTGTTAGTAATGTGTGAGCGCCACAGATCTTTTGTAACCAATCCGATTATAGTGAATCCTTTTGTGTTATTTTACGTCAATATATAATGATCATATGAAGATAAGTAAGATGATAATGGTAAAGAAGTATTTTGTCTGGTTTGATGTTTTTTTGTTACAGTTGCATATAATGCAGTAAAAATGTTGTTAATTTTTCAATAGTTCGTTTATATCACCCTTGCTTTCATGTAAGCATAACAGCTCTTGTAATTATTGCTCCAAGATCAATTTCAGATATTGGATTACGAATATGTAAACGAGCTGTTACTTTGCTATTTTGTAGGGTCTGAAAACTTAAGTAGGTAATTATTTTAGTTATATTGGCTATGTTTCAGCTATTACCACAATCGCTGAGAAGGATGCAGATAGTCTTGCGATTTTTGTAGGCACTATGTGAAGTGAAATAATTAATCTTGAGAAATGGGACGGAATTTCGAATCCTAAGCTAGATAGTGGTTTGTATCTTGTCAAAGGTTATCTGTTTGGTCGAAATCGGTGCAACGACGCAAAAGCCTATAAAAAACATATTTCACTGACTTTTATATTAAGATGAAAATAACTACCTGTCTTGATTATAAACTAGTGTCAGCTGACTGAATCCTTTCGGCGTCCAGGGCACCGCTAGTCATTTGTGGTTCAAACTTGATTTTATATTTTAAGAACAATGCTAGGAATCTCATTTGTAACAACGAGAAATATAAATTAATTGTTTATAGAAGTTAAGCATATCAGTGTAAGTTTTTTAGTAGTGATTTGGATAATAACATAGAACATAGTGAATTTCTCGGTAATTTCTAAATTCACACACAAAAACCTGAATCAAAATCTACCAATGGTGAAAATGGAGAACGTGCTTCAATGTTGCATTACATTTTCAGTGTTATAAGATGTTAAAAAGGAACAGAGGAAAACATTTACAAATTTAATTTTAAACCGAGTACTTAACGTTCAGTATTTTGAATAGCGATAATAGCAATAGTAAAAAAAAAAAAAAAAAAAAAAAAAAAAATTCTTTAAACTGAAAGGTGAGAAAATGGTAAAACTTAACAAATTCAGTGTTTGCTGTATTAACCAAGCTTTATCAATGCATTAATTTAGAGATATCAGTTATGTTACTATGATCTCTAGTATATTAAATAATTCGTTTTTGAAATTCGGCAGTGAACTTTAATTATATTGGTAACTGATAGCTTCCATAGGAACTATGCAGGTGGAAATCATTTGGTATGTACTAAATATATATTATTTGAGGCGTTTTCGTCAATATTGATACTTCAGCGGCCGTATTTTTTCCAAGAAGATTAGTGTTACCTATTTGTGTGAACTTGATGCTGCTTAATTCTTTCTCCTTAATGTTGCTTTGGACAGAAGGGGGATTTGTTTCAGCGAACTCTGAAAATAAATGCAAGATAACTGTCCCTGCCATCCTGAACATCCGGCGTGTTAAGTGTTAACAACTATTGCCAGGTGGGTGCGGAGCAGTCTGTCAAGGACAGTTTGTATTCATGGTGTCTAGGTTCTGTTGGCATCTGGAGGTTTGGGTATGTTGTTTATGGGAATGTTTGGCAACATTTAGCTTAGTAACAACTGGTTAGATGTTGTGAGATTTGAACAAGAAACGGCGGTAAACCTTCAGTGCTTTACTTTGCCTAGAAATTACCCACTGTCGAATAGATCTCAAATACACATTTTTTTTTTTTATCAGAACGCAATATGAACTTGCAAAACTGGTATTAAACGTGATCAGAACGTGATTTATTCGTGAGAGAAACGGTATATTGAGTGATTCCTAAGCAAAGCTTGGCCTATTTGGAATACATGCATCATTCATGATCAAAGCGAAGAACTGTAGAAACTAACAGAGTCCAAATCTCGGTGTCATAGTAATACAAAAAAAAAAGTGTTTAAGAAGCATATACTACAGTGTGTATATATATATATATATATTGAACGATCGCGGCTTCACATCAAGTGATTAAGGCAATTAAAGCACAAAAATTTCTTCATTCAATAGAAATATTCCTATTCTAAGATGCAATTATTCCTAGTTTTCGGAATTCTCGGTTTCAAATAAGGAATGTGCTTCTAAAGAAACGGATCGAATTAGCAATTTTCTCAGATCTTGGATCGCTATTTCCTTCTACTCTACGTCCTCCATTCTATATGCCCTTATTTCGTGATTAAAATCTAAGCATGTAACTTTGAGGGTACGAATATTTAATTACAATGCAGTTGAATAAAACAAAATGACCAGTATGTGATTCAAGCACATTTTAAAATCTGATATATTAAATCCGCATGATTGCCGCATTCCTCTGTAATTTATTAATGGGTGTATAAATTACTCTTAAGTGTTTAAAGAGACAAGAGAGCTTAGTTGTCTATCTACCTCATTTAAATAGTAGTAAATATTTGCAAAAGTCTCTAAATAACATATTTCGTTATAAAACCAAAGGGAATAGTCAAATTTTTAAGAGCTGGTCTTAAAATTCTATACTCTTTTCATACACTCGGGAAGAAACAGCTGAGTGTCGAAATGACTAAAAACAATGACAAAATGTAACAGTTCAAACATAGGCTGGCCCCATAGCTCAGGCGGTATAGCTCCTGCCGGCTGTGTGAGGGATCCCATTTGATTCTGGGCTGGGAGTGGGAATTTTTCTCTAGCTCAGGTTATTCCATAGCCTTCCCAGAAGCTGGAAGTATAAATGCCAGTATAAATGAGTGCGTGTGATCTAATGAATAATTTAAAAACAAATAGAAACACGACAACAAAAACAGTACACGAGTTAACACCATCGCGATATGTTCCACAGGGAAATGCCCGCGATAGGACCATGCAGTTAAAGGCGGGGTATAAGTGGAACAGCAATAACAGTAATAATAAGTTCAAACCAATAATGACATCGCTTATGGTCCAATAATATTTACTTGTCTGAATTTTTTTATTTAGATTTGTTGTGTAGTCCATTTTGTCTAGCGCTTAAAGTTTACCAGTTATACAAGAGTGTACAAAATTCCTCGGAATGGAGTGGTCTTTGCAGGCTATTCCAGAAAAATTAGACATACACTTTTTCATATAATTATCTTTAATAATATGTTAATCAAAGGCATTGAAGATTTTGGGGGGGGGATAAAAATGAAGAGTAATTGCTGGTGGTGGAATTTTTTTCCAACATCTTTGTGTCGCATCTTTTCAGGATACTTAATTATTTATCCTACTTCTCGTTTTTAAATTCTGCTGTTCTCACACACACACACACACACACACACACACAAACACACACTCGCATACTTACCGTCCTTTTAGTTTTTGTTTTTTTTGTAAGCGGTCTCAAAGCATATATTTCCGATGAAATCTCAGTATCAAATTTTTGGGTAGAATACAATGCCTTCCCTATTTACCGTAAATAGAAGAGAAAGTAAAAATCAATGCAAGTGTTGAATAGCTATTCAGTTTTCAAAATGCACATTCATCGCTTCAGAAGGTACAGAGAAATTGAAAAATATTAACTCCTAACAAGATTGATTTTTTTTTAAAATTCAACAATTTTCATACCAGAGCTTTCAAAAGTGCAAAAGATACAACCTACGAGTTGTATTAGACGTGCGGTCTTGGATGTTTGTAGCGTAATGTCCTTTAACCTCGTAGGTTATATCGGACGATGGAGGAATGAAGTGGGTGAAATTGTGCTGATATGAGCATGGGAACCATTGAGCTTAGTTACACAACATTGGTATTCTAAGAACAAAAGAAATCTCCGGAAAAGAGCCTTGTCGGGATAACTTACCCTAACCGAGATTCTAACTCGGGACCTCTTGAATTCGTCACACACGCCACCACTACACTACCGAGGCGGGTGCGCTCTTGGATGTTAGTTATTCCCAATTCAGTGTGAAGTTAGGCATTCTGCGCCTACTATGGGTTGCTCAAATATTAGAAATACATTGTAATAAAACACTTGGAGACGTTAAATCTGGTAGAAGAAACACAACCTCGTACAGGGTTTACATACAAGAGACCGTCAAATGCTCTTCTGTAGGCCCAAAGTATTGTCATATCCTGGACACGATATGCGGGTTGGGATCGAATAAAGCTTTAGGAGATGAAAATATTGCTGGTTGAGTTATAAAGTTGATATGATTATACTAAAGTAAATGAAGAATTAGGTGAAGCACACATATTTCACTGTTCGATCAGAAGGCAATTTACCGTGGTGGCTGGAGTGTGAGGCTTGAATAAGAAGAAGAACTACATATGACGCTTTCCAGAATTGAGGGCAATGCACCAGCGAGACACCCAGTGCAGGAAAATGTGCATCGAAAATTTTAAGATTTCATATGCAGTATCAGTGGGAAAAGAAAGGGAGGTAAATATCACTGTATTGTCAGTAAACGGTGGAGTAAACGCTGTAGAAAGTTTAGACATATTAGAATTTTAAATTATGCTGTAGAAAATCACAGAATAAATGCTACCCTGGGTCACAAAAGCTAATATTTTGAAGAATAAAACGAGGATTTTGAATGGTAATTTTGTTAAAAAAGAAGTATCAATTGCAATTCGGAAATGCGAGAAAGCTGAATAGGGGTCTTATGTTTACTGATCTCAGAGAAGCGTATACACAAGCCTCTAGAATGCATGCAAGTTGACAACTTCAGTAATAAGTCTCTGTGGTTACATCATTGGTACAGGATCAAAGATGAATTTGGTAACTTATCAGGTAGGGATTGGAATGAAGCTCTAGAAGAGGATCCATGAACAGAGAAGACATGTGTCCAAAATATGTGTTAGTACTGCAGGATTCTAAGAATAAAACATTAACCCATTGTTGGCGATCATTTTTAAGACAGAATCGAGTGTATCTGTAGCAGACAACGTCCACTGGGAGTTTTTGAGACCACAGATCCAAGCCTTGGGTTTATATCACTCAAAAGCAAGGTAAATTGTCTTCAAGTATACGATGCATATATCTTGGAATAAGAAAACTGCGTGATTGATTATACGATTGGGAGTTAATTTACTTAAGAAATTCAACCTTGAATAGATAGCTATAATTTGCAAGGATTTTAGGAGGACAAATTTTGCTGGCGTATCTGTACACGCCTAAATTAAATGCCAGGTATGAGTACGGACTAGATCGAGTGATATTTCAGGTTGCACTTCAGGAGTGCCTGCCCATCAGAGGAGAAGCCACAATACTAAACCTCTTGATGTACAACAAAATAATGGATATTGTAGACTTAGGTGGGAAGCGAGTTTCACGAATACAAGCAACATCAATACTGTGGCGATGTAAAAAGCTGTGGAGGAGAATTTCTTCTACATCAATAGATTAGCATTCTAAGTTGAGAGAAGAGATGATTATAGACCTCTATCTTGTATTAAGGACCCAAGAAACCAGGTGAGATAGGAAATTAACCGTGGAAGGTATTGTATCAGGGGTGAACGTAGAATACTATAAAGGTGTGCAATAGGGTCTGTTGTCTGTTGAGAGTGAGCAGAACAAGGAATAGTTTCGATAGTGTGAGAGGCGCTAGAAACCTTTCCATAAGTAGGTCCGCAGAAGAGGACATCGTAATATTTGAACCCTTATAGGAATGATGTAGAGCTGAGAAATGTATGAAACAGAGGGTGGTGCAAGTCGAATCAGATGTGTGATACTCCTCTTTGACGGCAGCATATCTGTCGCATTTGACGGTTGCATCTCAGGCAGTTGAGCATGAGATTCGGGTATTTTCTTCTGAAGATATTACCATCCTTTGAAGTTCACCACTGTTGTTGACTTACTTAGCTGCAAAGGCATGCGGAGCAGAACATTTCTTAATATAGTATTTACCGACGCAACGCACATCTCTGTTGAGGTCTGCAGTATTTTTCAGTGTGACCATAATATTTGCATGCACTGCATTGAATTAAAGTGCGGAATATACGATATTTCTCCACTTTCACAATGGAATGGGACCAGTAAGTTCAAAGTCTTTCATACTGGTATCGACTGTTATTAGCTTCATAGCACACAAATCGGGAATCGTTCTTTGTTGTTGATGGTAGTTACTCGCAATACAGGATGTTGCAGTAATATGAGTTCCTGGATTAGCCCCCTCATTACTTAGGGAACGTGGAACTGTCCGAATATTGGGACTTGATTATCAGGTGTGCGAGAAGGATGGTACTGTGTTTAGGTGTTCATGGTATCGTGCACGATAATGATTTAAATTAGTACTATCAGCATTTTTACTACGGTTCCTATGAGCTAAAAACTAAAGTGTTTGGCTACAGTAGATTCAAAGTCCTTAATCAGATGTTAGTAATTTTAAGTAACTGTATAAATCCACGAGTTATGCGTTCACCGTTGAACGGTATGGTTGCAGAGGACGTAGGCTAGGGAGCTCATCAGTCTGCGTACTTTCAAGAGAAAGCTATCTACATTCCAGCATTTTATACCGCTTAGAACCTAGTGATAGTGGTTTAAGGGTATAAGAGTGTCTAAGGGTCATTGACAGGCAGGTAAAAACTGGTTCGGGTGTTGTGTACAAACGCCGAACAACCAGGATGAGACTTCCCTGCCTGTATTCTAATTCAGCCTTATATCCTTCCGTCCTAGCTTTCATGCTTATAAATGCCTATGCCTGGTGATAACACGTTTTTCGGCAAAATTACTTAGCCGTTTTATAGAAGTCCTTCCCGGTCCTTTGTGAATGCTTACAGTATCCAGGATGTGTAGGGGTAATATTATACCTAATATACTCTTTTAAGTTTCATGGGCACTTTGGCTGGCAGGAGGAGGAAAACGGGTTTTAAGTACCTGAGACCGAAACACGTAAAGTTAGGTAATTCGAGAATGGAGCTTAGCCCTTTCGATAAAATGGACTTATATTTTTCTTGTTGCTGCTGCATAGGTGGCTGTTGTTGCTGTTAATGCGACTGAAGGAAAAACCTACTATTTTTTAGAATTTATTTCTACATTTCACTGGATTTTATTTTATAGGCACAAACAAATATTTCTTACTCAGAAATGTTTTTCTTTCTACGCAAATGTCACATGGTTATTTAGGAGAATCTGCTACACTGTTTTCCTGTGTCTACATGTCTTGTGGGTTTGAAGTATTAAATGGGGTATATATGTACTTCTATTTATTATTATTGTTATTGTTATTAATAATATTATTGCTGTTCTATGTCGTGTTAAAGCCTAAAAGAAACATATACTGGAACTCAGACTTTTTCCGTGGGAAAATTAATTCTCTCTCAGCTAAATAATCTATATAAGCACTTAAAGTAGTGTGGTCATAACCCATAACAGTAGTTGATAGTGTGAGCTATGGTTCGTAGAAGGGTATGGTGCTTACCAGTCAATGAAACACGAAAATTGGCCACAGTAAGTGATGGATGAAATAAACTGCACACCGTGAGATCAATCTCGGAGAGTAAGCCAATAGTTTGGCACGTATTGGAGCCACAACAGTACAAGAAACCAAACGTGGAACACTATCTACCTCAAGGCAGGTATTGCGATCTGACAAGGATACGATGAAGCCGTTCATTTGTTGGTAATAAACCATGGGCTACCCTAAATCAAACCGAACGCACCACAACAGTTAGCGAAGACGAAGTGAGATTTTTCCACTTCTGAGACTAACAAATGCCGGGTGTTGCGGTTCAACAAACGCGCATCTCATGCGACAGTGAATGACCAAAAAACGCTTATGCAAGCATTTCGAGCTGGGTCCGGACCCCTCCATACATAGCGGGGTTCCCAATAACAATTCTTGTACACAAGTGTTAAAATAAAAATCTTGTGTCGAAAGAGTATGCATGCTATGAGGAATCCAATAAGATATATGATACTTACGTACAATAGAGGTTAAGCGAATCTCAAACTAACAGGTATCTTGCCTTTCGTTTCCATATTATGAAAAGAAAGTGATGTCGTATTAGTTATGAAACACCAATATAGAAAAGAAAAAGAGAGAGAGAGAGAGAGAGAGAGAGAGAGAGAGAGAATAAATACAAGTCACTTATTTCAACAAACAAATCAAAATTACTTAAGAAACCCTTAAGCATGCTTTCTGAGAGCGAGAGAGACAGGGTCGTTCAATCCGCACGGCGGTCAAAAACGATCTACCAATTCTGTTGCTTCTCCAGGCTGGAATAACGTCTGTTACTCCACCTTCAACTACACTCGGAGTTTAGCTTTAATTTGTTTAATTGAATAATGTATTAGTTGATACTAGAGAAAGTCTCCATCTTAGTATGAACTGAAATTAAAGCCGGAAAACTTTCTTATAACGGAATTTCTCTAGCGCTTTTACATTCAATTCTGTTGCTGCATAAATGCAATTCTGAAAATATATATCAATACGCTTATATTAATAATAAAGAGCCAGCATTATCCATTATCCACAGTTACGTTCGGTTTTCACATCATTACACAGATTGCAGTGTTGAATAACTATAATTTATTTTTTAATCTAATCCTTAAGTTTCCACATTGGAATTTAATGAACGGGCATATACTTTTTTAACGCAGTGCAAAACAGTATCCGTAATTAAGGAATACTTTTGTGTTTAACGTTGCTAAACCATATCGTGAATTTGGAATGAATGATTCTTTGTAGATGAAAAAGCTTACTAGACTTAATGTAAAGGCATTGTTGCCCTTTTTATACAATGGTTGTGATTTGAATTTTGGTAACAGACACTTTTATAACAACATTTCCGACACACCCCCCTACTCTAGTGTAACTTTTCGTCGCATATACTTACATATACAAATAACGCGGCTATCTTTTACTGAAGTGTGATATACAAACGTCTTTAAGTGTCACTTTTATCGGTAATAAACAGGTCGATTACAACGTTCCAACAGAAAAAAATTGCAATTGTGAAATATTTTAGTCAGTAGTGAACTCTTAATGATCACGTGCCACAGTAAATTGCTATAAATGCACATTTGATCATCTACGCCCACCGCTTGTCATGGGTCTCGTTAGAACGCGTAATAAAACATTAAAAGCATTGCGCGCTCAGCCGCGCCCAAACATGAAAGCTGTTAGAGCATTACGTAAGCTTTAAGTAAAGAGCTCGCCTCCCTAAATTACGCAACTATTTGCTAAACTCATTCCGACGCACAACTGTACATGGGAAAAATTTCATCCGCAGCTTTTATGTGTGTTCTGACTTAAAATCTAAGTTTTAGAATACTTAAACTAGAATAATGCTTCGCTTGGAAATATCTGAATAGAAATGATAACATTGGAGGAAGTCCAATTTCAGTTTCCTTGCAACCCTTTTGAAGCACCTTGAGTTAGCAGATTCCATGTCTTAGCATAGAAAACTGTGCTCAGAACCCTTACCTCTGTAGAAGGTTGTTAAACATCTTGTTAAAATGATTGTGAAAATCTGAAAATCGTGGTGTTGAAATATCAGCAGGAGAGTTGTTTTCTGTCGTGCATAAAGTGCGATTTAATTGTTTCTATTCTCTGACGTTTATAATGATGCGTTTTCGCAAATGTCATGCATTTTTTTCGTCTACATCAACACTAGGTGCTCTCGGGATATTTTATTTCTGCTTAGATTTTCTTGCTGCTTCCTACTTAGTATTGTCTAATAGAAAAATAAGTTTAGTTCACCCAACATAATTTACTTGCTGCTTTTATAAGTGTATATAAGTTGAAATGTGACATCACTAAGAGGTAACGTCTCGATTGAATGTGCTGTGGTGTTTTAAAGTGTCCTGTATTAACAAGTACATTTGAGGCAATAAAAACTACGCAGTTAGTGTACACTATGGCATGTGGTTTCACTATCACTTCAGTTTGCGATATCTTTGAAAGGCAAGCTGAAGAATTTAGTTTACACCAACAAGAAGGTTTCTGGGGTCACATCTGTTGCTGCTTTGGTACACTGGCCGAAAAGGGGAAAAATTAAAATTGATTTCCAGAATTTACTCACGTTGTGATTATATCGGCCACAGTCTGATAATGGAACACATTCAGTTGGTACTTCTTCATTAGGATCGAATCTTATACCAGTCGGTAAAATAATGTTTTGCCGTTGCCAAAGACAGCAACATGCATCTTTATAGACCACCTTCTCTCCTATAAAAATTATGAGCGTTTTGACGAACCACGCCCGGGAGAAAACCTAAAAAGCGAAACAATACCGCAAACCTCGTACCAATTTAACATTTCATTTGGAATCAAACGGATGCATTTCACTGAGGTAGTAAGATCACTTTTAATTCGGGAGTTGCTATATAGGCGAAGAGTTACTTGGGAGTTCATGGAAACCATTCCAACAACCTTTGTTTAAGAAAATTTGATTAACTGATTTTTTTAATGTTTTTATTTTTTTTTTTTTTTTTTTTTTTACCGCAAGGACTATCAAATGGAATTACACAGTTGGAAACATTTTATGGAAAACTTAATATCCTTTTCACTCTAGTAAAATTTCATACATGTAGCTGCGAAATCATGTAAGATCAACGAAAGTTACTCTCAAGATTTGCATATGACTAAAATAATAGAACGTAAATTACAGCTAAAATTATCTAACTGGATGCAGTGATATTCATGTACCTATGTGTTATGCGAATTCGATAGAAAAATGATGTGTTACATTAATTCAGATAATCGTTGTGAAAGAATAGTGTCGTTTACACTAATATTTTATACTGAATTATGCTCTTCTAGTAGATGTCCTTTACTACCGTGTTTCATGAAGAAAAATAATACAGTAGTTAATATGTTTCTGTGTATTCAAGGTTGCTCGTTAAAGGTGTTAGCAAGCTAACAACTTTACGAGTTGATTACAACGAGATTACCAACTATTAAATCAATTAACGGGGATTAATTGATCCTTTCACACCGGTCGTGTGTAGCATAGCATTTAGAGAGGTAGAGTCAGAATGAAAAATTCATTGCCATAGTCGGGATTTGAACCACGGATCTCTTGGTTTCCGCCCCTCTGAGCTACCATGGCATCATGCTGACACGGCATAAATTCTTCAACCGATTTGCGTTTCTTCCAGTAAACCACAAGGAGATCTCAAATCATTTTGAGATGTCATACCTCAATGGCGACTTAAAAACTCCGTAAGTACTTAAGTCCCGGGCTTTATAATTAGCAAACTGTTAGGTTACCTAATATGAACGTGAATTGGTGTAATCAGTGGTAGACTTCTCGTGGAATGTGCGAGACGGCTGGTTCGGACGGACGACGATGCTGAGGCCGCCTGAAACGATTTCAAGGGGAAGGAGAAGCAGCGAGCGATCTGCAGTGTAAACTATATGAAGTAAGTTTGGACGAACCAATGGAATAAAAATCTGATGTGTACCATTCACATGACTTTCTCCATATCCCCGCAACAAATTATTCTTAAAAAGCTTATACTTTTATTTACTTTATGCTAATCAGAAAAAAATAGCAGAAATAGTCTAATTACTCGCTTCCTTGTAAGTAGGAGCGAAATAAGGGACAACTGTAGGTTAAAGTGATAGTCAAAAGCTGGTTGCTATGTCAATGAAGTTCCTTTGTCTATATGGATAGGAGTTAACAAGTTCCTGTATGAGAAAAGTATACGTTTTTCATAGCAGAAACCAAAAATAAGGAATGTCACAAAAACGACGAACTCCACGAAAAAAATGTATATAACATAAATTGTGTGTTTTAATGTGCTCTACATCTTTTGTGTAGTAAGTTTTTGTCCATCTCTTACGGTTTAGCAGTTATTCAAAATTTAGTAAAATTCATCCAGAATAAACTACTCTTCAGAGGCTATTCCCAGAAAATTCAAGATATACATTTTATTTTTGAGGTAAATATGTTTAATATATGAAATTTTAATCAAAATCGTTAGAGCCATTTTTGAGAAAATCAAAATTTTCGAAAAAAGTTCCATGTAATGGGTAGTTGGGGGTGGGGGGATTTTTCTCAAAATCTTCGTGTCGCATCCCTGGAAGATACTAAACTTAAATACCAAGTTTGGTATTTTACAGACTTTTCGTTTTTGAGTTATCGTATTCACAGACACACGGACACACACACACACACACGGACCTTTTTGTGAAAATGCTTTTTTTGGATATTGGGGACCCTAAAACATATATTTCCGGTGAAATCTCGGTATCGAATTTTTGGTGGAGTGCAATATTTTCTCTATATACCATGTACATGGTGCGTATGGAGAAAGTAAAAATATCCGAGAAAGTAGTTTTAAGCCACATGTACACTTTCGAATGTCTGCCCAGACTCACAAGTGTGGTACTTAGCTATTTGCGACGCTTGATCCACTTCATAGTCCTGAAGACATATTTCCGAATTCTAGATCCCAAAAAGTACGATCAGAACAAATATTCCGATGACAATTAATTTGGACATGGTATTGTGGAAACTACTGTTACGAAGGATTGTTCTTATTTAATAAAAATTTCTATTACTTATTAAGAGGCAGTCATCTAGAATCCCACCGATGGCGAGCGAAAAGCAAGCAATTACGGGAACATCTGCAGCATTTTACATGAATGCTATTTCCGCAGAATCCAGATTAAATTAAACGGTTAACTCAGATGTGTTTTTTCACTTCAGGGGGTGCTTGCCACTATTGATAACATCAGTATGTCATCAATAGCTTATTGAATGCCCTGTAGCGTTTCTATAACTATCTCTGAGCCCACCTGGGTAGTGTGGTGGTACCGTGTCTGCCTCACATTCAAAAGGTCGTGAGTTCGAATCTCGCTGAAGGTGAGTTACCCGGATAATGTTTTTTTGGGGGGTTTTCCCTTATCCTGAGAAGACGAATGTCGAATAACTTTAAGCTCCATGGACCCCGAGATCATTTGAGCATCATATCACCAATTTCATTCATCGTCCGATATATGACCAACCAGGTTAAAAGACGTTAAACTAAAAAAAAAAAAAAAAAAAAAAAAAAAAAACTATAGAAAGAAAGTGTTGCAAAGAAACACTCTTGTCATTCAATCTCAATACACCTCAAAAACACATGTGTATTCAGTTCCGTGCTTTCATAAACTTAATTTTACTCTTAGTAATAAGACAGTCATCTCCCCTGATGTGAATTATAAAATGTATATACATTGAAAGCTAATGTGCCCACCCTAAATAATAACTGAAGTGTTACATTCAAGAGATGGCCTCCATTTCTCACTAGTGCTCGAATATTGGAAATACGTTGGCGTTTCTTGTGTAGGAGGCCAGACGATTGCGTTAAATGTATGAATAGTGTGTGGCAGTGTAAAGCTTGAAGATTCATAACCAGGATAAGAACACACGGCGGGTCTTTAAGTGCTGTAATGCGTGTTAATTGGTGCGGTCATTTATCATCAAACAGCCTTATAAGAGCAGCATGTTAATAGCTGCTCTTACTGCACTGTGTACTTTTGGAGTATCTCTTCAGTATACCTGCCCGATTTATGATCACTTGTAAGGGGATTATTGCAGTACAATTCTTGGTAATATTTGCAATAAAAGGTCCGAGCGTTCTCCTCAAAGTGGTGTTTAAAATTTAAGATACAGAAACTAGAGTGTTTTACTATGCAGATGAATTTGCAACCGGTTATAGTTTCAACGATCTCTTCAGCAGTATATTGCTTCTGTGCCTTAGCCGAATTGTTAGTACGCCATTTTTATGTACAGTGACTCCAGTATTAGTTTCCACCTTAAAAGTTCTATCAGTACAATCATCTATAGAATAAAAAATTATATATTTTAATATACATGAAGAGCAAACGATATTAAGATTAACTGTCAACGAGGTTTCTTTATTATTATAAACTTTTTCATTTTTTGTTGTTGAACACTACACCAATTCAACATTTCCATATGCAGTGTTTACAAAACTATGTTATGTTTTTATTTTATTAAATAATTGTTTTATAATACCTGGAAATGCCATCAAAACTTTGCTTAAACTTTGATGAATGAAATTGGTTAAGTCTTAAAATTTGAAGTGTTAATAAAGGAATTTTGGTAAATTTATATAATAATGATCGAATTTTTACTTTTTCTTTCATCAGTTTAAAAATTGCTTTCACGACGGTTGAAGGTTTTGCACAAACACTGTGCACCACTAGATTATGTAAATTACTTCTATAACCCCAATCGAAAAAGTGGGGGGGGGGATGTATTCCCCAAAACAAAAAGGTATAGAACTAATGAAAAGAACACAACGTCGTTCGTTGTTTAATGTCTAAAACTTACACGTTCGCCCTATTAATTCAGTTGCTGAACGCTTCAATGTGTAAACGAACATTTTCTGAGGGTCACTGTGTAACTAAGATGGTTTTATTAATCGCGAATATATAATTGCCGGCACTCAAAACCACTAATATGTGGTTTTTCTGGCTCACTCCTAAGCTCCCGAGGATGGGCAAACGAATGCAAATAAACATTTCCCGTCTAATTATATAGTTAGAAGAAGAGAGTATGTCATAAATGCCTAAACGAGAACTAGGCTAATTTATGTCTAAAAGTGCACCCCTTCATATCAAACCAGCCCTTAATTTTGCTAAGATTGTAATTCAATTAAATCGTGCTAACGAGATTCCTTTGGTTCTGAGTTTAGTCAAATTAGTGTAGGTATACGTATACTAAATTAATCTTATGACACCTAGCACTGCCATTACAATAATTGTATTGGTAACATTTATGCAACTTCTATAAACTTGAAGACGAATAACTATACTTAAAAATAGCGATAATGTAATATGTGTAAATAAGATTTTCTCAGGTTAAGTTATTACATTCTTATTACACTCCTAGGAGAATGGCTTTCAAAACGTGTGATATATTTAGATAATACGTGGCATGATATAACAGTATGATTAATGATACCTAATTATTCTGGTATTTCTTATGTAAATAACATCTTGATGGATTTAAATATGATTACTGTAGAAATAATTGATATTTTGTATTTTGAATGGATTTTACTGTGTCTTTTAATTATTGTAGTACAAAAACCACGTGTAATTTTTAATGCTAAACCAAATTATATTTCTCCAATTCATTGTTTATTTCAGATTTTCAAAAATTGTCAGTAAATATGTTTTAAGCCGAATTAAATCGAATTTAGATTGCCGTAAGGACTGAACCATGTTTACTGGCGGCTGTTGACAGTGTGTGCTTCAACTCAGGCTATAAATAATCAAAGCTAATACAACGTGTACCTGTTTAGTGATAGTATACCTGTGGTGGGAGATGTTTATGCAGTTGTTTATGTACGTAAGTGACCAATTTATAAGTCTTAACTATGATTTTTCATTGGAATTTTCAAGAATTAAAGCCGGGACGAAAGGGAAATATGGTTGTACTGTTACCGGGATTTGTGATGTAACGTAAATAGATAACCACCACATGCATTGGCATGTGCAGATCACTCATGAGACCCCATTTTATCTGCCTTCAATGACTCGTGGTCACTTGCATACAAGCCTGTTGTGTACCAATGCAAGTGTCAAGATTGAAGAACTGGTATGATTGTTATGAAATTAAAAATATAAACTAGGATTCGATACCCTATTATTTCTGTTTAATACTAAGAGTATTAATAGTTATGATCTTTAAACCTAAAAGGGCGCTGATAACCTAGTAGTTGAGCGCCCTTAAACCCCAATAATCATCATCATTTAAACTTAAAAAAATTGGCGGTATTATAGCTTATTTAGCTTATTTAGAGGACTCGATAATCCACGTTGATCTTTACTTATATGTTTTTGTATACTGCTGTTTATGGAGGGCAAAAGACGTACAAGTTCGCGCGCAATACATTGGTTTAATGGGAAAACAATGACATTTAAAATATATATAATTACGTCATAAGAATACCTGAATAGGAAATAATTGCGACAAAACGTTCTTTATGATCGTCAGCATCTATGCCCAGGGTTAGACCTTGAATGTCCTGTTGGGCGTTGAATAAAATCACTTCATTGACTAGGCGGAATTTCACCCCACAACTGAACAAAACAAACGTAAATATCATAATTGAACGTGAACATCGCATCTTGCCTTTATTCTCATGGAAACAGTTTTTCACAAAATGCATTGAGTAATGTCTGTAGTATTTCAATGGCACAAATTTGTCACCTCTCAGAGCAGCTAACGACTTATTCAGTAATTCTGGTTTATGCATTGGAAATCTAACATAAATTATCATTCGCTTAGTGACCCAGGAAACCCATTAGAATAACTCGGAGTGAATTTGGAAGAAAATCACAAATGTTACAATTTATTCTTACCGATGGAAAATGATCTCGGAATCATTTTTTCGACGGGTGGTACAACTATGCAGCATAGGAGTGCACCATGCCAATTATTAAACCTTAGTACCTTTAAACCATCTTATTTTTAAAGCCTTTTAAGCGTACTGAACATATGGCAAAAAGCACTTTGTATCCGCCAGCTTCGTATGCGCGAGAGGTTTCAATTTGTGACAGCAACAATAGTGCCAGCGGTGTGTATAGGTAATACAATTCCAAGGTTTTTGGTTGTGTGCGTTCTCTGTATTGCTGATGGTGTAGCTAACTCGAAGATAAATGCTTGCGTATTATTATGCTAAATTAGGATATAAAGAAAGTGCTATTTTTCATATTTTGTGGCAACAACTTTGCGTATTTTAATACCTTTCTATGTATTTAAAAGTCTTGAATCACCGAATATAACTCAAAAGGATATGTGATAATAAAGATGCCAGCCGTGGCCAGAGTTTCGATTGATATACACTATATCCCGGAACAGTAACAGACACACATACAATTATATCATTAGGCATCAAACATGCTTTTTAAGATATCGAAGTATCTATACTCCCAAAGACTTTCTGGCGATAGCATTTCTAATAAGGGTTATGCCACCCACCGACTGTGGTTTTGCGAAATTAATATCGATGAAAAGCGAAAAAAGGGCCACTACTGAGAGCATTCAAATCTAAAAGTCCAAACTTGTGATATAAAGTGTAATGAAAAGAATCGTATAGTATTGAATACCTTAAAACAGACATGGACGAGTGCGGGTCATATCCTAGGAGGGAGGGCAGTGTAACGTAATGTAGCCACTTCTCTATCTGAGCAAAGCCGTAGTGCGATTCTTAATTTTGAAAAGCTGGAAATTACAGTCTGTTAAAATGCTGTATTCACTATTATTCACAAAATAAAGGTTAACAACAATATCTCGTACCTGTTAATAAATTTAAGAAATAAGCAATATTACTTAAAGACTTGCAAGAAATATGAACTAGGAATAATTAGTACTAAAAGCTTTTATACGTCATAAATTATATCTTGCTTTAATTGACGTTATTGTATTATTAATTAGAGCCAGGAATATTATCCAATGCTTTTTGTATAGATTTTCACTAACTATAAATTAAGGAATTTATTCCCGAAAGCAACTATCCTCAATTTCATTAAAAATCAGTAGCTGTATTTAAAAAAAAAAAAAAAAAAAAAATTGTATGGTACTCAAACTACTATATTCATATGTACAAATTTGAGTAGGTGTCTTATAGGATCATTTCCTGAAAATAAACTATAACTATAAAAATAACTATAATTATATATTCATTTTCAGGCTGAGTTTTATATCGTAACTTTCTTAACACTTATTTGTATTGTTTACAATTATGTATTTATATCCTTTTATTGTTTAGTATGCTTTGTTTATGGCAGCCCACAATTGATGAAATTGAATTTGGTTATCATTCTATGCAGCACTTTTGTGTGCTACAAAATATGCAACAGTTATTCCTTCCTGGAGGTTCGACCAACTGCTTTGGAAAGCATTTCGTAATTGCGTATAGCAGAGCTCCGCCAATATGGAACTCTCGCTTTTGTGTTATAAACAGGAAATCAAAGGAATGTGGTGGAAGTCACTTGGCACGCGTATGTATATACGAGGTACGTCCATAAAGTAAGTTCCGTTTGGTAATAAAATTAAATTGTGTACAGATACAGAATAATTATTTATTGCACAAAATTCTACAACACTTAAACTACTTATCCACATAACTGCCGACATTTTGCAGGCATTTGTCATAGCGTGGCACAAGTTTTTGTATACCTTCTTCATAGAAGTTTGCCGCCTGTGTCTTCAAAAAGTTAGAAACATTTTCTTTCAGCTCTTCGTCATTGTTGAAGTGTTGACCGCCAAGGAAAGAGTTGAGATGTAAGAACAGATGAAAGTCGCTAGGAGCGAGGTCAGGGCTGTACGGAGGCTGGTCAAACGTCCCAGCCAAATCCCTGAAGGAGGTTTTTCGTCACATTTGCAGTGTGTGGTCATGCGTTGTCGTGAAGAAAAACAACACCTTTTGACAGCAATCCTCGGCGCTTATTCTGTATTGCGCGGCGCAATTTCCTAAGTGTCTCGCAATAAACATCTGCTTTGATTGTTTGACCACGCGGTAAGAAATCAATGAGTAAGATACCTTTCCAGACCCAGAACACTGTGCACATCATTTTTCGAGGTGTTAAGATTTGTTTCGGCTTAACCTTTGTTGGGGATGAAGTGTGCCTCCATTCCATTGATTGCCGCTTACTTTCAGGGGAGCGTAAGAAACCCAAGTCTCATATCCTGTGACTCTGTGTCAGAAATTCTTCTCCGTCTTCATCATAACGGGTTAAAAACTGAAGTGCACTACCCATCCGTTTTGTTTTGTGTTGCTCAGTAAGAATCTTTGGTACCCAACGTGAGCAAAGTTTACGAAATTTTACCCATCCGTTTTGTTTTGTGTTGCTCAGTAAGAATCTTTGGTACCCAACGTGAGCAAAGTTTACGAAATTTCAGTTTTTCGGTAACAATTTCATGAATTAGTGATCGTGAGCTTTGGAGAAATTCCATAGCGAGAGCACTTGTCGTCAATCGCGTAAACCAGTTCTTCTGTAACCAAAGATGGACGCCCACTTCGTTCTTCATCGTGCACTTCACTACGCCCTTCATTGAACTGTCGGACCCATTTTCTCACCATTGAATCACTCATCGCATTTTGTAATTATAGTAGTTAATATTGAACCAATATGATTAATTGATTAAAAGGATAAAAATTTCCGAATGGAAATTTGATTAAATCCTCCAATTCCGTAAACTTCGCAAATTTGCCGATAAATTTCAATTGGTTTCACTTTCCTAGCATTCAGAAAACGAATCACAGATCCGATTTCACAAGCGGCGGGATTTTCAATCAACACCGACATTGTAAACAAGCGCAACAAAGCGTATGTGGCTGACAGCGATCTCAAAATGGCGCACGTTTCTTCTCCTTGATACAGAGCGTCTACCGCGCATGTGCGGAACTGCGATCGCAGCGCTGAAGCGGAGATAAATTGAAACGGAACTTACTTTCTGAACGTACCTCGTATATGTATATATGTGTATATATACCCACATACATACACTCCTAAGAGGTCAGGGGATATTCATCCAAAGGAAGCCGCAAAGAAAATTAAAATGCAACTTGTAAAAAAAAAAAGTATTCTAGTAGTACAGGAACGCCAGTTGCTGGTATAGTATTAAGGCTTCTATAAGCAATGTATGAATGTTGAAATAGCCAATTCTTGGAAATGAAATAATTAAAAGACAGGTAATTTGAATAGTAGTGCTTTAGGTAAAGAAACAAGTACGTGGAATACGTTTGCAGTTATGTGAACTCCAATCTGCCAAAACGAAGCAGGAGGACAACTGAAAATCCACAGAAAATCATACAGATCTGTAACGCGATTTAGTTGCAAGATAAGTGGCAAGCATAAATAAGTTTGCAAAGTGTGTCTTAAGGATAAGTCTTAAGCGAGTCAAACACAGACATTGAAAATCAGAAACTAAGCTTATCAGCAGTGAAATATGGAGGAGAACAGCCAAAACTAAAGCACGATTAGAACAAACATGGGTGCCTATTCATCAATTTTCTTTGTTGAGATGAAACTTCACCCGTCATAGAGTTGATAAGAATTACTCGCCGCCCTACTACAAAAGATGTACAGCCTCCATAAAAAGCTGTAAATCAACCTGTAAGAAGACCGGCATGGGGGACCATTTCAAATTCTGAATATTTAATTTTGAACAACCTAAGTGAACACTTGTCAAGAATCCAACGAATTGCATTCACAGAAACTAGCAAAGAACTTCCTTTAACGGGCTGAAATTGAAAAGAGCAATAAGGATGCATCTTGAGGTAGATAATGAAAAAGTCAAGGGATAGTTTAGTGGGTATAACTATATTTAATCGAGATTATTAATACCATTTGTAACACTGCCTCCCAATTCCATTCCTAATGCACGTGTAGCATTTTTTCAACGTTCACTATAGCCGTTTGATCCAGCAAGTATGAGACCAGCAGAAGATGTAACGTGCTACCATGCTAGTTGTATTCACCGGAAGTTAATGTCCATTCACCAGAAGCAAAGCAATACATGTGGATGCCAGAACAAGAACTCCCACATGGCTTCTATGCTCTTGAATGTTCTAAACATTGAGACACTGGATCATAAGTTTACCGTTAGACCAGAATCAAATGGAGTGCGGTGTTTAACCTGCACTTATCAGAAGCAGTAGCACCAGCAGCAGTTTTAGCAACCCACCAACCATCCGCATAGTTGGTATTGGATTAGATTAGATTAGAAAGCTTTCTGTAGGTTCGTTTAGGCCAGGAAGCCACTGAACATAGAACTTGTCAAGGGACAAATGTACATGTATACATATGTTTATATACTATGGAAAAAAAAAAAAAAAAAACAATGTATAAAGCTCTAGTGCTAAAAGCACGGGTTACAAAACAGCAGAACAGACATATAATCACACCATTTGCATTTAAGGCCTGTACGCCACTGCACTATACTTACTGTGCTCTATAGAAGCATTTATACTTGTATTAAGTTTCGTTTCCGTGCTCCTATGACTCACGACTAGAGAGTTGTGAACTAAAAACGTCTTAAACTTAAAAATTTCATTCTGAAGTTTTAAACGATGTAATAGGGTTGCTAACAAGCAGTTTTGTTACTCCAGAAGAAAATGAAAATAAACCCTTCCGCTGGAAAAATGCTAAATCGTGCAGATGCACTAAGGAGTTTGAAACCGTTAAATTGAACAGTCTCAATTAAGACAAATTTAGATATCTAACCTCCACCTTTGCTCCCAAAGGTGTTAAACAGCTGCATTACAAGTAAGGCATTAAAACAGGTAAGTTTTGGATATTGCCTTCATAGAATTACGTTTGCACAAGGAACAAAGGAAATTTGTCCTAATACAGCAGCATATAGGGATGATTAAATTATTCTGATACATGTAAATGGATTATTTTGGACAAGATATCCGATGCGGGTATTTTTGTTTTTGTTTTGTATTGTGCTTCAGTCGCTATCTTACGAGAACATTAAGTAGTGCCATTGTCTAACTTAGAATGTACATACTAGTAGCATTAACTCACACCTTGTTTCCAAAAAGATGTGATTCAAATGATTTCTTACCTCCCCCAAACAAGTTGTGTTTCGGAAAATTTTAAACGCAATGCGTATGTTATTTGAACTTATTTTCCTTTTCAGTTTTGCTAATCTAGTTATCAGTTGCACGAGTGAAGGCACTGTTAATTTAACACAAAAATGTTCCAATGTGTGTTTATAGTAGATGTAACCAATTTCATGAGGTCACAATAGCGTCAATATTTGTATAAGTCTACAAAATAAACTTTTTGAGAAGAGCTACCAGTAGATACGTTTTAACAATGTATACTTTACATAGCACACGGTCGGAGAGGACTTGGCACCGAACCTGAGATTATTGTATCTAGGTACACCCCACGACGTGGGATGAAGTGAGAGGATACACCGGGTGTCCGGAATCAGGTGCAACGCCACAGCAAAGACACGGTCCCTATAGTTTCCAAATTGAAGCACATCGACAGCCGAACAGGGAGACCGGCCGCCCCCCACCCCGCTCATAGGATCCAACGCCCCCGCCAGGAGAGGTCCTCATTCCGGCAACCAGCAGAAGTTGGGGGACGGAAATACTCACTTTGAGCATCATTTTTTCCTTGCCACCCCGCATCGAGCACCATCGCGGACTCTTTACACCTGAAAGGAATATTCGGGATGAAGGAAAAAGTAAATGACAATAAAAACGACATGGAGAGAAGGGTAATTCGTGGGATGAAGGAAACCTACCCAGTATTCACCTGATGACCTGGGTAAACCCTGAAAAGAAATCCATGTGCCAGGTAGGCTGGCCACGGCAAGCGGACCTACGATCTCCCGAATGCGGGTCACAGACGAAACCGCCTGAGTCATCCCTCTCGGTTCGCTTTACATAAAACACACAACAAACATTAAAACAAATGTTTGTCCTGAAAAATCGGATTTCTTCACTTATATACGTTAACCTTAACGGTCTAAATATCTCTCTCTCTCAAATTGTTTTGCGATATCAGACCATGAAGCTGATTTCCGAAGCAAGTGCTTCTAATTTTCAGACTTTATATTCATTCACAATATAAAACTTAATTTTATGATTCTTTGACGCTACACAGCCCGATGCTATAACTTTGTAAACAGGAAAGCTGAGGCCTACCTCTTCCAAAAGAGCAAAATAAACTTGGAAAAGGAAGCAATTTAATTGTTTGAGAGAAGTATTTCTTCTTTTCTTTTCTTTGCATTCAAGTACTCCTTTGCTAACTTTCCCTTCGTATTTTCCTGTATACATTGTACTTAAATATACTATGTTAAGGATTTAATACTAACTTTGCCTGGGAGAGTACTTAATTTTATCAAGGTTCTGTAACGTATAGTTTCAAACTTACCGGCCTAGAGTGCCTTGTTCGTTAAATCCTCGAAATATCGAGGATTTAGTGTGTAGTCCTTTCAAACTGCTCATCCATCCCATTCCGTGTCGGTTATCTCCTAGTGCACAGCTAACCACCATTCAGTTGAGTTATAGTTCATTATAACTTGTGGTTTTTTAATACCCCGATGAACTGACCAGATCTAAAGGATCGGCTTTCTCTCTCAAGCTTCTTGTTTCTGCAACAGGAATACAAAACTTCAAGAATTCTAAAAGGGAGATATGGATGCTGGAAGAATCTGCTTATAAAACCGATGCAGATTCAAAGATGAAGGAAGCTTGTGTAAACATGCTGTTACCGCATTACGCCGGAACTCCATGCAACTTAAATTATGGCATACAGCAAAGGAGTTGTAGAAGGGAACAAACGGGACTGTCAACATGGAAAAAGTAACAGAATGGTTCAAATGTCAGAAAATCATCGGAAAATCAATGTCTGCCTGTATTTATTCTCCGTTTTTTCTTTGTGATAGAGCTGAGAGAGTTTGCTTTTTACTTCAAGCGGCCCATACAACTTCTTTGAAATGTAGCAGTTTTAAAAAGAGTTGACAAAATACCACTAATACCTAATAGCTTTATTATGACACTATGCTTAAAATGTTAGCTTATGCAAAGGTTAGTTAGGCTTGCTTATTATCCCGTACTAGGCTGCTCTTTGTTTTTGTTTCAAATTCTTCTGTTTAGCATTATTCTGTGCCTCAATTTTCATTTTTCGGAGTCTTTTACTCTGCTTATGCTTCAGATGCATTTGCTAATCTGCAAAACCTATTAGTGTCAGATTGCTCAATTGTCCTTCCACATTTGTTCGCAAGAAATCATTCACGATGCACCTAAGAAGTTGAAACACACAGAGTTTGAAGAAAACGTTTCTGAATATTTCAACATGATTGGAAATTGAAACACTAGAAGTAATATTTGAGGAACCTGTTAAAATATTATCGTGTTTTAGACAAACAACTTCACGTAAGGTGATGAAGAAAATAGATAATGTATTTAAAATCTAAAAAGGAAGAAAATCATGGACCCATAGTAATATATTTGAATAATACATAAGGCCAAACCATTATTTTCACGAGAAAACCAGTGTACCCATCCTTTCATTTAAAATTTTGTGTAGATTAAGGTAACACGTTGCTTTGAATATGCTTAAAAATTAAGAACGCCAATTATTGCCTATGGTAACTGAAAGCTATAAGTCCTTTACTACCAGGCTAAGCATTTATCAAGCAGCTGGCTTCAAGTTAGGTATACTCAATCTATCAACAGGCATACGACGTTCACAAAAGCCACCATGGGTCACTAACGAAAAGTAAAACGCGGTCTCGTAATTAGTGGGCACACGGCAACAGATGAAACAAGGATGGGAGGTGGTTTGTTATCCATGATGTGATGGCGCAAAGGCTGGTAACAGTACAAACTAATGTATTGTCGTCCTGGCTTCAATGCTTGGAAATTCTTATGCCTAATTCTTATCTATACTGGCGACACTGCTAACTTAGGAATTCGCAGTTCTTGCATAAAGCTGTAGATAGCAGCGTAAGATTGGGGTGCTTTTGGCCCAAATTTCTATCTTATATATAGCATTATTTTTCAAGACATTCTAAGTTCGTAGTATATCTAAACAAACATTTCAAGATTGCCATTCTACTTAAAAGATCTTAGACTACTGGACGGCTTTCATTAAATGAGGGGTTATATAATTTCGGTTGTGGCAAGCATTTGTTTTCCACTGGAACAAAAAATCAGCCTACGTGACGCACTCTTTTAATATTGGCATTCTGTGCCAAGATTGTGGCTTCGATGGCAAACGGGACGTATTAAATTTTAATCTGCTTCAATGCGAGTCTGCCTCATTTTATTGGATTTATTGACAGTAAAATAATTTTTGTGGTACAGTTCAGCAAACTTGCTATGTTGAAGTTAAGATGCAGTGACTAGCGTCCTTAATAGTTAATGGGTAAAATATTATAATATAAATACTAATGGTATAACTATGGAGTCTATGGTAACTGAATTGTGTTTTGATGAGACCTTGATTGCGATAATTCAGATTTGCAGGTTAAAATTAGCCACTGAAGTAAAATCGCGACAAACATTTTAGAGCTTATCATTCGCACAAAGTCCGGGGTCGCATCATCAATCCAGTGCTTTTCCTTGTTTATTCTTTATTTTTATAACGGCGGATGTTGTTTCTTTTTCTTCTTTTTTTTAATAAGCGATGCATTCATAAATGGTATCTTACCTTTAGAACGGCAGTTTTAAACGTTACTTCACGAATATGCTTATGGCTGTGTTCAGTTTTTTGCTGTAAGAAGATAATTGCGAACGAAAAATCAGTTTCTGAGCAACTCTTTCATACCTGAGATATAAAATCTCAAGTAACTAATATGTTGTAGCTTTCAAAAAAAAAAAAAAAAAAAAAATTAAAATGAGCTAATAAGCATCGTCTGTTTATAGGAAATGTGTATTTTCTTCGTCTAAATACCTTATGTAAAGAAATATGATATCAATACAAACTATTTAAATTATACTTATATATTCAATTATGGCTTGATACAGCAACACCATTGAAGTGCCTACGTAATGTTAGCGTTCTAGTGAAGGGAATCTCGAATCTTTTATAGCTACAGATATATCAAAGGGTTTTGTTTTTAATGTAATTCGGAAAGTTATTAAATTGAAAAAAAAAATGTTTGTATGTACTTGACATAGTTTTGAAATTTTGTATAGGCTTGTATTATTTCGTGATTTTTGAGAATATTTCACAGCAGAATAACATTTTTAGCGGCAAATGCAAATCTCTTTTTTTACGTGGTCTCACATGATGGTGATATAAATTCAATTTATTAGATAAAACAAGGCAGACATTTTGAAGTCAATAAATAGTTTTGTCTCAAGGCTTAAAAATGCACTTCAAAATGCACGAAAGTTAAAAAAAAATCTTAAACAAATAATACCTTGCTGAAAACCTCCCAAATTTATAAGCTAAACTGTTTTCATTGCCTGTATAGATGCGATGATCTAACTGGTTTAATTCATTGGTTTATCTTTCTAACTATTTTTATGCCACTATTTATTTATTTTCTTAAAACAGTCTGATGCTTTCCATTTACATGACTTTCTCTATATATCTCTGTAACACATTATTGTTAATAAGCTTATCCTTTTATCCATTTCATACTAATCGAGGTAAACACTAGCTCAAATGGACTTGTTACTTAAATCCTTTTAAGTAGAAAGGAATACACTAGGCTAAACCGACAGTCGCATGTTTTAAAATGTGGTTGCTATAGGAATAAAATCCATTTCTTTGCGTGGCCAGGAGTTGACAAGTTCCTGTATGAGAAAAGCTCAAGCATTTTGAAAATTATTCCAATAGCAAGGAATATTTCGAAAACGGCCAACCCCAGGGAAAAATGCATCTAACAGAAATTGTGTGTTTTAAGCAGCTCTACATTTTTTGTGTGATAGGTTTTTGTCTATCTCTTACAGTTTACTAGTTACGGAAAATTGAAAAAAAAAAAATCATCCAGAATAAAGAGGTCTATAGAGGTTATTCCTAGAAAGAAGATATATACATTTTGTCATGCAAATATCTTAAATGTGAGATTTGAATAAAAACCGTTGGCCATTTTTGAGAAAATCAACATTTTCGAAATCTTGTCTATGTAAAGGGTAGTTGGGGGAGGTTTCTTGACAAGCTTAGTGTGGTATTCTTCGGAGATACTGAACTTAAATATGAAGTTTGGTATTTAACGGACTTTTCGTATTTGAGCTATGCTACACACAAACATATATACAGACCTTTTTCTAAAAATACTTTTTTTGGATTCAGATGGTCCCAAAACTTGTATTTTCCGTGAAATTTCGGTGTCGAATTTTTGGGTGCAATGCGATACCTTCTCTATACACCATGTACAAAGTACATGTAGAGAAACTAAAAAGGAAGTTCCTGCGCTAAAGTTTTTAAAAGATTATTTTAACGGTGTCAAATGCTGCGAAATCGTAAAAGTAAAGGCAACATTTGTTTCTGAAAATGGCAGGTTGGCAGATACAATAATAGAATTTTGCTGTGAGCCAGTGTGAAATATTAGATGGTGTTCGCTTTGGAAGGAGAGCAGGGCACTTGCAGAACGCATGGATCCTAATGTTAGAGGTGCAAAAGCGGACAATTTAAAAGTTTGCTGCCGTATGACTAAGTCTAAATTAGATTTCATAATGGCAAAAGAAACTGATATAACAACAAAAGCCTTATGTAAATTTTGAGCCTTCAGGGCTAGTTACATCAAATATCGGCGATTTAAATAATGCAATGGCAGTATTTCATCACCCAAACACATTTAAAAAATCTGATATGTTGCATTTACATGATTTTCTCTAGCTGTTACACAAACAACTTACTTTACAAAGGATTATTCTGTTTTTCTATCAAGACAAATATTAGCAGAAATTGTCTTATTTCTTGCTTCCTTGTGACAGAAGGTACATAAGGGAACACACTAGGCTACATCAATAGTCAAATCTTTTGAAAGCTAGTCATATGTGAAACAATTGAAATTAGCTTCGTTTTGCATGGCCTGCTGTAAAATAGAGCCAAAACAAAACGTCACTTCCCGTTTGAGAAAACCTTTAAGTAGTTTAAAATTGAAACCAATAACAAGGAATATCTCAGAAACGGTCAGCTTTACATAAAAAATCGCATATGACATAAATTATGTATTTTAATGAGATCTACATCTTCTGTGCAATAAGTTTCGGTGTATCTCTTAGGGTGCAACCGTTATGCAAAATTCTGCAAATCTCATCAAGCGTAAAGGGGTCCTAAGGAGCTATTTCCAGAAAACTCAAAAACCACAGTTTATTTGTGATGTAAATATATTTAATATATGGCATTTTAATCAAAATCCTTAGCCATTTTTGAGCAAATCAAAATTCTCAAAAATTTTTCCATATAATGGGTAGTTTGTGGTGGGGAGATTTTCTTGAAAATCTTCTTGCTAGATTCTTGAAAGATACTGAACTTGAATACCAAGTTTGCATTTTAACGGTCTTTTCGTTTTCGACTATACTGTTCAGACACACACGGGCTTTTTTTTCTAAAAATGCTTTTTTTTTCGAATTCCGGGGACCTCAAAACATATTTACGGTGAAATCTGAACATTTAATTTTTGGATGAAATACAATACGATCTCTATCCAGTATGCACAAGTACATGCGATTAGATAAGTAACTGGTTAAATTAATTTCGATTTGCTTCTTTGTTACACATAACTTTGTGCCATTGTTGAACAGTTAAACCACGGTGGTTATGCTAACAAACTAGATGTAAGTAGCATCAATCTTGCATGTGACAATGAAAGGTGAGGATTACCATATTTTCTGTAAAAAGTCCCTTGTTTATTGATATCGAATGCTGATAGCGAGAGATTTTTTTCTACGTATAACTTAGTTTTAGGAAACAGGGATAACTATGAATAGGTAACGAAACTGTCACAATTTGAATGTTGCATTTTGGTGATACCTGGTGTGGTATTGATATTGGTTTGAAATAAAAGGTTTGTATTTGGAAATAGGGCTTTCAACATTGCTACTTCAATAATCTGTTAATTTTAATTACGGTCATACTGCTTATTAATTCTGCCCGAAAATTAGCACGAAGTTAATGCGAATTTTTGGTAAAATATGCAATACAAACCTCGCCAGTTAAAATAATTAATATAAGTGTTTAAAATAATTGTCAACACAAAAGCTCACCTTTGGCTATAGGTGCGTGTTACTTGAGAGTAGCGGTATTTAAATCAATAAATAACATTTGATATTCTAAAACCTAACCTTAAGCAGGTGGCTTGTCTGCTGCTTAAGGAAGTTAGTGTATCTGACGTCACTGAACGCGGGTTTTCGGTTGCATGTTTGAGGTTTTTCTGCAGCTGTCTCCCATTTTAATTCCTGGGTAAGGGACTTGTTTATCTCGTATTTTCGACACTGAATCTCGCGCTCATTAGTAGATTTTATATAAGGTGATCAGAAAGAATGTTGTGAAATATCTATGTCAAGTCACCTCAGCTCACTTCTTTGAGCTCGCTGAAATAGTCTATAATCATTCTAACGTTCAAAGCGTTTAAGAAAACTCATTCTACACCAGATAAAGTAGATTATCATAGGCATAAATTACCACATTTAGCTATAAATACACATAGATTATTATATTTAGCTATAAATATACATAAATTATTATATTTAGTTAATATATCATTTGTTTATAAAAGGTTACTATGCACATAGTAGCTTCTTATATGAAAATGACAGTTTTCATTAGACCTTGCTATGCAAAATAGCCTGTTCCCTTTTTCAGTTCCTGCGAACATTCAAGGTGTCTTGATTTTGAAAGATGTCGCATGATAACTTGGCTCAATTGTTTGTAAGTTGACACTCCCAATGATCTCATTACGACTTCATTATTTAAGCAGTAGAAATACTTAAAACTATCCCTCTGCGCTTAACGAAATTCTAAGACTTCAAATGTAAAGTGTTTGTCCTTCGGTGACATTTTCACAGTGATTGGTTTTGATTTCCAGATTTCTATCTCTGCTTACTGAAAGATTGTATTAGGCATTTTGAGAATTGTACGGAGGAACAATTTTATATCGTGAACTATGGATTTACAAAACCTTGGGCAATAAGTGTACAGCCTTGTGCCCCCAAACAACCCGCAAAAATGTCGTTTCTTGAACGCCACATGTTTAAACTCTGCGCAAAAAGTGCGGTTCACAATAAGAGTAGTAGGATGAGTAGTAGTAATTAGAGGAGGAGTAGTACTAACAGGAGTGGTGGTGGTGTATCCAGGGCTTGACTTATATGTAGTAGAAATCTGTCTTCAGCAACAAACTCTTTAACAGGTTTGTCTTCAGTTATGACTAAAGGGCGGATTTACATGCACTAAAAATCTCGACTATGTGCAATGCTTATGCTGCAAAATGTTGAAAATATGCTCAAAAATCAAGAAAGAATATACACCCAAATTATTGTGATAGCGTAATAGGCTAACGTAGTCGATTTTAATAAAGTAATAACTAGCACAACCCACATAAACAGATACAAGGCGGTCTCTCTTTGCGCAAATGAATATTCTAAGTTATCTTGCCCCTGAAGCCGCAACGAGTGTCAGGTCTTGCGCCTAAAAGTCGGATGGTTTAGGTTATCCAGGGAAGGAAACGAATGCTGTTCAGGAAGAAGGGTAGTGGCCGAGTTTCGACCCGAATGCAGCTTTAATTGCACATGCACAACAGATTGGAGGTTATTGAAATCTGTTCCAATCTGTATCTGAAATTAAAGCAGTCACAGTGTCTTAGATCACCTCGAACACTACTGTAGCTCGCGGGCGTGCATGGTAGGGACGCTCCACCCCCAAATTTTAGCTCAAAACTTTTGCCACCTAAAATTTCAAACTATTAATTTAGATTCATATTTTTAATTCTACGCTTCTATCGGAAAGGCGCGCATATGGAGAAATTGTTGTTTACACTACATTATTACAATGGATGAAGTGAATAAAAAGAAGTATTTGCCTGTACTACCCAGTTTTTAAGCATTTGCTTGAGTTTGGTGTGAATAAAAAGGTTGCTAAGCCTAGTAAAACCTAAGATTTTTCTGGGAGCTAGCATTTACTAGACATAACTGGTGAATAAGCCTTTGGTAATGCTAAACGGGGTATTAAAATCTACGTTTTTTTCAAGTCTGCAATCAGACATGCTAGCTTTTTGCTTAGTATCTGCTATGGTCTTGTTCATGCAAGTTCCTAACAGGAAGATGTACTCTGAGCGTAGGCAAATTGTTGACTGTGAAAAGTTATTACGATTTGAAGAAAATAGTATCCATTTTTTAACGACTGAATTTTTGCCTGAGGCGGCGCGCTTGCTCCAAAATTTCAGATGGAAGTATTGTTGCGTTACTTCGCTGACCCAGGTAAGCATTTATGCAATTCTACAGTTCGGCGAATGGTCAATGCATATTGAAATATGTAGCAGCTCTGTTAAGATCTAAGTGTATGACAATATGTATGAACTATAAGAATGAAATAATTTGATTGCAGGTTTCTAGAGTGGGGTGGCCAATGATTTCGATATTCATCGCAGTACCGTAACAAAAATTGTATATGGTCATGGATCGCATTGACGATAAATGTGACAACTAGATAAAGATCCCTTCAATGCTGGGTGAAATGAATGAGGCTCAAATTCTATGGCAAACACGATTTACAATGCCTACAGTTATCCAAGCACTGGATTGTACATATATAGAAATTAAAAAACCCACTTCCATTGAGATGAATATACAAATCGCAAGGATTATCGCAGTATAAATGTACAAGCTACTTGCAATGCAACTGAAAAATGTACTGAATGGCCTGTTCATGACGCCAGGATTTGGCGGAGCAGCCCTATTAGAGGATTGATATCCCAATTTGACGGTGCCACTTGTATGTTAGGTGATTCGGGGTTTGGAATATCACCTTGGCCTATTACACCCTTTAAGCCACCAAGAAATTAAGATGAAAGGTATTTTAATTTATCGCATTCCAAGGAAAAAGTGATAGTTGAAAGGATATTTGGACAAATGAAAAAAAGGTTTCCAATCTTCTGCAACTATGTTAGTGTCACTTGTAAATGTTCCCAAAGTGGTGGTATCTTGCGCTGTCTTATATAATGTAGCAAAGAGTGTAAATGATGTTTTTGATGATGACGAGGTTCAATGGAAGAAAATATTGAGGTTTACAATGAATATGAGACATGGTGACTGGGGAAAAAACACAAATCAAACGCAACAAAATGTTACAGTATATCTATCATACCTAACGGAATTGTGTAAAAGAAATGTATAAAAATTTACAAATGTCATGTCTTAAAAATAAAATTCCTTTCCAAGCACCTTTCGTTCTCTTAACAAATTACTGAGAATATTAATATCCCTTCCCAATATTGCAATGTAGCCCTTCCCACTATGTATTGAAAACAAAATATCTTTTCAAAAGATTTATGTAAAATAGAAAACAAGTATAAAGTAACAAACATACAAACAGCCACATGCACGGCTGTACGATGTACAAGAATGAACGATGTGCCACACACATTAAAAGTGCATTTGTATAAAGCATGTTATTTATTTTTTTTTTATTTTAAGCTTTATTTCCTTATTTTTAATTTTTTTCTCTAGGGTTAAGGAGATGTTATGATTACTGTATTCATTTTACAACAAACAATTTAACAATTTGTAAAAACTAAAAATTCCTTCAAATTTACATCAGTCTGTGTCCATTTATCATATGATGTTTGCTCATTGGCTTCTTTTTCAATGTTCATTTTGTTTATTTTGAATTGCTGTAGCAAAACTACTCTTTGCAATTCCAAGACTGACTGCAGCTTTGTTTCTTCAGTTTCATATGCTGCAATTGTCGCCGTCTTCCTTGTTTTGGAGGAAGGTGTTATTTCCATACATTCTGCTGTGTTTTCATTTTAACTACTCATCCCCTGACTTGCATCTTCTACTACTGCTTTGCTGTCAACCCTTCTTTTGATCCCGCCAAAGAAAGCGCCTGGTATTTTGTGGAAAAAATGGATTTTTTTCGGTCAACATCATCTGCTTTTCCCATGGTTTTAATTTAATTGCTTTGTTTCGTTTTTTGTTCAGGGTCGATTTCATGTTATTTAATAGTTCCTTAAGCTGGCCAACATTCACTTTCTTTCCAATTGCATTCAAGTACTCGTCGACCAGTATACTCCAGGCTCTTTGTTTTGATGAAACGGCAGCAGTTATCTGTCATGTAGATAGTGTAACAGAATATTTATCAACAAATGTCATCAACAAAGCCCTGCCCAGATGTTTTGCATTTCCAACTTCTGTATAAGCGCCTGTATCAACAGTCTCCTCATCAGATAATGCCATTGTTCCAACCAACACATGATTCTCAGAATGATTTTTGTCAAGAAGACGGCATTTTTAAGTTTAGTGCTAACATTAACCGTAGGTGATATTGTTGCATTAGTTTTGTGGTATGTAACGATAATGGTCTCTGCCTATTTTAATGCTGAGAAGGAGTAATTTATTTGCAAAACAAAAGTAAAATATGTACTATGTTTTAAAACCTACATATTACTATACATGTGTGAGCAATTATAAAGAGTGGAAGAGGAGGAACTTGCTGACTCGGCATAATTTGGGAGGGAAATTAGCAAATGCTATGGCTTAGCAAATGCTAGGGCTTAGTATTTACTAAGTTTTTTTTTTTTCGGGGAGCCTAGCGTGTACTACCTGCTTTTAGTAAAAGATTATTCACCTCGTTTTTAGGAAGTTCTAAAACTACCTAGTATTTACTAGCTGGCATTTACCTCTTTTATTCACTTCATCCATTGATGTCGCAGATTGAGCCGCGATTTTTTATATTGAAGTGCATACCTTCGCCCAATAAGGTCCCTAACCGTGGGAAAATTAAGTTATAACAGCTGACTTTAGGTCTGTCTTGCGACCAACGGTCAGCCGCCTTGTAGTGTGCGAGGTTCTGATACATTATAATGAGCTTTCCCTGTACCGAGGCTACAAGCACCTGTCGGCATGACTGCATCAAAGATACTTACAATCAAGATTTCATGTCGCGAAGAAAAAATTGGTCATAATTTGTGATCTTGAAGAGAGAAAATGTTGCACATTTGTTTAAGTTATTTCGTTTAGCAATTATTAAATGGCAATATGTGCAAGGAATTAGATATAATTAATGGATCACTCTAATTTTTAAATTAGAATTTTCTTGTCAACTTTGGGCCCATGTGAGCGAAAGCAGAGTCACAGATGTTTTTATTTTCGATATAATTTCACTAAAAAAAATCCCGGCTCGACCAGTAACACCAATGTAACAATGACCCATTATGAGTCACTCCTTTCTTTATTTTCTCTTTATATTATAAATATTGTTATAAATTTATCAACGCCAGACATTAAATGTAAAGTATGAACAATTTCCCCAGATTTTACTTTTAAAAATCACGGGGCCTCCTCTCCCACAATATTTTCTAGCCGGGCACGCCATGCTGTAGCTCGCATAAACAACGCAGCACTACACGTATGTGTGCATGTATTAATTTTCACTTCAGAAGATAACTCCTTTTCCTCGTTCTTTTGTTCTTAACGAATGCATTACTTTTGTAAATGCGTTTTTTAGAGCACATTAAGCCCCAAAATCCAAACGATACTTTCCAGATGTGAAATTATGTTAGCACAAAATGTTGTTAAATAGATTCAATAAATAAGCGGGTTGAAAAATAAAATGAAACGGAGGGAATTTGAATCCACGAGTTCATAAAAAAAGCAAAAAAAAAAAAAAAAAAAAAAAATGATGCCATCTAAATCACTCAAGAAAATCATTGCGTTCACAGCCAAGAAACCTACTGCAATCACTAAAAGCCCATAAGTGAACAGGTTTTACGAACGGCCACGAAGTTCTCCGATCTTCTTAAAACCTGAGCATGACTAATCCTTTTATCCAAGGGGTGTATACATCCGAATCAAGCGTAGCTCATAATCGTATGCGTGTGTGTGCGCGTAGGGATATTATATAGCTATTAGAAATACGTTATTCTGCATTTCTGCTGCCAAACTGGTATTAAAATTCCAAGGTCCACGATAGGAAAATTGATAATTTGATAACTTGTATCTGTGAGAAACACGGCCAACTCGGTAGCTTTATAAAACACAAATGGTAGATCTGCAGCTCGGTTCAGAATGGCTGGACTCCCTCGGGAAATTCCCAAGAGCTATTGATCTCTATTCCCTACACCTACTACATCAGCCAAGTTGTACTGGAGTATGCCACACCAGGAGTGAAAGGTGTGTGGAAGAAAGCAGCTGCGGGGAAAAAATGGCGCAGGTAAGGCAAAGCCCTGTCCTCAGTTTGCTTGTAGAAGCTTCTCATTCATTTCCTCAGTGTATAGAAACATTATCACGTATCTTGGTATAGATATTAAAAAAACTTCAGGGTCTAAAACGCAAGACAAAGGGGATTCGTGGCTTACCTGCAAGTATGAGGTGGTAAGAACGATTTATTGAGCAGGCTGTTAAAAGTTTTTGATATGTTCATATAACGAAATAAGATGCACAGAAGGCACCTAAATGGAAATAATCCCTTTATGAAGGCCTGAATTTAAAACTAATAATAAAAAATGTTATGCGTAAGCTAAATCCGCATCATCCTCTTGTTTTTTTTTTCTCTCTCTTTTTTTTTGGGGGGGGGGGGGAAAGCAGGAATAAATGTTATAAGTACAACAGGTATATAAGGTGTTTGGGAAGGATAAGGAAAGGGGAGAGGTTCAGTAAATGTGTATTTATACGACTTATAGAGGGCAGCACCATACAGTAGGTATCTAAACCTTCTGCAATCGTGAGTATATAGATTTCATTTATTGCAACTTTAAGAACTTAGCTTTGGAAATGGATATTTCCAGAGTAAATCTGACCAGATATAACGATCTTTATTTTATGTTATCTTTTCTTCCTTCTGAGCTTGGGAAATCGCCACATGCTGCTGAAGAATCTCTCATTTTAAGATGCATTTCAGGGTAACCCATAGTTGTGGAGACTGTTTTGTATTTATGCAAGCGGGGGTGCAGGACTAGAATAGCGCATCTGGAGAAGTAAAAAATTGGTTTAGCATCCACAATCCACACATAGACTATGACGTATTTGTTTTGAGTAAACAACCGAGTAGCATATCACAAACGGTGACAACCCTAACCATGGAGTTTGAAAACGGACACACTTATTTTGCTTCTGAGGTAGGCCCTCGGTTTTGTGTCATTTCTGTCTGCCTAGTTTTCAGTAAAAGAAGCCAATAAAGGGAGTTATAAACATTGTTTCACTTTGATTTTGCTTTAGGCTTATAACAGCTTTGTAAATCTTATGGTTGAAAATTTCACGCTATAGTTTTTAGTACTTTGACAATTTTTATTCAGTTTACATAGGATTTTGTATATTAATTTTTCTGATTGAAACTAAGATAACTTCAAAATTTGAAGCATGTATTTCGTTAAAAAGTTTTGAATTTCGGGGTTATTTTTATAAAAAATATTGTATCATTTTTAAAGTGCTCAAAAGATACGATTTTCATATTTTGAGTTGAAACTTTTTCTTGTGTTTATACACCACATATGTGGATAATAATTGATACTCCTTTTAATAGTATAAAACAATTAATACAATTAAATTACTTTTATGTGCACAACTTTTTTTATACTATACCTATATTTTGGCCTTTGTAACCAAATTTTGTTTTAAGTTTCTAAAATATTTTAAAATGCATGACATTCTAAAAACTATGACATTTTATTAAGCGTGTAGCGTTTTGAACCCAATTGGACCAAAACTTTGCATTAGGAGCATATTGAATGTTGAAAACTGTAGAATTGAGAGAAAGGTTGTTTCATGTAAAACATGTATTCAAGCTGTAATGCCTGCTTCGAAACTTCCCAGCATAAAATATCCCCTTCCTTGGCATTTTGTCTCTCCTCTGTATCAGTTCTGGAAATATTCTTTCATGAATATTTTTCTCCTCGTCCTTTACAACACATTTTACTCATACTTTTTGGGATATCTTTGGCAAATAAAGAGTGTAGACACTTTTGAGTCTGACTTCCTGCACACCTTCTGAAGAGTTCAGCATTTGCAGATAAGTGATTAAGAAGCGTTTACTTCAGTTTTTTTTGTGGCGTTAACGTAACACGAATGTCGTATGACTGTGTGGTGTATTTCCTCAATTTCATTAAAGAAGCTTGAAAGTTATCAATAAAATGTTCTCGATGTTTTCGACGGTACACGACATCACGGGTCTACCTGGTTCCTGCGCGTCTTTCACGTTGTCCCGACTGTCACGGAAGGAACTGCTTGTGCCACTCGTACACATTTTTTCGATAAAACACTGTTTTCATACGCCTGGCGCAGCATGTCGTGACATTCCTGTGAAATTCTCTCAAGCTTGAAGTAGAATTTCACATTGCTATATTGATCCACTTCACCCCTAACAATGTTGCTGCACTACGATTAACTTCTTCAACACGTACAAACTATACGTCTGAACAAAAAATAAAATATAATAAAATTTGCATTATCATACTCTGGCACCTAATTCCTTAAACTAGGGCATGTATTCCAAATGTTTATCATTTAAAGCATTTCTTAAATCTATTATTTATACATCTTATAGATTCCATAAATTTATTTAAACATTAAACATTCCTGAAACAACAAAATTAACCTTTACTCACTCACACACACACTCTCACACACTCGCACACGCACACTCGCACTCACTCACTCACTCACTCACTCACACACACACACACACACACACACGACACTAACTAATCACTTCAAATACGGTTATATATACAGACTATTTATATACGTTCATTAATTTAGATTTATAATTATTAAATTGCATTTCTTTATTTTAATTTACACAATTTAAAACACTAACACTTTTAAATACAAAATGTATAAACAGATTATCAATTATAAATTAATAGCATCCATTTTTAAAGTGTATCATCATTCATTAACCATTAATTTAATATCAACATAATTCTTCCTCTCTTTAGATTATTTGGTTTTATTTCCGTCATTATTGTCCATTAAATTTTATCTTTTAATTAAATTATTTTCATATCTTCTTTTATAATTTTCCAAACTTTTATATGTAAATTTAAATAAAACTACAAAAAAGACAAAATAGTGTTTTCAAAAGTTAAATATAAGGAGTTATACTGAAATCCAGTACAAATAATTGGTAACCACTGCAACTAAAAAAAACATTTATAGCACTACGTTTCCTATCTGCCCGCCGGAACCATTCTGAACAACACGGCTTCATGAATGGTAACTGATTGGCTTTAGGATTTGCTGAAATGATAGTCAACCAATACGTCAGTTACACCGCACGTCAGAAATTTATTCATCATATTTGTTGATCACAGGTTGTAGTTTGAAAATTTATACATCTGTTACAATAATTAGACGTTTAAAATATGGTACATAGGCTATTCATCTGTTCTAACGTTAGCTAACAGTATTCTTAAGAAGGGAATAAGAGATATGGAAGAAAATTAATTTTCCTGTGGTGATTCCGCTCAAAGTGTGTGTTTTCATGAGGAAGATATTTGGAGATAGCTCTGATTTTCATTTATTAGCCACCTCTCATAGCAAAGCGCCTTGTGATGGTAATGTGGGCACTACACAATGCCTAGCACGAAAGCTAATCTCCCCTCTGGACTAAATCTCGTCACAACTATTAGTAAATTATCCACTTGGGAACAAACTAGTATAGCATTTATTTTTATTCTTTACTGCTCGCCCTCACAGAATAGGAAATTCGAAAAGCATTAACATAACATTAAAAATGTTTTATTTTATGCCAATATCAACATATGTAGCTTCAGTGAACTAGTATTCTTTTCAAATTGAAGGAAACAAAGGAATGGATTTAAGTGAACGGTGTTTGGTCGGGCTTGTAGACGTTTTCTTTGAAAACAAATCCTGCGCCTGAAATCTATGTTCACTTGATTAGATAGCCTTGTGGAACTGCACTTTTTTTAACTTCTGTGGTATGAAAAGGAGCTGAGCTTTGCGCGTTTTAACATCTCGACGAGTTGTGATATTTTAGAAAATTCGAGACTTGCCAAACAGTTGTATGTATCACTATTGTGGATTGCGGCTTTAAAACATTTGAATTTATATAGAGAAGGTTTAGCAAATTCTGACACAGGAATATAAGCTTTTCTCATAAATAGGTTTGACATGGAATCGCTACAACAGGATGTTCCAACTCTACTCGTCTGAGTCGAGAGTACTCGTGCGTACTCAACCACAAACCGTGGACTCGGCTAGAGGGGAAGGTGATAGCCAATATGCCACTGAGTGAAGATCCTAGCACAATGCTTACGCTTGCATTCAAACACTTAGTTCAACTGTGGTGATAAGCTGCTTTCAATGATGAGGCGTTTTGCATACTGCAAGCATGCCCCTGTAAGTGAGTTACTCGCTGCTCTTTGCACGCAGTGCCAAGATAGAACAGTATGAATTATGTGAACCTTGTTTAAAAAGTTGAAACAGAGCTGTCCCTACTCTTGATAATAGGAAAAGAGACGCATTCTTCTAGGACACTGGAGACTTTTTTTATTTTTCTTTCTTACGTAAGTTTCCCTTGCCGCTTAGCCCTCATCACCTTTTTCTCACTGGCCTCAAAGAGATCCCTAGAAACAGATTTGAGTGAGTGAGCGATACTATATTCCATATGAATGAAGCATTGGTCAGAAACAACCTCGATGAATACTGTGATGCGTGTAAACAGATAGGGATGTCTAACCCAGTAGGACGTAAGCAAGACTGCATTGCGGTGTATGTGTGTGTGTGTGTGTGTGTGTGTGTGTGTGAACATTATTTCTAGGTTTTCATTTGTAAAAGAATGACGGTTGTTCCAAAACAATGCATTTCGTAACTAAACACACTGCACCCCACATCAAATATTGTCAAATTTGCGTATTTAAACGAATCTAGTTGCTTCACTGTAAATTCCTCGGAAAGCGAAACAGAGGTCACCGCTCAAAATAGCAACAGTGTGCATAACTTGGAAATCACAGTTCCCTTCAAATGTTTCTTTTTAAGCATATCTCGGCCATCCTTTCGCTTATCTCTTGGGCGCTGCTGTGTTGATTAACATATCCGTAAACGTAAAATTGATTTTAGGTACAGTTAGAGTGTTTAATACTTTCAGAACACAAATCATTTAAAACTGCGATTGAAAAAATATCCTCTGTATTTAACTGCTGTATAATTATTCAAAATTTTCAGCATAATATTTAGGTGCACTTAACGGTAACGGGAGAGGGATAGGCCAGAACTACTGCTGGAGATTTATTACACAATGTTGAATTCTGCACATTGCCTAATAGGTTCTCTTCCGTTGTCAATCACAGCATCAGAAGTAGAAGATCCTTATCATCTTGAAAATGCGATATGAAGGACGTAGGCTGCATTAATTATTTAAGCACAGTTTGCTTTTAGCACTTTTGTTCCTTCTATTTTTCGTATACGCGGCCCCCACCAGTTAAAAGCAAGAAAATATTATCGTAGCAAGCTGCCCTAATTCCATGGATTTGTTCAAATGCAAGCAGGGTAAACGGTTTTCAACTCTTGGAAATTTGATAGAAAATTGCGCATGTCGTCCTTCGTCTGTTAAAGCACAAACTACATTCCCAAATTTTCGGCTGGTTGAGTCATATGACTCGTTAATTCCCACCCATATATTCGCACCTCTGCACTTTTTGCGAATTCTGCTCATAGCTTCTTCGAAACATTGATACATTGTGTTTTCGGCTGTTCATTAACTGGACATGCTTAATTCTGCCTACTTGGACAGAAATACAGTCGGCTATGTGCTTGTAAACGTGAAAGGCATATCAACTCAATTGAAGATTTGGACAATCTATACTTTTGAATTGCTGCCCATGTGTTCCTGGAATGTGCTATTCCCTTTACTTTGACAAACTTGTCGTTCTTGGATAGTTTTACCCTTGTAATCGCTGTCACTTGTGATCTTTTATTCAGGATCCCACGTGTTTACCACATATATTACACCACTGTTCCATCACTATTGATCACATCCGGAAATTTAGCCACAAATTCGGTAAGTTTTGATGATAGATTTGTAATTCACCCATGGAAATAGTAAATTTACGAATACTTGAAGCTATCCTAAGCAATGGAACGCTATCAGTGCATACGCAACAAAGCACTGTAAAACACATACCAAACATTTGACATCAGAAGTCAAGTGCGCTTCATGAATTAGATGTGAACAGTCAGCTCCATTCACGTACATGTGAATCTCCGAAATGCTGCGAGAGTTCCGATGCCGTGAGGACTCCAGCGTCTTGCGAATGAAAGATAAATAATCGCATTATATCTTAAAATCGTACGGTTGAATGTCAGCTGCTGTCAAATAGCTATTAAATAATTAAATTCCATCGTTTATGCAGGAAAAATACATACTAAACGTATTCTATCTTTAAAATAGCTGTTTTTGTGCCAAAATAATCGACATATGTAAGGCTCATCTTGGAATACAATGACCCCTGTGATTACTGCGCTACAAGTGTATCGTAAACAAAGCTGACACGTGTAGTTGCGATAGTGCCGGTTGACGAGTACCGGTTGCTTAGGCAAACAGGGTTCCCAACCTCCAGGTCTTAGAAATACATACACATTTGTGACTTTATGTACTAAGCTGTTGTGAGGGTATTCCAAAGAAACCGTGATCGTTCTAGATACCAATTTCCAAATATATGATAAGTGCTAAAAACGCATGTGAATGAAAGGAAATCCTTGTAACAGGAATAATATAGTATTGTTATTATTACTATTAACTTACCGGTTCTCAGCTATTAACAACCTAGACATTTCATTGACACTGTCAAGATTCATCCAAGTTAAATGATAATAAGCAAGATATTTATCAAATGGCAAGTGGCTGAGGTTATGCAAGAGAAAAATCAGAGAGAGCTTCCTAGTTCTAAAACTCTTTGAACTTAGTTCTAAACCAGCCTCCCTGAAGTCGTGTCAAAGTCGCTTGAGCCCCCTCTGTATGCAGCACAATTACACATTCCAGTGTATCAGTGGTGGTAGAGCTCAACGTATTGTTTCGTAGTTGAGATGGCCGCTATATCCTCGATATACCAGTTGAATTATAGTTAGAAATAATTGGTTTACAAAGTGATGCTGAGCTAAAGGATATCAGAACAGGAAAAGTATTAACTTTTTCTACACTTTCGTTCCACGAGAAACTTCTCCTAAACTCCACATTTCGCTGTAGGAATTTGCATGTTTGGGACAACCTAAGTATGCGAGAGACAGATTTTTCCTTTAATGCAGCTTACAAAATCCGTCATAAAGGTCAAGTGATGGACACTTGGAAGCAAATTTGCGATTGGGCAGTACACTAGCAATAGTCCCCAGTATTAAAACGCTGGTTGAATACAGTAAACAGTAAAAATCGCAGCGAATTTCTGATGTTTAAGAAAGTGTACTGTAATTAACGAGTTAATTTAAACAACGCATGTACGGTGATTTCTATTTAGTTAATTCAATTCTCTAGCAATAATATTTAATTTCCAATTGTGTTAGGAGTATGTATAACGATGTACAAAATATTGCTCTCGTTAATGCATAGCTGTGAAAGATAAGCCTGCATATAACTTCCTGGTCCCTATCACTAGAGCAGTTGCCTCCCTTGACCGCAGTCGAACGTCAGAGCTTAAGGGCATTTACTTAAGCACGAGAGGGCAGCCAGTTAAAGGTGCCTGTTCTAAACCTTTGCATACTTATCAGTCGGATTTACCGCCAACGCCACCGCCGCCACCACCACCACCACCACCGCTGTTGCGCCTGCCAAGCTGTTAGTCAATTTTTAGTAAGTCCACCAGTACTGAAGAAGCCGGTCCCCATGGCCACGCTCGCTAAAGCGTCTCGCTTTGGTGCTTCGTGGGCAGGGGATCGTGGGTTCGAGTCCCGCCTTGGGTATGGATGTTATATGTTTGTGCAATGTGTATATGTTTGTAAAAGAAACAGTAAAACCAGTAAACCAGTAATCAGTAAAACCTACGGGGGAAATGTAAATAGAGATACAGTACCGGAGTCCTGATCAGACTCCGTTACTGTTTAAAAAAAAATATATATATATATATATATATATATATATATATTTTCTTCTTGGTAAACGGAGGTAGTGATGGCGGCCTTTCCCCCTCCCTTCTTTCTACTTCTTGTATTGAACAGTTAAATCGCCCTCACTTGGACTTATTATTAATGCTTTTTCGCAAACATTTATTTTACATGGGAGTAGGGAATTCAGTCTCTTAATGCGGTGCACAAAATAATATTTTGCAAAAGAAGCGCTTCTTATCTGAGTGGGATGATTTAAATATATCATTAATATAAATGAAATATTGGTTGAATCTGCACTCAACACTTCGTGTTTTAAAGAAAACGAAGCCTGAAAGTATACGTTTTTGTAACATTGGGTTACACTTCTTAAATGTAGCGGCAATGAAATCTTTAACTTAATGATTATAAATAATCGTATTGTAAAATAAATATTTTGAAGCTGCAAAATACAAAATGTTACACCCTAAGTTTTAACGTAAACGGTTGAATGCTGTAATCGGTTCAACTCGGCACAAAATGTGTATTTTCGTATACAGCGGTTAGAGAAGCACATTAGCTTTAGGTTTAATCTTCCGGAATAGTGGAAGGAAGGTTCATTTTCTGTTCTTTCGAACACAGAGAGAGAGAGAGAGAGAGAGAGAGAGAGAGAGAGAGAGAGAGAGATAACTACTCTCGTCTTACGAAGACCGGGAAGACTTGCTGTTAAACCTCTTCGACCGAGGAAATCCATTCAACCCGAAGTCAGCCAACACATTCACAATGGAAGCCCCACAAACCGAACCTAAACCTACAGACTTTATTTTCCGCTCTAAGTAGTCATGTCTGGTACACATTTCTGACGTGGGAAATATTCGTGCAGCATAACGCTGGCTTGCTTCTGAAACTTCACAAGTCGAAACTTCCAAAAGTTAAATTCTTGGTGGAATTTGTCTACATAATACATTTGAGCTACGATTATACAAATTATACTACGATTATACAAATACAGAGCCTTCCTACCTGGTTGACCTAAATGGAATTTCCATGTAACCGGGAAGCACACTGTTTGCCGGCAGAGTCGGAAATTCATAGTCCCTTAAATTCAAGCGTATAGACTTCTCAGGCAAATATAGCAATGACTATTTACCTTCGTTATAAATGTTGGAAAGAATGTACCGCTTCACATATCTCACATCTCATATAAAATGTCCCTTAATGCATAAGTAATATCATGTGTCATCCTTAAAAAAAATGTGTAACATTCACATGACTTTCTCTCTGTTATTAAAATATTCTTAAACAAGTTACTGCTCTATCTACTTCATGTTAAACGACGTAAACATATGCAGAAATTGTTTTATTGCATATTCATTTGTAGATACAAGGGGAATAAAGAGTTTAATAGACTAAAGTAATAGTCAAGTTGTTTAAGACGGATTGCCAGGATGGGGAAAGAATAATCACTTCCCCATTTGATAATAGTAGAAGTGTTGGAAAATTGAAACCAATAACAAGAAATATCTCAAAAATCGTTTTCTCTAGACAAAAATGCATTTGACAAATTGTGTACTTTAGCGAGATGTACATTTTTATTGTAAGATTTTGTCTCTCGTAGGGGTTATCAGTTATGCAAGCGTCATTCAGGCTGTTCACAGAAAATTCAAGATTTGTATTTCATTTTTCATGAAAAAATCTTAAGCACATAACATTTTAATAAAAACTGTTAAAGCCGGTTTTGAGAAAATCAAAATTTTCGAAGTGTTCCATCTAAAGGGTAGTTTTTATAAGGACTTTTCTTGAAAATCTACGTGTCGCTTCTTTGAAGCATGCTGAATATAAATATGAAGTTTGGTGTTTAAATACTTGGAGGATGCGTTTTGAATTTAATGAATGTTTGTTTTGAGTGTTGCCTCCCCCCCTCTCTCTCTCACACGCACACACCGGACACGCGCGCGGACCTTTTTCTAAGATTTTTTTTTTGATTCATTGTACCTCAGTACATGTTTACAGAGTAATTTCGACATCGAATGTTTGGGTGAAGTATATTGTATTCCACCTTCCTCTACTTTCTGTTAATAACAGAGAAAGTAACAAATTAAACGCGGGTCAATAGAGCGACAACTTAACATTATCCAGCACCAATTGAAGAAATTAAATCTAAAGTTCAGAGGCAATCCAGGTTGAGGATTACGAAATTCCTGATCCTTTGCAAGATTTCTCATCGATTTCTATGGATTTCATTTTAACTTTTCTCTGATGTACTAGAGTTTTTCCTCTCTTAGAACATGGCATTATCAAGAACAGATCTCGTTGCTCTGAATCTAAACACAAGGTTACGAGCTGTTCCTCTTTGACGTGCACAGCAAAGAATCTGTCTTGAAATTGCTGCCTACTTCCTTTACTGTGCATTTAAAATGATCAGTGATAAAGTATGCATTTCGGCATTTTAACAGCATTAACACAGTATTCAACTGCAGAACGTGGTCTCATATCCTACACCTTTCTTCAGCACAGACTTCGTGTAAAGTGATTAACTGGCACACGGAGAAGAAGGAAAGTGGAGCGAAATTGCCCTGTTAGAAACAACGGAATGCAGGTAAATAATCCCCATAATATGCACAGGCCTCAAAGGAAAGTCCCTAGTTTGTACACTGTATAAATTACAAATATACTAAGTGTCAAATGGGAGTAGAAGGAATACAGATCTTATTTTGATCTGTTGTCAAATGTCCTCAATTTGCGTTAATGACAAAATCAAATAGAAATCTAATAATTAACACAGCTCTTCTGCAGTTATGGATTTGTCACAAAATTAGAATACAACTCTCCTTAAAAATAAAATATTCTGAATACAGCATTAAGCACATACAAGCTGCAACTGAACAGAGCAACATAAATTGAAACCAAAGGCAATTTTATACCACATATCTGCTCGGTGCCTAGACTCTCATCTTCCGGTCTCGAATGTCAGCTCCTGTTCGCTTAGGACTAGGATAAGGTTGCTAAAAATTTCCACGCTCCAAAACGAACCTATATAGGTATCACTTGGGCTGGAATGATCTCAGTATCTGAGAAACTGGCCATCTCAATCACGTGATTGTCAACCTCGAACGAAATCCCATTTTGAAGAAGTGGAGTGTTACTTACAAGAGCGAGAACGTTCTTGACATTAGAATACCAACCTATCCCAATAACCTACATAGGAACTGTTTGTTTGAAATACGTAATCATCTTAACCTATGTCTTCATTGAACTGATTCTAAAATTCGACTCTGAAAAGAACAAGGTTAAATTGACTTCTGTCAGAATTTGGCCTTGGGTATCATTAATACGATAGAACATTTGGTTGTAAAACCTTCGTATTTAGAAACCACAGCAGCGTTATTACTTTAGAATGTGATTTTTGGTCCTTCGAACTGAATTTGAAGTTCTGTAATCAATGCAAAACAATGGAGCCGTCTATGCTCATCAGACTATGTAGGACTACAAAATGCTTCCAAGGATAAATTACTTGACGGAATCTGAAAGGGCTCCAAGTCTGGCCTTATTGCTGATTAATAACAAAGTTTTATAGCATAAGGGTGTTGTAAAATTATTGTGATATTATTCTCGGCGTTCTGTGACAACTAATTTAGATGCAGTGTTTTCTCCTCGTCTAATGGGGAGGGGGGGGGGGCAAGTTAAAGACGACTTTATGTCCAACGCTGTGAGATTATACAGATAGGAGAGTTATGGCTATAAGGATAGGCACTCCAGCCAGTTGATGTTAGAAGCTATGATATGAAAACGTGGGACAATTACGTTATTGGATTAGATATGATTCACATATCAAGTAAAAATGACAGCGGGCTATTCAGTATTTATGGTATCTGTTTGGTGCATTTTTGATTGCCTATATGTTTCGTTCTGAGAAGGAAGAGTCTGTCTTCTTATAGTATGTGGCGTTTAAGAGGTTTATTAGTAGCAGTATGAGACATGTGCTTAAATAATTTATAATTCACTGCGAATTTTTCGGCATTTGTTTAGAAGCAGAATAAATTTAACTACAAACTAAGCTTCTGTGGTGTGTCGTGAAATAAGTTACTAACAGGGTGATTCAGCAGTAGTGAAATGATGTCATTTTAAAGTTCTGGGAGCCGTTACTTTAAACTAAATCGAAAGAGTAGCATGTACGAGGGCATCATTGCAAGTAACAATCGTTTGCGTATTCTCGCTGTGTCGGTCTTGTATGCAAAGGTCGAATGGTTTTATCGACATCTTTGTGCGAGTTTCGGACGAAAGAGGTTACTGTGCTTTTTGTAATTGTTCAAAACTATGGTACTTTAAGGGGGGATACATTCGATTTTTGAATGCACGATTGTTGAAACTGCAGAACTTTAGTCCACTAAGGAGGTGTATTGTGATACAATAATGAACAAAAGATAAGTTTTAAAAGTTCAACAATGGACGAACAAATGTACCTGATGAAACCCATCACAGATGATTTTAAGAATCAAATGTACAACAAAACGGAACAATACAGATTTGTAAATACTATGAATTGAGAATTATTTTGTAAACTATTTTGTATAATTGTCCAAACATCTTGGCTTTATTGACTGGCGGCAAGCAACTATAATTCGGGAGTTCTAAAACTCAGGGACAGATATACCATTCTTTAATCACGGACGTTTCAATTTCTCATTTTACATACGCCAGTAGAATAAATGTTTCATTTGTTCTTATCGTTTACACAAAATTACGTGTTTTTTTAAAATCTCTGGATATATAGGTATATAAAGTAACTCCTCACTGTGGTTAAAATAAAGTTGACATTCAGTTATCTGCCGGGTGAACGAATTGTCATTTTCATTGGAAAACTTTGTTCTAAGCTTTTACTTCTACCGATTTGTAGCCTTAATTTTAATACAGACAAGAAACTGTATTTTTAAAGACATTGTACTTTATTTGGGTGACCTATCGTGTATTGGATACAATGCCTGAAAATGCAAGTGTTCAAGGGTTAAGGGGAAGGAAAGTATTTTCTGAACCTCAGAAAGAAAATCCGGGAAGTGTGTCTTAGGTGGAACATGGAACATGACTTCTACAAATATGGCACCTGTATCGGCATTTAAAAGTACATTACAGGAAGCAAAGAAGGTAATTTAGATAAACCTAGTAAGGAAACAGAAGGATAGCTATGAAATAGTCGAGAACGTTAAACATTGGTAGGAAAGTGGTTTTTTGGAATGTTTTGGAAGCATTGAAGAAGCACGAGAGAAATATGTGCCATACATATACACTGATTAAAGGTTGAATTTTCTATTACAATTTTAAGACAGCCTTAAAGAAGAACCTATATAAGTTCAAGACGCAAAGTTGCCTTCTGATGTGCAGCTTGTGACTTAAAACTCATTTCAAAGCTAAATTCTTTAAATTCCTACTCGATAAAGCGCGCGGCTCACAATGCGTTCAGTAAAGCTGTGAAACCTCTACAGCAGTTAGGCTTCATAGTGTGCACCAAAGGAGCTCCCGGTGTGTGTTTCGTTAGGTCTGTGACGTGTGTTCAATGTGCTGTATTTTTTTTTTATATAAAAATACAGTTCCGGAGGTTTGTCAGGACTCCAGCGCTGTATTCCTTTTTTCTCCATTTTTTTCCAGTTTCCTATATTTCCTTAGTAGAACTTATTATTCTTAACGTTTTCCTTTTACATAGACATACACAAACAAACACATTTACAAACACAGAAACACCCATGCCGAAGGCGGGACTCGAACCCACGAACCTGTGTACCACGAAGCGCCAAAGCGAGACACTTTAGCGAGCGCGGCCACCGGGATCGGCAATAGGATTAAGTAGTTAAGAGCGCAGGTTTGTCTCCCGACGTGAAACAGACCCTTTTTAACTAAACATTTGTAACACATGACAAATAGTTGCGTCATACAGATTCTCATGCACAGCAATCTTTACTAAATATATTATAATGTTTATAATGATTATAATATATCATTCAATATTTGTGCAATCTAAATACAACATGGTGCGCAGAGTTTTGCGCAAACGTAACCACCTCGAATAGATTTGTTTTCTGTGAATCATACCGTCTTTAATCATAGCACAGCGGGCCGACAAGGACAGGTTCTAGGTAATCGCCGCTTAATCATTGAATGTAAGTATTTTCTGTTTGTGATGCTACAAATCGTAACTACTGGACTTCCTATATGTGCGTCTACAGTTCAGGTGACCGAGATTATCCAGGGAAGGAACTGAGCGCCATTGTCTTGGCTCAGGAAGAACGCATGTCCCCCTCCGGACCAGAATGCAGCCTTTAATTGCAGAGCCGGAAAGGAATCTCTCAGATTCTTTTCTGAAATAAAAACAAATATGCTGTTGCGATCTGCTCGAAAGGCTCTGCATAATATATGTAAATGACTCTGAACTCCTCGCACAAACAGCAGCTATGAAGCAACACCTGACAAATTTACAGATTGTTTCACCTAACTTCTGAATGGCAATGCAACTGGATATTTTCAGACAAGTTGAAATGTTCTTGTACACCTAAGGGAAAAATAACGGCTGACCTCCAATGTAGTGCAAGATATGCGGCTTTAAAAAATATCGCCATACTCTTGTATGTATGTTGTGGCTGTATATCGAAAGACGGTTTGAGTGTGTTGTGGAAGCTATAGGATGCACCAAACAGTGCGCAGTACAGGATCTTTAGCTTATTCTGATTTCCTTTGTAAGGATGACATATTTTGATGGACTTATAATTATTCTGGTGAATTTAATCCTATCCAGGCTTAAACTTGGTTCACATAGAGGTAGCCTATCACAGTGGTAGATTGGCCTCCCTGTTCACCAGATTAGAACCTAATCGAAAACGTGTGGGCTGAGGTGAAAGAAGACGTCGAGTGCGAATTTCCCTGCACATGTAGAAAGACAAAATATAGGTTATGGGCACAAGTACAATAAGCCTGGGAAGTTATTACCTCTCACCCACACTACTGTAGAAACCTCGTATCACCTATGCCCCGCAGATAATCGGTAGTAATGATTGCTGGAGTTTCATATACCTATTATTGAGTTTGTTTGTTTTTACTTTAGAAGTTTTATAATGTATTTGTTAGTCGTTAGCAAAGAGTAAGTTTTGGTTACGTATTGAATTTTGCATACGCAATGCCATTAAACCCAAGTGGTAGGTTAAAGTATAATAATGTTAAGGCAACATGATGTTCTACACACTTATAAAACTAAAAATAAATAAAGCGTGGGAGGGCATTAAACCTAGGAGCTTGCGAAGAGGAGCTCTGCCCTCTAAACCGTCTGGCCTAGTGATCTTATCTTCTTTTCAGTTTCTTTTGTAATTGATCACTGATCAATGCCCTTATTGGCAAAAAGCCTATAGCAGTCATTTCATGTGCGTGAATACAGAGTTTTGTTGAGCGCACGAAGTTCTCCGATCATCGCTTAGCATCTAGAAATGGATAACTTTTTTATGGTGAAGGTTGTACAGCACTGGCTACTTCGAAGCCAGCTCATACAAATACGTTTTATGCATGAATTAAAGTACAATTACAATCTAGTGCCACATTTTGAACATTGCAGGCAAAGACCTCGTGAATTAATAAGGCATGAATGACGACTAAAATCTGGAGCGTTCCTTAATAGGAGCAATTATATTCGGTAGTTAACGGGCACAACTGGTGTCAATAGCGTTACGTCACCACTACTGGAGCATGGTGTTAAATTTCTGCTTCACTAACCTGAACCAGCGATGTGAATAATGAGTAGTTAGTTAGCCTATGCTCATAGTTATCAAGAGTGATGAAGCTTAAGCACGAGCTTCAGCAAAGTAACTTTCAGCTATAACATTACCTTCTAAACCAGCCTGCAATTCAAGTACGTATTTGTAAAATTCTTGAGCATATTGTATATTTCGATTGATAAATCTCTTTAATGCTGCAGAATATGTGATCGTGTGAGTAATTGGATCTTAAAGTGGCCGGTCCCCATGGCAACGGTCGCTAAGGCGTCTAGCTTTGGTGCTTCGTTGCCAGGGGATCGTGGGTTCGAGTTCCGCCTTGGGCATAGGTGTTATATGTTTGTGCAATGTGTATATGTTTGTGTAAAGGAACAGTAAAACCAGTAATCATACAGTAATCATACAGACGGGGAATGTAAATAGGGGATACAGCGCCGGAGTCCTGACCAGACTACGGTACTGTTTAAAACAAAAAAAAAAAAAGTGAATTGAACTTTTCACCGAAATTGGGTACGCATAAGTGTTCAGTACGGTTTGTTCTTAAATTTCCCGGATAGCACTCAGCTTTGAATTAGTCCAGCGTATTGAGGAATTGTCAGGGATTAAGATTATATTATTATTCTTCTTAGTGTTATTATAATTATTTTGTGGTTATTGTTATAATTATTTTGTGATTATTGTTATAATTATTTTGTGATTATTGTTATAATTATTTTGTGATTATTGTTATAATTATTTTGTGATTATTGTTATAATTATTTTGTGATTATTGTTATAATTATTTTGTGATTATTGTTATAATTATTTTGTGATTATTGTTATCATCATTATTATTATTATTTGCAAAATATTATAGGCTCATATAGTATATTTTTTTGTGTAGCGTGAAAGACTAGCTACTACTAACTGTGGGATTCAGTATTAGTTTGCCGGTGATATTCGGTGTTAGTGTCACTAAAGGTCAATTTTTGTTTACTTTCTCTACCATGTACATAGTAGGCAGAGAGGATATTGCATTCTACACAAAAATACAATATTCAGTTTTCAATGTTATTGCGGGCTTTGAGGTTCGAAAGTAAAATAGCATTTTAATACAAAGGTTCGTTTTTCTTTGGAACAGATAACTCAAAAACCAAAAGTTGCATAAATATCAACCTTGGTGTCTAATTGCCATATTTTTCAAAGATACGTCACGAAGATTTCCAAGAAAATTCCCACTATAGCTATCCTTTAAATGGAAAATGTTATTAATTTTTTAATGTTCTCAATGTTGCTTAGCTATTTTAATTAAATCATTATATATTAAAGATATATAAATACAAATTAAAATACTCGCCTTGATTTTGAGAATAGCCTGTAAAGTCTCCTTCGTTCGGAACAGTTTGTGTATAATCTTGCTCAGCTGGTAGACGTTAAGCCATAGACATGTACTATTACCATAAATTTCTGTAAAATACACCTTATTTCAAGTAACATTTTGGCATACGCCATATCCGAGAAATCCGTTATTAATCGTTCGAATATTTCAATATTTTTGTTACACTTTTAAGGTCCCTCGATTTCCAGTTCTTTCTTTCGATTGCATGGGGGAGAAAATGGAGTTAATGCATATAGTGTCCAGTTCCTAAACAATTGGCTATCGCCATCCCTTTATGCGAGATAGTCGCTAATAAGGGCTTAAATGTGGAGAAAGCTAGGTGAATGTAAAACGATACATTTTATAATACAACTACAAAGAACTGTTATTCAGCATTTGATTTCTGCCACAAAAAAATTCATATTTAGTTAATCCATATGTGAAGCATTTGTTGCAGTTTGCACAGTGAACGCGAGTCGGATATAGACATTTGGAAGAACGATAAACAGAGTATTTCATACATTTGCTCACTAAACTGGCCAAAAATATACCGCAGCACACTGAAGCAGTTGGAAATATGCTATGTTGGTTCTTTAAATTAAAGAAATGCGCATTTAATTTTAATGGATACGTTCCTTAAATATATCAGAATTTTAGCATGCATTACTAGTAAATCCTTCCTTAGATGTAAAAAACTTGAAATTAAAATTTTAAATACAACCATTGATTCTTTGCATTGCTTCTTTAGCATCATTTTTTATTTTATGAACTTCCTTACCATTTGGTAATTTACAAGATCTAAGAACTTCATGTAATATCTGGTTTAGGACCAAATCGTAATTGACGCTCCTACACTTTCGTTAGCTACATATTCACAGCCAGATCGTACATTTTAAGATCTGCTAAGAGTGCTTTGCAGTTGATTTTACTCAAATTGTATTGATAAAATTCTAAAGTTTGTGTATGTTTCAGCATTCTTATAATTTTATCTATTATACCGGTTTTTTTAATACGACTACATGTTTAAACAACATTTTTTGAGTTTTAAAGTGTCCTTTACTCCAGGAGATGCTACTTGTAATTTGAGCTCACCATGTCCAGCTGTATCCAATATAAGTGTTTGTAGCAAGGTAAATAAAGTATGTCATTTGCAAGCTATCATATTTGACTTGCTAATTTAGTCATTTTTAAAAATTGTTAATGTTATAAGTGTAAGACAAACTAAGTGCAGACCCACATTATACAGAAGCTCATACGTGATAGAATATCTTGTATGTCTTCAAATTTCTTTTGCGTACTTTCACGGCGTTAACTGTTTTATGGCAAGTTCATGCCACCTCCATTCATTTTGGTCAACCCACACTGTAAAACATAATTGGACAAACTAAACATATAAAATATAACAAAATGATCCCTTGTATATACTAACACAAGGGCACGTGAACATCTTAATTTTTTGCAACTTAGGGATTTATTGAATATTTTAAATGCATAGTCATACTAAAATTAACGTATATGCAGTAATTTCAAACCTACGGCGTTTATATATACCATACCTCTAAGCTCGAAAAAAATTAGCAACATGGTCAATAGCACATTTTCAGGTATGCACGTTTTAAAGAGGCTTTGTGCATGATCAATTGGTATGACGTACATAAGTACCGCATGGCCCAAAAACGCAGGGATCGTGCACACTTGCAGGCGTGCAAGAAGCTTCAACGTGCTGTTTCCGTACTATCGCTGCAAGCTTACGCTTCTAACTAGGTGGTAACTAACTGCGGCAGAAGTAGGTAATGTGCACGAGCACTGAAACTTCTCCCGCTTTTTGAGACCATACATACTCTCAACCACAATTTAACTTGCGCATTGCTTCGTCCTTGCATTAAAACGCTGATTATGTACATTAAAATATAAATAAAACAACTCTTTCGAAACACAACTTAAGCATTATCGTCGTCGGATTTGGCTCCAGTTTTATCAAATTGTTCATAACCATAGCTATTATGCAGAAATTTCTATTTCACATTTTCAGACCTATGAGACTCTTTCAAGCTTTTGTGAACGCCCAAAATGATACTCACGAGCCGCTACTGTTTAGGTTATTTTAGCTGTGACAGATGCTAAGATGAAGGTCGACACTATGCAGCATATCCAGCAGTGTCTCGGTGTGGCTGCTAAGCTAAATATACCTATTAATATAGGAAGTGACGTAACAAAGGAGGAAGCCACTTGTTTACAGGCAATGTTAAGTGACTCAGTTTGTTTTTGGACTTATTTTTAGCCCGAATGTCACATGTTTCAAATCCGTTGCTCTTTTTAATGAGAAAATGGAGATACTAAGTTTATAAAACTAAATCACAACAGCTTTATCCAACGTTAATGTCGCAAAGCTCAATGTAATATACTTGTAAATAGGTGTAAACTATCTGCCGTCTGCAATATCGGCTCCTCCTGCGTTTTTTTTTTTTTTTTTTTTTTTTTTAATATTATTTTATTTATACCCCATCCATTAACTACGTGGTCCTGTAGGTGGCATTTTTCTGTGGAACATTAACGTGTGTACTGTTTGTTGTCTTTTGAGTTTCTATGTTCCTTAATTTAATTCACTAGATCACACACACACGCACGCACGCGCGCTCCTTTTATGCCCCAGACTCTAAGGAGGACGGGGAATAATCTGCACTAGGGAAACATTCCTACCTCCCAGCCGGGAATCGAACCCGAACAGGAGCTCTACCGACTGAGCAACGGCGCCAACCAACTGCGCTTTTAAAAAGTGAAAAATGAGTATATGTGTCAATGTTCTTCAGGGTTGGCTACAAAAATGAATACATTTTGTGGGGTTAGTTCAAGCAAACTAAGAAAGAAAGAAAGAAAAACAACCCAACTATAACCTATGACTAATATTTTGCGATTAACATACAAGTACTTAATTTATTTCTTAAAATGTAATTTCGCTGCTATAAACATCCACGCTAACAATAATACAGTATTTAGAATAGCCGCATGCATAACTATTCCAGAAATTATAATAAAAAGGAAAGAAAAATTTGGACCGATTTTGAATGATAATTTTGAATTGCAAATACTTGTATATGTATCTAAAGTAATTGTATAATTAGAACATTTAAGCAGAACCTTTGTAAAAATAATAATACGTCATAGAATCCGTGCATTTAACACATGATTTAAACATCAAAACCTTCAAAATTCACTTCTTGTCCTCCAAGTTTGATGAACATCACAGCATTTGAAAAGAATCCTTGATGTAGATCTGTGCTAACTCAGAATTTTCAAATAACATTTAACACAAATGAGATAGTTTCCGGAAAAAAACGACATAAATGGCGTAGCATAAAATTAAATACTCAGAGATGAGCATGCTTATTTGGGCTTTAAAATTCTAACAGACGTGTATGGTATATCAGACAAGAGTACTTTTTGCCATAAATCAAGATATCCACCATTCTATCCGTGTCCCTTATCAGAGCGAAGAAGGATCTAGCAGAGCTTTAAGACGGCTGAAACTTTTGCTGACGTTGCACACTAATCCTTTCAGACAGAACGAGCAATATCTTCTAATTTGTAATTTAGTTTCTAATTCTAGTACTTAACTTCTCATCCCAACTGGAGCTCAAATACATTCTGGGCACTGCAGAATTTTATTTTGACCATTTCATACATAGAGGCGTTAATTTATCTGTAGTAATTGCACTAGTGGTGTTTCATCTCACTAAGTTTCGCGAGCCCACTGGGCCTGTAAAACGAGTAGTGAGTAACAAAAATGAAACCACGAGAGTAATTCGACAATACTATTTCATTCATTATGGCTTCACGGCTGATCACCCGTGAAGCCATAATGAATAACATTCGCCGTGAAAGCTTCAAGTCTTACAATACTATTTCATGATTAAATTTAAGTAACTGACAAAGTAAAATATCTTACGGAAAACTATATAATATTTATTAGACATTCTAAACTGTTTTAACACAATATTCTTTGTAGTCATCACTGTTGGCCTTTTTTCCCCTTCATTTTATAACCCCTATTTTCAACACGTGTACGATCTGTGATATTGAAGTTTCTGCTGGCATACTACACAAAACTGTTAAAGTTGATTCCAAATATATCTTCTGTTCTTTTCCGTGTTTTGGAGTTTGGAATCCTTTATAAAATAGTCCGCATCTTTTATTAAAGCTTGACCGAATCGGGAGAGCGCTGTCTTTCAATTTGCCGCTTAACAGTCGCGACGTAATCACTGCATACTGAATTGAGTTAATATGTTCGGTGACACAATAGTCTGGTATTATCGTATAAGATAACTATGATTGGTAAAAATTTAATTTTTTTTTATTTCATTGGTCCATTTTCTCATGACATCACAAAAGTGGAATAGTTATACAATATACTATCTGGTTTTTCTTATATTTGTGTCATTTATCACTAGGTGATTCTTTTGTTTTGTCGGTGTCGTTAGGTTATTTGTCTATGGAATTTAACACTTTCTGGTCAAATCTTTGCGATATAGCATTTAAATTCATATTTTATTGATGAAAAAGTTCAGATACACTTCATTCGACGTTAAATTGTCTCCTTCCCGCTCGGGAATGTAATCAGTTAGATCAAACGTCCTATGATGTTGCTTGTGATTAAAGCATCCTGTCTTGTAAGGAGCAGGATATTTTCATTAACGTATTTTAGCAGACTTATGGATAACAGAAATTTTGGAAATAACGAAGTTATTTTAATATGCATAACATTTGTTTTCTAAAACAATGTGCCAGAAAAGAAACATATTACAGATTTCTTAGCATTTAACAACTCATGCTCTTGATATAAAATACTCGAATGGTTCACCAGGGAGGCGAAGAGATTCTTCGTGTTCTCCAATTATTCATTCTCTTTCTTTGCTTTTCTTTTTGTTACAAAGTAAAATCATCTTACTTGAATCTATTTTTGTGGACTGTGTTTACCAGTTCATTAGAGGTGGTTGCAAATTTGCTGCTTAAGGTTACAAATTGAGGAACTTGTTTACTTTTTCCTTAATGAAAATATGAACGCAGAATAGAAAAAGAATACGATACCTCATATATAGATTCTGTGTATGATCTGTCACCCCATAAATGTTCCAACTTTAATCACTTACATTTTGTCACCAAGAGCCCAAGAACATACAATTAGTCCCTATATGGTCACGTTGAACCAATCTCTATAGAATCGATATTTCTAAATTACGCTGCACAACAATCGTCATTAAGCGTTACTGTAAGAATTAAATGCAGATAACTGATGAGACTGGTGACGCTTGCACTTCGTACTTGGGTTGCTCAAGTTTTGGACTTTTCAAATTATTTGATTTAGATATATATCCTCCTCGGGAAAGAAGCCTTATATAAATTAAGATAAACATGCGGTTTTCAGCATTAGTTCTTCAGTAATGCTCCACACATTTTATTCCGCCTTATTCCTCAATTACACATTTTAAAACAGAACATCAACACGTCATATTAGATGCGTTTGCTTCTAAGAAGCACCCAATCCCATCGTTTTGTGTAGCTGAAATACTTGTGATCGATGTATGTGTGAGTATTTTAAGTTATCCTAGTTGAATAAGAATTACATTTTACACTGTAAACGTTTATTACAGAAGAAAGTGAACTTTTTACACAGTACTACCCGATCATAAAACCTTTGCATGTAAAGCACTTCTGTCGTTCTTACCAGGTTTTAAATCGGAAGTATATTCATTATTTTCAGAATGCCTGGCATATTCTTTTAGGCAGAGACGAACCTTAGCCCATTGAGAATTTGAGAAACTCAGGCAAGACAAATTGGTTACTAATCAGCTTCAGTCTGGTATATATGCTTGAGAACATATACTTCAGGGAGTCGGACATGACTCAGAAATTGTCTAAATATAACGACGGAGTCAGGAAAGTTTGTATTAAGTGGTTATACAGCCGATATATCAATTGAATGGAAAAATGTAAAAATATTTGTTTATTTGAAATGTATATAAAATCAAAGTTTTCATGAAAAGACATTCGGAATCGGTACCTTATGGCGACGATCTTTTTCATATTTTTCAGAAAAATTGTCGATTTGACTTAAAATTGTTTGGAATTTAGGAGGCTCCTAAACATTACAAATTTTAGGATAATTTCTCTGAGTGTCCACCAGGTCTGAAATTTCAAGATACAAAATGCTAATCACCTACCAAAATTCTAACGCTATATGTTTCTGTATTTACAATCTTGTTTTTTCTCGGGATGATTAAAATTTTCTATAAAATATACTTCAAATAATGTGCATGTTTCTAGATTAAGGCGTCATGTGAAGTCCAAAGCTTAATATAATCTTCAATTCTGGCGTTAAGCAACAGGTACATGAAATAAACTATGTTATGGAAAACGGTATAAGCTATTGAAGAGCTCGTAATTTTATTTCTGCTAATTAAAAATACGAAATAATATCCTGGGATGTGGGGTATAAATTGATCAGTAAATCTGAGCTAAATTAAATGTGAAGGATCTACAGCAAAAACGGACACTAACATTGCTCGTTTTCGTTAGATTCACGTATAAAGAGACTGAAATTATTAAACAGTGGAGGTACGATGGAAATGTACACTCTTAATTTTCAATGGAAAGTTTGCAGAATCCTGTGTATAAATTTTAATTAACACGGATGCTAAATACAAAGACCAAGTTCATTTACAAACAATGAGGGAAAGTTAGGGTGGAAAAGAGGAATAAGCAAGATGCGTGAAAATAGAGGCGGGAGATAATACGTAAGGCCATGAAGAAAGACGCACACGGCGCATGCAATTATCAGCTGAAAGGAAATAAACCTTAGAATGGTTCCGAGTATCTTAGGGAGTCTAAACTGCTGAACGGAGGAACACAAAAGCCTGGCAATGTACGAGTGTGTTTGACAGTTTGGATCTCGGATGGCTGCACAGGTGTCGAGGAGATTTCAACTAAAGCCACAAATTCGAGCAATCTTCCAGAAAGCTCCTTTCAGTATATTGATGCCTCAGATATGTTAAATTAGAGGCACTACCAAGTTTCAAGGTGATAAACCAAAGTTACACCAAACTATAGTTACCAAAGTTACTTAATTTTGCAGGTTTGTGTGTTTACCTTTCTTACATTACACTTGCGCAGTGGGTAAAACACCTCTTGAGACTGAGAAATATCGCTTAAGCGGAAAAAATTGACACACCCGACCTCTGTTGCATCGGTATCTTGCATTAAGGTTCAAACACTACTATTTTGTTTTTTCAAAGCGAAGATGAGCATTTAGTTTCCCGTGGTGTTTGATTTTTAATTTTAGAACTAGCTCTATAACAATAACTGCTGCTTTTGAAAATAATTTACACATAAAGGTTCACATTTTGTGTTCGCTCATTGTCAGAGTGAATGGTTTAGCAAAGTGCGAAGAAACAAATGCTTTTCCGAAACGTTAAAAACCTTGTGCTGTTTCGGCACTTTCTCGAGGATCCCGTAAATAGTTAGAGGTGGTACGAACCATAGCGGTTGGAATATTGGGAACATTAGAAGACCCCTCTTTGTTTTGGGGACGTTGACTGCTAGTGCAAATTCAATTATCGTACAATTGGCTACATCCGTTTTGCTTTTAGAAATGTTTGGGGCATAACGCGTACGTTACTGGAAAGGTCTACTACATACTGCAAATAATGGGCTTTGAAATGGAATATAATGCCACTACCAGCTTCAGAAATAGCTTCATGTAAAACAGCTTAGTAAATGTAGCGTTTGTTGCATGTTTTTTTTTTTTCTCGGCATATTAGGATTGTGGTCTTGAAGTAAGATAGGAGATAAACTTCATTGCTCGATATTGCTGAATATATCCTTAAAACGTCATACGCCTCTGATAATAAACCCGAGAACTAAGTACCCTGTGCAAGATAAATTGCTAAGTATTAGTGTCAAAGGAAAAATCTATGTGGTCCAGAATGTGATATTACTGCCCCTTTGCCTAGAAGTGGTCTCGAAATATACTGCAATATGGGAGCCGACCATTGAATAAATTAACTGGTGTTTGCTGATAGTAAAAACTGCTGGAGCTTTGAAGTTGCAGCTGGTACTGTTTCGTTAGTCATAGGCTGTAGTTAGCGTGGGAAGTTTTTTCCTTTCCTTCCTCCCCCTTCTGCTGGTGATTTCCTTCGGTCTGCGATTGGGTTCGTTTTGTAAGAACGCGAATATCTTATTTTCCCTATCACGTATCTGGTAAGCAGAGGAAGTGTTGCATTCCGCTAAAACATTATTTTGTGACTTCACTGGAAATAAAAAGATTGGAACACCCTCAAGTAATACATTTTTAGAAAAATGTGTGTGCAATAACATAACTCAAACCACATTTCGGATAAATTCCAAAATTGTCATTAAGGTTTAGTATCACACAAAGATGGTGCCGTGGTGGAGTGGTTAAACCGTTCTCCTCTCACCTAGGCGACCTGGGTTCAGTCCTAGGGGATTTGTGGTGAACAAAGCGGCGTATGGTATTTTTTTTCAGTTTCCTCCGCAATTCGTGCACGAATTGCTCCATTATTACTTTTCCTATTATCCATTTCCTCTTCATTTCATAGCATCCTTTCTCATCTCATGTATAACTACGGGTCCATCCGTCCTTGCAGGTTCATTATGTTATTCAATGTGGTTATCTCCTTGCCAGACTCCTGACCCTAGGCACCCACGTGTAAATTCTAGGGATGTAAATTCTCCATACGGAAAGGGTAAACCGACAAAGCTATAACTTAAATATCTAACATCGATAAATACGAAGACTTTCAAAAAAATCTCCCCACCATACTCCTTACATGGAAAAAGCATTTGATTTTCTCCAAATGCCTGTAGCAGCGTTGATCAAAATACCATGTATTTAAGATATTTTAATTAGGTAAACATAAAAGCATATGCCGTATTTTCTAGGAATATTCTATGACTCTATGTTTAAAAATTTATGCTTATAGATTAATTTACAGTTAAAAATTAAAGAGTGTAAAACAATAGATGTAGATCACGTTTAGATTAAAAAGGGAATCACAGCTAAACATTGATGCCCTTTATGTTAATGGAAAGCAATATGTGACAATGTAAATGAAGGGCAACGACATGCCCCCTAGAACAGAGGTTGAAGTAAAAAAAGCTGTAAAAGCTAACAAAAGCGATTCCCGATTGCCTCCGTGATCGAGTGGTCAGCAAGCTGACTTCTCACCCGAAGGTCCCGGGTTCGATTCCCGGCTGGCGCTGGTAATTTTTCTTTAGCCAGAATATTCCCTATTCCCGTAGAGTCTGGAAGTATGAATGTGAGAGTAAATGTTTAGTAATATAAAGTTTATCAACTTAATGTTCTGAACCCAAAGTTTCACAAGTCAAAGCCCCCGATATGACCATCGATGTTAAAGGGGGCTATACAAATGAAACAATAAAAAAGGCGATTCTTGTGCTAACCTTGGCCTTACTAATAGTAATACTGTTAAATTGTGCTCGCCTCTTTTGACGACGAGTAAAAGTCTAAAGTGACGGTTTCATGTTAAAAGTAAAGTGCAATACAATAAGCAAAAAGTGTTAGAAAAAATAAAAAGAACGGATCTGAGAATTGCTTGCAAAGGATTTTCAAGGGTTCATTCCGAAAATCTGCTATCTCGGTACCACCCACTTTTGTAGAGACTGTTCTAACAGGAAGAGCAAATATGCCATCTCCATTGTCCTCCAGGAACAAAACGACACTACTCCACAGCTTCCAACATTGTCAAGTATTCAGCGGCCTAGACTGTTCAAATATTTAAGCATACCAGCTGCGTTTCTGAAGGTATAATTGGGAAAGGTTGACTCTGTGCAAGATCACAAACTTCAAGAAATGTGATTCCTATTAGGCATTACAATTGATAGATTGTACTGGCACAGGCATATATATATATATATATATATCAGTATATTATTATCTTTTGTAGCTTAACGTACATTAACCTTTTTGGTCATATCGGACAAAGAATGAAATTGCTGAAATAATCCTCAAATGATCTCGGGATCCCTGGAGCTTAAAGCCACTCGACATTCGTCTTCTTAGGATAAGGGAAAGCCCCTAAAAACCTTATCCGGTTAACTCACCCTAAGTGAGATTCGAACTCGTAACCTGTTGAATGTGAGGCAGACACGCTACCACCACTCCGCCCAGGTGGGCTGTAAGTATATTAGTAAGGTAAACTTATTATGTTTGCTTCCACAATCTCTTAAATACTACTTTGCGAATGAGGTGACCATATACAATTGATATAAAATATATGTACATAATAATAGGGTAAGTTCCGGTGAGACTTTTCCGTGCAAAATCAACATCGCTCATCGACAATAGGGGTTCATAAGCGCTGCGCCAATATAATATTCTTAATAGTTAAAGCAGTCAGGGATATAAACATTTTACATCGGGCCAAGAAGATTCTTAAACATCTAAGAATATGAAGCAATTAAGTAGCTAACGTGATTGAAAATACCAAAAAGTTTGTTATTGCGATAAATATTAAAACCTACACTTTCATCTTCTTATTTACTTTTTGTTTTTACCAGAAGCTGTTTTGAATTATATTACGCAGTCTTCATTTTCGTTTAGATCCGAGAATGTCTCACTTGACCCAAAAATTATAGATTAAAAGTCGCGAGAAATACAGGTTTTGAAGCTCTGAATCGAAAAAAGAAATTTAGAAAAAGTTTTTCCTTTACTTAATGTCCCTCATTTTGAAAAAACATTTAACATATCTATATATAATGTGCAAGATAATAAAATGGCAACTTTGGAACATATCTGTATAATATATCTGAAAAGCTACTCCATTACTACACAATACTATTTGTGGAAAACGGTACAAAAAAGAATGATAAAAGAGAGAGGCTTAAGGTAACCTCCTAAATACATATATTCTGCTGTATTTGCAATATTTATTTCCCAATCTAGCACATTCGTTGTGCTGCGTTTCTCATAGTAAACACCTGTATTATAAATGCATAAATTGTTTGCCTCCTGCACACAATAGAATTTGGGATTTCTTAAAAGAAACAATTTATATGAGAACATTCCTCATTAATAATAGAGCAGATAGAAAATAAATTTAAATTTAAGAACTTGTAAAATGCCTTTCAAACGTAATTTGTTGGAAATGTTATTCGGCCGTTATATACCTTAATTTTACCGTTAGAATTTAGGGAAAATATCATTCTCATATTATGTGTTTAGTTTAACTGATCTGCCAGAATTTTCAGATTTTACTGATTTTAGTTCTTCTGAACTAAGCTACAAAGACTTGGTGATATTTTTTCTGCATTACACAGAATTGACACAAATATGTAGACATGTTATTAGTTCCTAAATGAGAATTGCGCGTCGCCGTTTAATCTGAGCCGAACAATGGTAATAGAAAACGAGTCGGGGTGGAAAGAGCCGAAGATAGTCCTGTCGATACGAGTGATAAATGATGTTAATTCCTGGTGCGATGGGGTGCCAAGCGGTACCTTGAGCGGCAGCGTTCCTTCACAACATATCTGAAACATTTCCGTGCTGGCAAGCTGTTGATCATGTGTGTTTTGTGCACATGTTTATGAAAGCTGCTTATTCCTAAAACTTGACATTTCAGATAACTTCATACTATTTGAAATTTGGGAAGTTTCGACTTTTGTGAAGTACCTACATATTACAATCAATACTCAGCATTTGATCATAATTGCGCAGATAGCGATCATTTATCTTAAAGATACCAAATGCATTATTTTAAAGAAATAGATTGCAATTTACTTTATATACTTAATACGAGAAATGTGTCTAATTATCCGAATAAATGTGTCGAACCATACATTCTAAGGTACCTAATCAATGCTTATTTTTCTAGCAGTAAAAAGGTTTTTGTTTCACTGATTGGCACTCAGCTGTCGAGTCAGCAAGGCACTGCAGTAAACATATGCTCAAATGTAAGTGATATTATTTGTATGCATGTTCTTCCCACTGGTGTGCATGTGTAAGAAACAAAAAATGTATGTCAAGATTTTAGAGAAACACTCCCCTCATGTAAAGGATAAAAGTCATGTGAACATCTAGTGGAAGAACTTCATTATCTCCTTTCATTTTTCTCTACAACACTGCGTACATACCGTATGTAGCTTTGTGTGGAAGGGAATTTTAATCGCCCTACAAGTAGACGCCCTTGTTTACATATTGTTAATATACAAATACAAACAAATGAGAGGTAGAGTGAAATGCCAACTTCCGCTTCTTAGTTTGGCCGTCACGGTTTTTGTTTGTCAGCTAATCAGTCAATTTTGTCTAAACTCATGCACAACAATAGGAAATTGTGAAATTAATAATCAATTATACTGTAGTACTTCAAAGTACTTTTCACTTGTCAATTAAAACAGCTTATTTAAAAATACTCGTGCACTAATGTCTAAATTTCATGTAAAATGTATTATAAAATTCTACACCTTTAAAATAATAAGTCTCCTTCGTCTCAGCTAGTCTAAAGTTATACATTTTAAACTTGTTTTATTTGTGGTATCAATATTATGGAAGCCTAGTCTTAAATTACATTGCTAAATATGCACACATGTTTATGTGTGTAAAAATGTAAAATATAATAACATTAATAACGGAAAGCATTCTCAATTGGAAAAACAGTAGTTTATAATGTCGTCCTTTTATTTTTTATTATAAAGCTGATTATTCTTTTTGGCACTAGACTATTTCTTTGACGTGGAGGTTACTGTCCAATAAATATATCCCATATGCTATGACTTTCAAATAAAGTGATGTATAGGTTTTTCAAGCCTTCTTGTGATATGCAAGATTTTTAATTTTCTTATTAACTCTCGACAGCTACAGCATCTTTTATGAACATGAGCTTTCCATGAAAGCCCATTTTTATTACATATATTGGCTTTCAGGCGTAACCTACTTGGCCATCAGGACAGTTTTAACATGATTAATTGTAAGATTTAATTCCAGTTTCATTACTTGAGTTTTTTTTTCCCTTTCTTACCTGATTCAGTGTGAAACCATTTATTTATATAAAGCCTTTCCTTAGCAGCTTGAAAATAGTATCAGTTGAATTATTCAGCTCATCAACATTTTTATTTCTGGTTCTCAGAGTAGTGTCATCTGCATAAAGAATTGGCATGGTTGGTAAGTTATAAACAAGATCGTTAATCATTATTGTAGCTAAATATGGGCCCAATATTGAGCCCATGAGTTACATCAATAAGAAGTAAATTTCCAGTTTTTTACAAACACAAACTATCGCGCAAGTTCCTGTAAACTTCACAAGGACTAAGGCAGAAACTGAAAATTAAATTGTGTTTTATTTATGGAAGCTCTTTAACTACTGCGGTTCTTATCGTCTCATTCTACATATATTGAGCGTGAAAGACAGCTAAATTTTGCTCAGAGGACTCTCCATCTGGCTTGACGTTCTTTTACGTGTCATAAATCTATGACACGGGACCAATTTTTACGGCCGAAAAAATCCATCGCCTTCCGCTGGGCTTGAACCCGCGACCTTGGGAATCAGAGGGACGGACTCAGATTGAATTTATCACATATTTTTTTTTACATTCACATATTGGTCTTCAGCTTGTAAGGAGCTAGTATTCTAAATAGTGAAGTGTTAGGTATCTAATTCTACTACTCATTTATGGGTGAAGGATTTACGCAAGTAAAATGTCGGATACAAATAATAATTTTACATATTATGCTCATATATAAACAACGTTATGTAAAAACAGTTTTTACTTAGCTTAATGTTAATTACATGTTGTATCCACACACAGCTTATCATATATTCATCTACAAAGTAATACTAAAGTCTTTTTACACAGGTATATTTTCAGAACAGCTTCAAATAATTTAGCAATGTTAAAGTTTCAGGTTATGGGGAGGAGCATATAAATTAAAATATGTTCATAAATAGAATAATTACAAAAAATTTCGAATAGATTATGAGAGATTAAATACATTTTGTTTCAAAAGTAACACATTTTGAACAAAATCAACGTAGCGCCCGTGTCGTTCCGATTCAATACTTCTAACTCGGGATTATCTCTCGTATTCTCACAAAACTACGGAAAGCCTTTGATAAGTTGTATAGGAAATCCATAACCGTGCACAGCCTGTAAACCTGAGAATAATTTCCATTAAACATAAACATGGTCGTTTTAAATTGTGTAGCTTACGTTAAAAACAAGAGAAATCCTTGCAGCACAGAAAGTGAAAACAAAAGAATTGCCATCACATTAATTCTTGTACAATATTTTGAGAGTTTACTAGTTTGTCGGGTACATTTTTATCGTTGTTAACTACATTTTCCATTAAATATAATTGCCTTTTGGACATGTTCAGTATTGCAGTTCAGTTTTGATTGTACATAGAAATAATGGCCGTATAATACAATTTTAATAGCAATTTCCTTCGGTACCCATCTACTGTACATTCATACACATTTCTACACAATGATTAAAAGATAGAATGTAATAAAAGAAGTAAAAGAAATAAAAAAAAAAAAAAAAAAACATACAAGATGAAAGACCTTCCTAAGTAGCAGCCTTATAGTCAGTAAACATAAAAGTTATTCATCTCATTTCAAAATATATACAAATTATGACAATTTAACTTCAATCTGCGCACGAAAATCTTGCACCAATTGCACAGTCACATGGTGTTTTTGCCTTCAGGTTCATTAAAACACAAGTCTTTCTACCAAGAAAAGACTCACTTTACAAACATTCCGTGCTAATTTTTTTTCGAGGAATTTTACATGATTCTTTTATTACTGAATTTACAGCATGCACTAATGAAAGAGGTTTCTAATTTGTCACCATTTTTATTATCCATGTCAACGTTAATGAATACAGCAGCTGTTTGATTTATTATTGTAATTGCATAATCTTTTAAGCGCTTACAAGTTGTGGCAGAGCAGCGACTAGGCGAGAAAATGTTCATTCCTGTCACTCAGTACAAAGCGAGCAGGTAGATAATGTTTCGAAAATCCTGACTTGGAATTAATAACCTGTGTTAGACACATTTGCTATGGTTTCGAGTTGTTAGAACCAAAGAAGGTTTAAACAGATGTTGGCTCAAATTAATTATTCATGTTTGCAAAGGTAACTGAAATAACGTTACCGTAATCTAAACGTAATGTGCAGCTCAAAGGACGGAATTGTAAATGATTTTCGAACGATGGTATTTGTGTAGGTAGAACCAGTCTGTAGGAGTTCTATTTCAAGCCATTAACAGGTATTGATGTCATCGTTATTGGCACAAGGCTAGTGTACTTTGTACGCGAAAATTAATGTTGCATATAAGAATGTGAAGTAAAACTCAGGTGGTTGAAATTTGTTGGAAGGTAATTTAGTTTAGACAAATTTTGCTGGGGGTATATGCGAACTCAGACTCTTAGATTCAACCAAAGACATTTTAAAAATGTAAATCATTACTCACAACAGACTACACAATCAGTTTTGTATTACCGTCAGTGTTCTGGTATTTATTAGGCGCGGGCGCTAATGGCCACAACCACTGGAAGTCCCCAAGAAAGCCTACATCTACATTCCTGAGAATAAGGTTACAAAGATAGCTGGTGTTATCTTCCGATCACAAAGATGGCAAACATATTCACCAGTTTTTGTGATAACTAGTCTTCATGCGTATAAGAACGTGATTGCAATTTTGTAAAATGTCATAATTTGGCCACAGAGAGAGAGAGAGAGAGAGAGAGAGAGAGAGAGGGAGAGAGAGGGGGACAAAAATTATGGAAAGATTATTTTGCTAAAAAATAACCCTTCTCATTAAACGAAGCACATCCCTCATCATTTCCAAATCACCTGAGATAAATGTCGGCAATGGAAAGAACTGAATTAGAAAAGAGAGTTAAAGATTCTTTCAAAGAATGGGTAACTACTGACACTACTTCCTTTGGTTTCTTTTAATGTTGTAATACTTCTATAATTCTATCTACGCGGTGGTTCAGATCAGGTAACGTTCTTTTCTTTAACCTGGATGAATAAAATTTTCCACTAAGTGCCTTTCCATGTGTATGAAAAGTTTCTTTAGATATGTTGTGTAATGACTTAAACTTTAAATTAGTGGATTTAAGTGGGAAACGATAACAAATGCTGAAAGTTTTTCACGTCATCTCAATTCTGATACTGTGAAGCAAATGTCAGTTTCAGAGAATTTTGAAATTTTATTAGTTCCCTTGCAGAACCTATATAACAGTTAAAATTTATTGTACTAAAAATTAACATTGATTTTGATAATTGCTATGAGAGGAGTAATTATTTGGGCAAGAAAATAGGAACGTCCAGTCTATCAACTGAAATTCTTAACCGGGAATGCAGTTTTTATTTTGCAAATGCAGCTTGTCATAAGAAATTACACATTGAATTTTTAAAATTATTAGTAGTGCTTGTCCCTTCACTTAGGGCGAAACCAGACAGGACTTAATGAAAACAGTGGGATTAACTTAAATTGTAAATTTAAACAAAATTGAGGGTTTACTTCTTAATGACATATTGGCTTTACCAAGGATAGCCTAAAAAGTTAGGAAATTGGGTGGAGTTTCAGAACACTAATTAGGTTAGATACCAAATTCAGTGTTTCGTGATTGCTTGACCTTTCTCTAAGTACAAAGAACTAGCAGCATTGTTTCATGTGAAAAACATAATTGCAAAGGAATTCCATGGCACAAAATTGAGTATTAACATGACTGAATACAGCAGGATTTAAAATCCTATACCTAATATCTGATTATAATGGGATTATTAAAGGCATGTTTGGACAAATCTGCAGATTCACTTTGGATATAAAATACAAAAATCCATTTTCACATACAAAGATTTGTTGTTCTTTTTTGATACTGTAATCTCCCAAGATCAAACAAAACTGGATCAAATAAACTGATGCAATCAAGAAATTTATGAAACCTTAATTTTCAAAGCATTGGTATGCCTGACTGAAATATATGGGAAAATATCAGCTTTTTGTGATGTTGCTAAAATGTGCAAACATTTGAGAAATATAAGACATGCTGATGTGAAATATTTGCATAAATATTTCTAATACAAGTATTCCTCTGAATGCTGTAAAAATATTTCATGCTAGGAATAATTCGATTCAGGTATTTTCTAATATATTTTTGAAATTAAAGACAAAGCAAAACATTCTTCTACAAAAACGCACCAATCGCTCACATTAATAAAACGTTCCACATTTCGTCAGAATATATGAAGGCAGAAGCTGTGCTTCAAAATTATTCTATTGAGAAATAAAATCTGATATATTACACTCGCATGACTTTCTCTAAGTACAAACAGACTTCTTACGAAACATTATTCTTCTTTCTACACCATGCTAATCGAAATAAGCGTTAGCATAAACATTACTTAGTTCGTTATAGGTAGAAAGGAACTAAAGGAATATGCTATGCTAAAGCCATAATAACATGTTTTGAAAGCTATCATTATGCGATTGTTGCCAATGACTTTGCCTTCTTTGCTTGGCCAGGAATTGAGTCAATGAAAAACGGGCACTTCCTAACTGAGTAAAGTATAAGCATTTTAGGATTAAAGCCAATAACAAGGAATATCTTGGAAATGGTGGATTCCACAACAAAATTGCATATGCCATAAATTATGTGTTTTAACAAGATCTACATTTTTTGCCTAAAGCGCGGGCTAAACCTCTTCAAGTTTCGTGAGAGTGAATACGGAGCGACCGCTCGCTCGGTTTCCAAGCTTCACTTCGCTTCGTCAGAACGTTACGCGTTTGTTATAAATGTAATCACAATGTTCACTTAAAAATTACAAGAAAACAAGAATAGAAATGTTATTTACAAATAGAGAAAGAAAAACCATACCTTTCTATGCGTCCTTTGTTATTCAAGTGGCACAGGTAACGGCGTATCCTCATCATCCTCGATATCACTGCAGTCATCATCTCATCATCCTCGATATCACTGCAGTCATCATCTCACCATCCTCGATATCACTGCAGTCATCATCTCATCATCCTCGATATCACTGCAGTCATCATCTCATCATCCTCGATATCACTGCAGTCATCATCTCATCATCCTCGATATCACTGCAGTCATCATCTCATCATCCTCGATATCACTGCAGTCATCATCTCATCATCCTCGATATCACTGCAGTCATCATCTCATCATCCTCGATATCACTGCAGTCATCATCTCATCATCCTCGATATCACTGCAGTCATCATCTCATCATCCTCGATATCACTGCAGTAATCATCTCATTTATATCACTGCAGTCATCATCTCATCATCCTCGATATCACTGCAGTCATCATCTCATCATCCTCGATATCACTGCAGTCATCATCTCATCATCCTCGATATCACTGCAGTCATCATCTCATCTATATCACTGCAGTCATCATCTCATCATCCTCGATATCACTGCAGTCATCATCTCATCATCCTCGATATCACTGCAGTCATCATCGTCAAACGCACTGTCTTCAGAATCGCTGTAATCTTTTAGATTAATGACGATGGGTTCTAAAATGTCTTTGCGTCCTTATTTCTTTTTGGAAATCCTCCTCTTGTAGTTTTTCGCAATGTTTTACACATGCAACCCAGTCTTCTCGTGATACTTTATCAAGTTCATCATTAGCTAATTGTTCCACGTCCGCAATTTTGAAAGAATTATTTTTTTTGGCGACTTCGCTTTTGATTTGAGCCCATATAAGCTCTATGGGGTTATACTTGCAGTGATAAGGAGGAGTCTTATAACCTGATGTCCCATTTCATTAGCCAGCAGATCCAGTTCAAAAATTTCCCCACTACTTTTGAAAGGCTGAATCCTTTCTAAAAGCTGGGCTTTTGTTTCCAAAGGAGAAAACACAACGCCTTTTTCTTCTAACCACTTAACTATATCGCCTTTTCTGGAGGAAGTATTAGGAATTTTGTGTACAGTAACAGAATAACGAGGATTATATATCATTATACTATCTTCCTCTAGATAATTTAAAAATCTGTTTAAGAACCACTCTCGAAATGAATCGAATGTCATCTCCTCGTGATAGTCGCCAATTTTTTTCGATCTAAACACCCATTTACTTTATGAAAGAAAACCTGTATGAGGAGCGGATCCTATGTGACAAACTATAAGTCTACTTCCTTTCCCTACTGGAACTTTTAGACCGCCATTTCTAGAAGAGTCCTGCCAAATATACCTCACTGTATGATTCTGGTTTACCCATGTTTTGTCCAAATAATATATAGGTCGTGTGTCACCTGATTGTCTGATATCATGCATGATGCGCAGAAACTTCAGTCTTTCAGCAACAATGTCCCTTCGTTCCATTAGAAACTGTCGCCCATCAAGTGTTTTCCTATATCCTAAACGTTTTAGAAGCCTCCTAGGGGAAGTAACAGAACCTACATACTCTTATCTTTTCCCTATGCACCATCGTTATTTTCTTTTCTGTCGGAAATTCTCCTTTATCATAAAATTCAAAAACACTATGCCGTAATCGTCCAGGTTTGTCACGCTCTTAGGTTACACAATGTCAGAGATTCCTCTGTGTGCGTCTTTTTTGCTTACCTACACATACGCGATGCAGTTGACGCCTCTGCCGTAAGTTCTTGACACTTGGTAAAGTTAAGATTTTTGCGGCTTTCTTCGTTTGCATACTTCTTAAAGAAATTATATACACTGAACACAACAGCCCTAACCTTACTGCTGTATCCACTGATACTCGTACTTGGCTTACTAAGCGACAATTTCTTGAAAGAGTGAACTTTATGAACACTAGTACAAAGTCTATCTCCGTACGAACTGAATACACCACAGTTTAATTCTCAACTGAGCCACTTACTTTCCAGTTCCAGCACGCACGCATCAGCGATGTTTACTCTTTATGCGTTATCAATGATTTGACCTTGAGCTATCGCATCAGGTGCAATGCATTCCATCGTTTATACTTCGACAATGTGATGACAGTTGCTGAATCTGAGCAAAATTCTCAGTTGGCTTATTGTTAGTGCATTTTAAGTAAAGAGCTGCTGAGTGTAAAAAGTATAGCATATGCCTAATTACGTACTTGGTTCTAGGACTCTGCATTGTGCAGAAATAAGCGTAATAACTATTAAAATGCACTCATCATAGGTTTTCCAAATGGAATTTTCTTGAAATTAAAAGATACATTATGTTTAAAGCTGCGTCAGAGGGCTTTTTAAAAAAATGATGACGAGATCGTACCTTCATAGAAAACCTCGCCGAATAAATATATCTAAATTTCTTTAGAACGTGGAGAATTTCACATTATTTGGTGATAATTATTTCTATTGTATTGCAATATATATAAAATTTCTACGACAACAATGGGTTTATTACTATTAAAAGTGTAACCTTTAAGTATAGTCTCCATTTAATACATCACGAAAGCCTCGAACCACTTTAAAATACGAACCACTGGACGTAAAAATATGATTCTTTTTCGTACTTGTTCAGGAAAATATCCCCTTTTATCCTAGCTACTTCTCACTTTTCTGAAATGTGAAATATGTCTGCGCGCACGTGATATTGCAATTAGTTTTACCAGCGGCGAGGTGTACTCCGTATAAGGTAACGGTGCGTCGTTGCTATTGGCTACTGCCGTATTAGTGGGCACACCTCAAACGTCAAGAGGTTTGGCTCACACTGTAGTAAGTTTTTGTCTATCTCTTACGGTTTAACATTATGCGAAATTCTACAAAAATCAACCAGGATAGCCTTAAGAGTCTATTCCCGGAAAAATCAAAATACATTTTATTTGTGTGGTGAATAACTTTAATATGCGGTATTTTAATTAAAATCTTTGAAGCCATTTAAAAAAAAAAAAAATCCATGTAAAGGGTAGTTTGAGGTAGAGGGAATTTCTTGAAAATCTTCGTGTCGCATCCTTGGAAGATAAACTCAAATGCCAAGTTTGGTATTTAACGGCCCTTTGGTTTTTAAGCTGTGCTGTCTACAGACACACACAAGTCCTTCTTTTAAAATGCTTTTTTATTCAGGAGGTCTCAAAACATGTATTTCCGGTGAAATCTAGGTATCGAATTTTTGGGTGAATACATTGCCTTCTCTATACACTATATACACACTACATGTAAAGAAAGTAACAAACTCTGACACGTTAACAGTTCACAATTGGAAACTAATTTTAATGGTTAATTTGAAACTTTTTATTTTTATCTAAGGCTTTAGGACTCAAAATGTTTAATTCACAGTAGTTTAATGCAATGGGAATTGAGTGATATGGCTCAAGTGACCATGGCTGTGGCCCGCATTCAGGAGGTCGGAGATTCAATTCCCGGCAATCACCCACTTCTGACCAATGGATTTTTCGTGGTTTCCTCGGTCGGCAGGCGAAAGGGATAGTTCACCTTCTACCACGACTTTCCTGTCCATAATTACCTGTACACATCACTTCCTTGCCATATGTTTCAAGGTTGAAGGATAAGGCCACGGCATTCGTCAGACTGTGCTTGGGTGACGGTAGTGAGCTCTGTTAAGGTTTCCTCCTGAATTTTTGCCTAGGCCTCCAGGTCAGAACCTGCCTCAGAGAGTCTTCGAGTGGGGCTCTCCTCTGCAATGTCACCTGGGCTTTAGGGGCATGTTGGAGTGTGCCTGGCCACGTCGGATGTGTTCTATTTGGAAACGTTAGGCACCGCGTCCATGCTTTGAGCCCCTCGCAATCCGGATCTAGTCACCCTTAAGATCTCTCCCCTCATTCCTCCCTCACATGGGTCAAGTCGCAAAGGGCCGCCAATAACCTACGTGCGTTGGTGCTTCGTGCCGATGACAGGAGTCCAATCCGACTGATAATCTATAAAATGACATATTAGCATTATTTTAAATATGCTGTTGGAACTTTATTTTTAGAAAATAGATTATGCAATGAATTATTTTGTTTGACATCCCATGCAATTCTTGAAGATGTAAAGTAATGAGCAGGATCAACATTATGCGTATTCAATGTTAGCTCTCTGAAGGTTTCAAAAACATCAGGAGAAGTACACATGATATTAAGTAGATATCTTATGTATTCTCCCAAATTTCAATTTTAAATTGCTCCCATACATTTTTAGCAGGTTCATTGATTTCCTCTTCATTTAGTCTACTGCAGAACGCTTTCTTTGGAGATAAGCATGTTTCTTTCAAAACATACCATGATGTGATGTAATTGTAGGGAAATGCTCCTTTGTGCACCAAATGAATTTTCTCTTCTCCAAAGTTTTTGCATATCTCAGGAAACGATGTTAGGGTTTTTGTTAGTTTATCCAAGCCTGAACTGAGAAAACGGCACGTACCCAAAAACCTAAGCTTAATATCTCCAACATGCTTGGAGAATGAAATATACTTTTCTTCTGAGTACACAATCACCTCCACTCTTTCACTTGTGTAACCTAGCTGTTTAACGATGAAATGAGAATCATATCCGCTTAAGTTGTGCATGACGACTGAAATATAATTCGGAATTTTACAGCATAGAATGCACTTATTATGAAGACTTCCACGATATTCACCAGTCAAGTTATCATGATTCCTAACCTTCCAATTCTCCTCGGTTATCTTCTTATTACACAAGTAGCAATCGATAGAAGACTCAAAATTCTCCTGTTGTTCATCCGTTCGACTCAGAGGCTTAGCAGATTTGTATATACTGCTAATCCTCTTTGCAAGAACTGTTATATAATCCATAAACTTCCAGCAGCATCATAACGTCTGTATACATAAGGCGCAGTAGGAAGATCAGTTGCTTAAACTGAATGAGCGAGCTTTCCTTTGTGGGCATAACTATCATAGCCATAGCATGTTGCCTACAGATAGTAGCATGTCATTTAAATTTTTCCACTCCACTTCGTCCATATTGATCATCAAAATGAGTGTAGCAGCGTTTACAGGTGTACATTAGTGCAGTATGTTTCGTATGTTGTTCTCGAATAAGCTTCTCAAAGTTTTTCATTATAACATAGTGATGCCTACCATTTCCATCACTCAGCCGAAGAAGGACCCAATGATCACATATTTCTTCTTCCACAATCTTTATTGCAAACACTTCTTTCGTTTCATCCAGTCCAAACACGTTGCGAGAGATATTGTTGTTCTTATCCAATAAAGGAATTTAAACCAATGGTGTAGGAAATTTGATGCGCGAAAAGTTGTATTTATTTTCTAATTCCATGTATTTGTTGACACATTGAGGGTTCCTTAGAATGCACTGTACAATGATGGTATATAAAAGGCATCTCTCATCACGATGGTTCTGAGGGTTAGCACAGGCTTTCTTTGCTTATATAGATGCAGGTAAATGGATTTAACTGCACCCGCGAAAGGGGTCGTACTTGTTAATTTGAAGGCGTACCCCCTATACAGCAAGCAGAGCCCAGTTGCTTTATTTAAGCTGGCATTCCTCAATTTCAACAGCCAGTTTCTTGAATTTCTACTCCTGCACGGCGACTAAATCAGTTTCTGGAAACACTGCCTGATTTCTGGTTTTGAAGGTCTAATCAGTAGTTTCTCCAACCCCATTAACAAATCGGCATTCCACTAGCAGGCTAATCTTCACAGCAAATGTACGGGGAGCTCTTTTTGAACAGATTGCATAATCCTGGGTCTAGCCTCCTGCAGAAAGTCTTCATGTCCTTGCTAGAATTCCATCGGATACAGTAAGATTTCAAACGCCCCTCAAACCATGTCTCATCTCTTTCATGTCACACCTACTTCCCATTTGAAATCTTACTGTATACCAAAATTGAGCTAGAATTACTATCGAACTATGATTAGTTTCTCCTGGTAGAGTGTGGCATAAGGTGAGGATTATGTCAGGTTTTTAATCGATATGGCAGGCTAACAACGCCTGCATGGAGGAGTTCGATTAAGATAAACCAACTCAATTTGTAAGATACGAAGACGCAAGTATCCAATATGGATGAGCTATGCAGCACATCCACTACCTTATGGAGGATTTCAGTCGGTTTGTTCTGACAGTGTTGATATAGAAACACTAAAAGAAGATGATCCTCTTGGATATATATTCGAAGTTGATATAGATTTCCCTACTGAGCTTCACAATGTTCATAATGGTTTTCCATTCCTTTTTGAATGTCTGAAACCTAATAATTCTTTACAATCTTCATAATGATTTGACATTCTTGCCTGAATGTCTGAAACCAAAGTATTCAAGTATAAAGAAACTAATTTCGCACCATGGAAGCAGGAAGAAGTACGTTGTTCATTATATGACGTTAAAACAGGTGCTCTCACATGGACTACAAGCAAAAATCCATCGTGTGCCATAATTTCAACAATTGTGTTGGTTAAAGCCTTACATAGCGTTCAATAACAAGCTGCGGCAACAAGCTAGAAATGACTTTGAAAAGGATCTGTATAAACTCTTCAACAATACTAATTTTGGAAATACCATGAATGATATACAAAATTGAATGAATATACGTTTTGACAAACGAAAAAAAAAAAGCATTGATTGCTAAGCTTACATTCATCAATATAACTATATATGGGCAAAACCTAGCAGCTATTCACGTGGCAACGTGACAGATTATATTCAATAAGTCTATATTGTGCATCGAAATGAGCGTGCTGTATATCTCAAACTCTCGTGTAATCTTACCAATATGATGTGCTATTGCCGTATTATGGGATTGAAAACTTGAAGCTTATACACATGGATACGGACTCTCATTCATCGAGTCACAATAGCTTTCTTGAACCAGGACAAACTACAATTTCTTGAACATTTATATATTAGCTGATTACCCTGCAAGCCACATGTGCTATTCCACACAAATTAAAAAAAAAATGTTGGGAAAGTTTAAAGATGAAGCCAATGGAAAAAAACATCCAGCAGGTTGTCGGACTGAGACTTGAGACGTATGCTCCCGATATTGATGGAGGAATAATAAAAAAGATTTGACAAAAAACATAACGGTATTAAGCAGTACATGACATTTGATAGTTATATAAATTGCCTTAAAACTACGAAACAATAATTCCTATGAATTTGATCGTGTCACAACAGCATAGCGTTTCGTTTGTAAAAGTAAACAAAATCACTCTATCGTCCCATTATGATAAGAGTGATTGCTGATGATGGAATATCAACCTCTGCTTATGGTCATTACAAACAGACATAATAAGAGAATGTGAAAACATAACGAGAGAATGCTACATACTTTGCTCATCTTCGGTAGCGTGGTAGCAGAAAATTGAAGATTATACTATAAACACTACCATGCACCTAACAAAGACATAGGAAGAGAGAAGAATAAGAATGAAGGGTGGCGGGAAGTCTGCCATTAGAATAAATGTCTAACGCTAGTCTCAAGCTAGATAAGAGGAAAGACGCCTAACCTCCCATGCTGGTTATCTTTATATAAGAACAAATCAATTTAGAAGCTGAAAATACTAGCAGTAGCTTAGTAAATATGGCGAGCGCTTCAACATTAGCAGCAGCAACAACAGCAACAGCAACAACTGTGAGTATTAATAATGTAGAGAAAAGCATTGATTAAAGAAAAGAAACTGTAAAAATAACAAAAGACGAATCAAGCACGAAGAAGCATAATGTGCACAAAATAATAAACACTTCGACAACAAAGGTGCAGACCATTCTTCTAGTGTTAGCCTCGAAAAGAGGGATGTTAGTCAAAGAGATAAATAAAAACAGGAAGCAGCGAAAAGTTAATTTATGTCAGATTTACAACCTAAGAAAGACTGGAAAACATTCGAACTTATCCTCTCGCCTCGCAAGTTAGCATCTGAAAATGCTGAAGTTTGCAAAACGGATATAATATGACTCTTGAAGGACTGCAAAAATACTGAAATAGAATGTAGAAATGTTCATAAAGGATCCAAGCTTGGGAAAAATATAGGAAAACTGTAAAATACAGGTTAGGCTATAAAATCGACCAAACCATCCAGTAACATATGAAAATGCTAAAAAAGTAACAAATAGTGGGGAAAACGTCAGAAATACTGAAACGACGACAGCAATTACTGCAAAAAATACAGAAAGTTGTTGCAGAAACGACATGAACTACACTGAACAACAAAGATGCCAAAACTTGAAACCATGAAATATCTCGTATCTTATTACGTGCGCTGAATTCGAAAATGCATTGCATTTTTTCATATCTCATAAGGCTTTTGTTCGGTAATGCAATTCCGCTGTTTTTTTTTTCCCTAATACTCGCAGAGTGCAATAGTTTATAAAACTCATTTTGCAGTAACAATGTGAGGTCTATGTGTAAATTCTCCGAACGTATTTTGCTATGTGTGTGGTGAATTCACTACAAAATCTCAAAGAGAAAATATTAATCCTACGATTGAGAAAGCATATGAATTGTACTTTAACTGAAATATAAAATGTTGCCCCTAAATATTGTTGTAGCGGATGTTCCCGTAATTTGAGAGGCTGGTTAAGTGGTATTCACCCTTTTATGCGGCTTTCTGTGCGTATGATATGGGAAGAAGAGGACCACCTTTTAGACTGTTACTTCTGTTTAACTAAAATTTCTGTCTTCTCCTAAAATAAACAGTATAGTCTATTTGCCCTCCACGCGAAGGCCTATTAGGGATAGCCATTCATTTCCTATTCCAACGCCACCTGGAAAATTTACTCCACAAGAGTAAGGATTGAGTTGTTCCCCTGAGGCTGAATTCGCTACTTCTTTACCTCCCGACTCTGATTCTGAATCAGAATCCGTGGAATCCAGAAAACCCCATCTAGTTTCTCAGACAATGGTAAAAGATATTCTAAGATATTTAAATTACACACAAGCCCAGTCTGAATTTTTAGCATCTAGACCAGGCCTGGGGAACTCGTGAATTAGCGCGAGCAAAATCGGTTTCTCGTCGGAACTACCTTCGTGCAACAAGGACACGCGTGAGTGCAATATATACGCACGAAGCAGTCAGTGGCGTACATGTGTTGCTAAATTTTAATTTATTACAAACTCAAAGATAAATGCTATCAATATTTTATATAAGTTCTGTAGTGCTTCGTTTTCAAATTTTACAATACCACTTAGACTTGCATGACTTGGATGCCTATTAATCTGCATTAAACTAAAACATTGAATATCACGTAAACTTGAAGCACTGCTTATTGTGTAGTTATACTGAGCCCACTGTTGAAACTTGCAACCTTATTTGCTTCTTTATTTCGTCATATTCTGGCTCTAAATTGGGTCATTGCAATTCCAATATGTGCATTAAATTCGCATCACTTCAACTACTGCGTGAAGCAGTTTCGACATTGTTCACTTTGCTGAAAAACTGCTCCAAATAATGCATTGTACCAAATATAGCTACAGTACTACTGCCCAAGAGAGACACATTTGGAAACTTTGCTTTGAGCAGTGTACGAAACAACTCCACTCCCGACAGTCCTAAAGTACGCAGAGGTATGTTGTTCTGGAGGTCGATTAGTTCCATCTGCAAAGAGTGTGGTGCATCGTTAACATTGAATGAAAATGGGCTGTTAAATACCTTCCATTCTTGTCCATGGTCTTCAGATCATCAAAGCGGATTTTAAATTCTTCCAATAAGTCTTCCAAGTTGCCTTGTATTTCTTAAATACTTCAAACAAACCTTTAATAAATACAGATATATTTTGAAAATTATATAAATAAGTGTGCTCTATTCGATATATCCAGATTCGCAATTTCTCCATGAAAGCTGTTATCAATCATCGCATTGATTAAATTGTCTTTTCCTTGTAGCTTAGTGTTCAGTGTATTTACATATAATGTTAGATCACTTAACATGCTAAATTACAAAGCCAGTCTTTGGTGCTAAGTTCCCTAAACTCTATGTTAGTCTTTTAAGAAAATATGTATTTCGCACCGTAACACGAAAACTCGCTCAAGCCCGTTGCCTCTGATTAACCATCTAATTTGAGAATGATACAACAGATCTAGATAATCACAATTTATATATTTTAAAAATCCTTGGAACTGTCTACGACGAAGTGGTTTTCACAATTCGCACAACTGACATTGCTGTACCCAACGTTGCTGATTTCGCGATGAATAAAGCAATGTATAGGTAATATGCCGTCTGGCTTTATTCCATGTTGTGCAAGAACACCTTGAAGTTTTCCTACAAATCTCGACGTATGACCGCTACATCGGTTGCAACACGAACTAGTTTTTCCAATAGAATATTACAATTTTCTTATCTTTAACACAGCGTTAAGCACATTCTCACCTGTGATCCGGTCCTTTAATGATGCAAAATCTAGAAATCCGTCATTGATTTTGAAATCTTCATCGATTCCCCTTAAGAAAACGGCTAACTGAGCAGTGTCTTTCCTGTCACTTCACTCGTCTAATGCTACTGCGCAGTACACTGGCTTACCGATTTTCCTTTTCAGCTTTGTCTCCAAATTGCAAGTAATTTCTTCAATTTGCTCGGCGACTGTTCAACGAAATAAACCAAGAGCCTTAAAAGAATTCACTAAATTAGAGCAAATTTATCCAGCAGTAGTTACTAACATTGAAGTCCTTTCTATGAGGTCTCCTTCAGAGACAGGTTTAGAGGATTTGGCAATTTTGTTTGCAATTTTAAAACTGACACCAAATATGTTTTGCCGGTTAACTGTCGTCTTGTTAATACTTGCACTTTTGGCTTGTAACTTTTCCTTAAGGCGATCCAGCACTTTTTTGCTAGACACACCTATCAATTTCTCTTCATCATAATCTTGCATGTGTATTTGTGAAATGCCTCCTAAAGTTATAATGTGAAGGATATGTTACTATTGCACCACAAACCAAACACCGTGATTTCCCACCTTCGGAGGTGGCGAAATACTTTTCTTCCCATTCAGGAGTAAAAGTTGGCGAAACACGTCCTCCATTCATTGTGAATGGTATGTCACTAAACTGGGTTGTTTGTGTCGTGCCCAGCCCTCCCGACCTTTACACTCTCACTCTTATTAGTGCAAAGCCTTTAGCGACTGATCGCTCATTGAGTAGCAGTTCCCCGGGCCTGATCTAGATTAAAGGAATGGAATCTCTTAAAACCGGGTACCAAAGTATCAATTTATAGTAAGCGTCAACATAGCTTATCGACATATTTTTTCTAAAGAGGATGATTTTGTTCATTGTAATAACGTGAGGGAACTTATGCATCAGCTAGGCAGAGAACATATTCCTGATGAGTGGCGTTTATTTATCGATTTTTCAAAGTCAAGCCTAAAAGGTGTATTGGTACACAATGGAAATATTTACCCTTCGGTACCAGTGGCTTATGGCGTAAGTATGAAAGAAACGTACGAAAATATGCATATCATCCTAAAATCAGTAAGTTATGACTATGAATGGCAAGTATGTGGAGACCTAAAAGTTATTGACCTATTAACCATATTGGAATCGGGATATACGAAATATTGTTGTTCTTTGTGTGAGTGGAACTCTGGGACAGAGTTAATCATTACAGAGTGCAGGAGTGGTCTTTGAGACAAAGTTTAGTACCAGTCGAGAAAAATACAAAGATTCAGCCACTTGTAGATTCTCAGAAATGTTATTACCACCGCTCCATATAAAGCTGGGCTTAATGAATTTCGTTAAAGCATTGGACAAAAATGGGAATGGTCTTAAACATTTAAGAGACTAACTTCCCAGCCTAAGTGAAGGAAAATTAAAAGAGGACATTTTCATTGGTCCTCAAATCCTGAAAATCCAGCAGATCCTATGTTCGATGAAAAACTCATCGAAACAGAAAATGTAGCGTGGTGTGCTTTCAAAGATATATGTTCAAAATTCCTGGGAAATAACAAAGCAGAAAACTACATCGAGGTTGTGGAGAATTTAAGGGCATATGGGGTAATCAAGTGCAATATGTCCCTTAAAATTCATTTCCTGCACCCCATCTTAACGTTTTTCCACCGAACCTGGTAATGCTCAGCGACGAGCATGGAGAAAGATTTCATCAGCAAATATCCCAAATGGAAAGGCGATATGCAGGAAAATTCCCTTAATATGCTTGCTGACTACTGTTGGTTTTTTGCTTCTGAGAGTTCTGGGTCCAACCACAAAAGAAATTCTTCCACAAAAACATTCTATATTTTATTTTTAAATTGTTTTAAGGTTACTTGCATGTAATTGCTTTTGTTTGTTTTTAGTTTTTAAAACTATTTGCAATTTTATCAGTAATCACCATATTCTTTTCAATAAAATGTGTGCTTTTGAACGCTGAATGCAGTAAAATATTGAGTCTGTAACTACATTTATGAAAAAAAAAATAATTTTAACCGAAATTTTAAATATGTTTGCCAAAGAAAACGGCCATGATGGGTAATTTCTGACTTCAAATTCGAATTTAGAACACCCGAATTAGTAAAAGTTACACATTTTCATTTCATGACACGAAGAAAGTTAAAATTTTGATGTACAGTGTGGTATCACAAAATGTCACCAATAATTTATTATTAAACTTTAGAAAATAGTCTACAAGGCAGCATAAAAAGGAAAATCCCCCGAATACGCTTAAAGTGCTCCTAAACGCACTAAAATGGCGTCAGTATTCTTTTTCCGCTGACACAAAGTCCAAAACGAGTTCCCAAATATACAATCAAAGTGGACTGAAGTACCTATTGTCAGAGGGCTCAATACTGTTCTATAGTTGTGAATACCTTATAAAAATGACAAATATTCTGTAAGGAGGCATAAAGTACTACAAAATACTGCAAAATGCTGAAAAATATCACGAAAATGGTCCTCAAATGTCCGAAAAACAATTAAAACCATTAGAAAACACTGTAGAATGCTGTAAAATATGAGAAAATCTTCTGAAAAAAAACTAAAATGTCTGTTTTAGAGCACCAATACCCCCAAAATGACAGTGACTGAAAAAGAAATAAAATGTCTGATGAATATCCTGAAACTATCTAGCCCAGAGTCCTAAACACCCTCCCCAAATGTCTTGGCATGACATTAAAAGCATTCTGAACAACAGTGACAACACTAAAATTACATTATAAATCCTGAGAAATGTATGTGAAAGCACAACAATCACTGAAAAATAGTCCTAAAACGTAAAATTATTCAAAACCATTAGAAAGCACTGTAAAATAACATAAAATATGAGGAAAAACTCTTTTGAAAAAAAAATTAAAATACCTGTTTTAGAAATCCAAATATCCTCAAAACTCCAAAATTGCTTGTTGCAACACTCAACATGGGCCTAAATTAGGAAAAAGTGCTAAAAATGCTTGAAACATACCCTGAAACTATCTGTCCTAATGTTCTGATCATCCTCTAAATGACATGGAATGACTTTAAAAGCAATCTAAAGAACACTACTAAAATCCCCCTAAAAATCCCGAAAAATACATGTGAAAGCATTACAATCACTGGAAAATAGTCCCAAAACCTACAAAAATACCTATAAAAGTCCTAAAAAGTATTAGAAAACACTGCATGACAATGTAAAATATGAGCATAGAAGTCTAAAAAAGACTCAACTACCTGTTTTAGAGCTCTAAGTACCCTCAAAATACCGTGAAATGAGTTGAAAAAGAATTAAAATGCCCGATGCATGCCCTGAAACTAGCTGTCCTAGGGTTCTAAATACCCTCCAAATGCCATCAAATATCGCAAAAAGATATTTAAACACTGTGACAGCACTAAAATCACCTTAAAGTCCCCCCCCCCCAAAATACATGTGAAAGCACTGCAAACGCTGAAAAAGTCCCAAAACGCACCAAAATGCTTATAAAAGCGTTAAAAAGCATTAGAAAGCAAGCTAAAACAATGTAAAACATGAGTTAAAACATCCGAAAAAGCTTAAAGTACTAGTTTTAGAGCCCTAAATACACCCAAAATGGTGTGAAATCAGTTGGAAAAAGCTTATATGTTACATAAGCATTCGAAACACTGCCCTAGTACTCCAAAAAACCTTCAAAAAGGTTTATAAATGATCTATAAGCACTCAAAAAGTGGAGAAAAACACTACAAAATAATAATAATAATAATAATAATAATAATAATAATAATACTAAAGGTCCTAAAACGTCACCTATAAAGCAAACAAAAAAAGTGTTAAAAGATTTCAAAATCTGGGAAAAAACATTTGAAACACAGTAAATGGACTTAAAGGGTCCTGAGGAATTGAACAATACATCCTATACTCTGAGCCTAGGTTAAGTTTCATCCACCTCCTGTCATGACTCATGTATGCGCAGTAGTCCCTGTGCCAGCTCTCTTATCTTAACTACTCGTATACCTTGTCTAATTAGCATAGTTGTGCTCCGCATGTCCATTTTGTTTACTGTATGTTCTCAAAAGTAATAGTAGCCATGATCAAATTCAGCACAGCTAATAGGCTTACAGAGTAGGTGTAAGCGAGATAAAAGTCTGAAATCTCCAAGCACGCGCATAAGCATGCTGCCAAGCCTGCACCAATCGATTGCCGATTGTGCGAAATTCGCAGCCATGGAAGTGTTAGCACGTGTTGTCATCAGCATCCCAAAATAAAGGATTTTAAGGTGCAGCTTCTTTCCAAAAATAGAACTATTTTCATACAGATAGATAAATATACCTGTTTGTTTTCGGACATGAAGTAAGCGAAATCAACACAATTTTTCACACTTTTCTGTGAGATTGCTATCTTTCACACCCTTTTTCTTCTATTTCGTGTTTCAAAACCTTTTCTCTTCTTTTTTATCACTGTTTCTAAAGGATCAGGCACAATTCTTTTCTCTTCCTGAATAGTGTTTTAAAAATTGTAATCAGAAATAGTAGTAGTAAATGTAAAAACATAGCTAATGTCTGTAAACCTCCAGTAATTCATATCCGTGCAACAATGCCAACATGCAGCTATGAAGTCAAATTAAAATGTAAACAATGCTGTTTCAGCAGGTTAAATTAAGTTATGTTAGTACTCGTATGAATCTAACTGTGCACTCTCATGTTAGCCGTTGGTGTTTTACTAGGCAGACCGGAACATAATTTACACATTAAAATCATGGCGAAAGATAAGAAGGAAACACTGTGCGCATCTTCAGAATATTATAAGATATGATTTGTGGAAGCTGATGACATCAGTTGTCGATGTTCCCTCTGTGAAGTAAATATGGCAATCGATTACAAACATCAATGTACCAGAGTAAACTATCACATCCAGTACAAAGGACATTGAGCTTCTCAAGTCGGAGCCTAAGCACACATTCCTGATTCTCGTCTTAGCTTCAGAATCTCAAAAGCAGAGGTAATTGAACGAATCCAGTGCGGATCCTACCATGGGATTTATTCAGTCAAAAATTCCATTCCACGGTGGAAACAATCCTGCAGTCAAAACATTCTTTGAGAAATACACGCAAAGGTCTTTGACGAATGAGAGTAAGCTGCGAAAATAGCATACCACCAATTTATAAGAACGTCTTCGGGAAAATAAGAGATGGTCGGAAAACATGAAATCGGATTCATTTTGGGTGTAATTGCTGATGGACTGAAAAAAAAATATTTTGAATATGTTGGCATTTCCGTTTTGTGATGAATGGCTGAAACTCGATATGTCACAACTATGCAATCGTACAGGGAGAGCTAATGAACTTGGAGTGGGCTGCGCGGTGTTTTCCTGTTCGCGTCATCGGTGCCAGTTGCCGTCTGCCGCCATCATAGAATGGCGCGTATGTAACCATACATTTTAAAAATTACCTTTCAAGGCTTTACTTCAACAATTTTGGATTAAGCGTCAACGTTTAAGCTACCCAAATGAATACAGGGTGTAAATAAATAATACCCACTAATTTTATTTGCAATAAATGGTTCCTAGTTAATCAATTTGAGATATGAAGACAAATGTCTACACATTCAAGTTACCGAGTTGTGTATTCAAAGTAATTAGAGACGGGAGTCAATTACAATCGGAACAAAAATGTGTAAATACTCTGAATTAAAACCGAATAACAGCTGGTTAGGAACTTGGTTAAACCTGTCTTTTAACTCTCTTAATATTTTTAAGTCTTGCGTGACTAAAATCGCTAAAATTGTGGACTTCACAGATGGATGCACACCACTGCACTTAAGAGACTGGCTAAACAAATGTAGACAGCTCCCTTTACTTATACTGGGGCTGAACGGTTGGCAGAGTAGCTGATAACTGGAAGCTAGATTGCGGAATCTGGGATTTGTAAACTTGCTTTTTACTTTAGTTTTTCTTTCTTTTCCCATCGTGAGAATACTGTTATCTTATCCCTTAAACAGTCAAAGTTCCTTCAGTATGCGCAAAGCACAACGTGTCACAGGTGTCTAAAGCTGGATGGTTGTAAACAGGAGTTGACTTGAAGATTTTATTTGACGATGTTTGTCTATGAGGTAAATAAGGATAACCTAAACATGACAGTTACCCAGGTGGGGAAAATCATCTTTGAACTAAGCAATAGCATTGGCGTGACAATGTTTGTTCAGCGCCGTTTCAGCTAGTGTTCTGGAGGCACAGGTAGGAGTTCAGCTAGCGGAAGACGGTGGTGCTTAGTCTGAAGCCATGCGGCACACACATCATACTGTGTAGCTATCCCGCAAAATAAATCTTTACCCAGGAAATAAGCCACCCCACCTCCTAGCTAAAACGTCAGTGAACAGACAGTATACCTAGTACTGCTATCAAAAGGTGATCACGGTACTCCTGGCAAGATACTAATAGCACTTGTTGCTTTCTTACTCAAGTTACATGTAACTGATGTATTCAGCAACACAGTAACGCCATTCACCTCTCATTTCATATTCACCTTCAGCACATAGCATTACAGTGAAACAGCTTAACAATCTGGGAATATAGAGCAAAGCATGTGCATCCTGTATACGGCGAGAAATGAGGTCGTGTTTTAACACCTGCACGGAATCACAGTGAAAGATAGCCCAACAGAAGTTCCCAATTGGACTACTTTCAAACTATAAATTGGCGTTTGGGAGGAAGTTATCCTGTGGTGCTGAATAAGGCAGATTGCGGTGCAAGACTTATTCATCGCACTCCGGAATTTGATGCAAAAGCATACTATGTACACTGGAAAAAAAACCGGAAACCAGCACCCGTGCTATTGCACGTACAAGAATGTGGCAGGTATTGCGCGAGGAGCAGATCTACCACCTCTATCCGTAAAAATCAAGCTTTAATCCGAGGGATTTTAGCTTATACGTGTGGTTATGTGAATAGGCCTTAGGCAACTTCGGCATTGTCAGTGTTGTTCAGTGATGTGGCCAGGTTTACCAGGGATGGGCCGATACTAAGCTCAAAAAACAGTCGTGCGGGTATTAAAAAATCCACAGGTTACTTACTGTAAGGAAGAGCCAAAATCAGCAATTTTGAACATGTGAGCTGATATAGTTTTTGACCATATCCTTAGGCCACCCTTCTTGCTCCTCGACTGTGTGGTGGTGCTTAAAATCTTCTGGGGTATGTATTGCAAGCCACTTTGGAAGAAGTGGCGTTTGATCCTCCGGCTCGACTGCATTTTCAACGTGTTGGAATTCATATAGTTCTTAGACCACTTGTGTCTCACCAAGGGTTCGATTTCAGGTGACCACGCGTGGGATTTATGGTGGATAAAACGGCGCAAGGTGGGTTTTTTTTTTTTTTTCAGGATTCTCTGGTTTCTCCCGATATTATATTCCACTCCATCTTCATTTCAGGTATCAATGTCATATATACGTGGTCGCTAAACACTATCAAAGAAAAAACTGATGAGATTCAAGCGTATTGTGCTAAAAACGTACGTGAACATCTAAATCAGGTCCTTGCCAATTGCGGAATCGAAAGAGACTCCTAACGTGCCCTGGCCATCTCATTTCTGGGGCCATCGTCAGACTAGATGTTCCTCACCGATTGTTTCTATAAAGACACTCAGATTACCAACATTATTTTAGCTAGCGATGATATTCGTAACGCAACAGGAATGTTCAACTGGTTTCAGGAATTATTTCTGCGCAGACGCTGCCTGTTCATTGATGTTAGAGATTACTATTTTAAGCACTCATTTGATACCAGTGTATTTTCTTCATTTGTTTCCCCATATTTACTCTTATTGTATCTGTGTATTCTATAGTAACCTTAACACGAGACAATTTATTTTTTTACACTTCACTCAAAATCAGATGTTTTAAGTACTAATTGGTTAAATTTCCTGTAGCTCCTAAATGGAGCATAGGGCATCGTTATAATGTTTCCTCGACCGGATTTGAATTTCTAGTTCGCGAGTTCGCCGCTATGGGCCATGGCAATGAGGGATAAACCCGTCACCCGCAGACGGCACTGTAGGACGAAATCACGACCTGCGGACGTGAAAAATGGCTGAATTTTGCCCAGAAACCGTCTTCTTTCAAGATTTTTACGTTAAAATAAGCACTAAATGGAACCACCTGCTTTACGTCCCTTCCGACGGAAGCCAGGCTAAGGATTTTTGCGTGCGTAAAAATCTATCTTACTCAGCCAGGTTTGGACCTCCAATCTTGTGTTTTAGAGGTTACTATAATAGCCACTATACCAAGAAGGGCAACTTTAGTACTAATACATTTACGTGTTTGTTATTTGCGTAGATTTGTACCAGCCAATTTAACATTATTTACTATTTCGTTTTCAACGTGTGTTCTTTATGTTGTGTAAATGTAAGTAGCAATTAAAAGAATTTTAAAATAAAAACTTCAGCTTTGGTTAAGTTAAAACGATACGCATACAACACAGATGTGTCATGTAAAACCAACTGAACTCATTTTTTAAGTAAAAAAGAAAACAAAGAAAAATTAACGTGACCATCGGGATTCGAACCTAAAATTCAATTCTCTGTCCACCTGTACCTCTGTGATACACCCATTGCCCCAAAGGCATACAATGACTGGTTCACTTGGTTTCTTATTGCACCTTATAGTTGAAGTGTTCAGGGGCATGCAAATCCGTGTTCCAGTGTTAAGTCGTAGTTACAAAAAATAAAAAAATCAATGACAGGATTTTCCGTTTTGAAATTACTGCTTTATTATTCACAACACTTGATTCAATGTGCTAATGCTAAACAAAGAATCACGCATGACATTTAGCAAAAACAAGAAAAGCTAAACTACCCTGCGTTCTCCAGTCTTTTTGTTGAACGTATCTTTTCAAGAAACTTCTCTGATTGGGTCTAAGCACGCTGACAAACTGGAAATACCATTGCGTGTCGCAAGTTACAAGTTTATCTATCCCCTATCTGAAAGCGCGCATCTAATGGAGAAATAGTCGATCATAATTTGATTAGCACACGCACCAGACTACTAAATCTTTTCTTCGTCTACCCTTGCATATATTAAACCGAGCTTGAAAAGTCTAATGGCCGGTTTCATTAACCTACGTTTATGATTTCGATGGCTTTATTCTTTTAAAATCACTTAACTCTTTATTTTTGCGTTTCTTCAATCCAAGTTTATTTCGACGATCATAATACTCATTGTCCAAATTTACGTACCGTTTTTTTTTTTTTTTTTTTTTTTTTCAATTCATTGACAATTCATTATAAACATAACAGATGCCTGCAGTTGGCATATTTAGGTGTTAAGGGATAATTTAAATTTATTGCTACTAATGTTATCTAGCGTGAAGATTGGGCTAATCTCAATGCTTATGGCACATAGGGGGGTATCGCAGACGATTGTTTAGATCACTCCCCTCTCATCAAGACAGCCAGGGTTCGATACCAGGGGACAGTAGTGGGATTTAGACAGTGATATCTGGGAGTGATTTCTCCCAATTCTCATTTTTATACCACCATTATTTCCTCCGCCTGCTCCATAATGACATTTCCTTTGGCCCATTTCACCATTATTTCGTATCTTCCTCACTCTCACACGAAACATCAGGCTGCTCACCCATCCTCTTTGATTCATCCAGTCTGCTCCTCAAAAGGCATCTGATCGCAGGCGCTGGCTTATAAGTCCTGAGAGTGTAAGTACTCCATTTGAGGAGGGTAAATAGTGAAAAAAGAAGAAAGGAATTTTTCCAGATAGATCTACTAGAATTCTACAGAATCAAGTGGCTTAACATTCAACAGAGAATACAGGATTTTCAAGAACTTATTTGGTATTAAAAAGTCTTGGCTAAATTCAAAGCAGACTAGACAAACCATTAACCTCAATATGACAACTACTTTTATCTCTGTTTCATTGCTACTTGGTCTTTTCAAGTGGTAATAGCAATCCTAATTGGAGTAAGTTAAAAACAGTTAAAATCAAAACTTTTGAAACGTGAGAAACATATCACTTATTGTGTTTAATAACTGGTACAAATTTCAACAAGATATCGTACACAATGTGGATTTTACACACTTCATAGTCGTATTACCTTAAACTTGCGCGTTTCGAGAACTCCAGCAGGTTTGAACTGATTCACGCTATATAAGTAGAATAGTTGTCAGTATTATTTGGCCCTAATTATTTGCAGTAACTGTAAAAAAATGCTTCATCTAATAAAAGTATTGCGGAAATCCTGTGTAGGTACCGTTTTAAACTTAGCCAGTATATCTTAACTTCGTTTTTATTAAGCTCTTCTTTTGGATGTTTCGAAACACGTTTTCAATTGCTTTACTTACCTTTTGTGCATAAATTCATTGGCAATCTATGTGGCAATCGTTCTTTATTTAATCTATGAATGCCCACAATCGTCATTAAATCCTAGAGCTATGTTTAAAACAGTCGATTGGATACCCAAATTAAGTCGTTTCCGTAACCTATAAAATTGTTGTTTCAAAATGTAGAAGTACCTAAGTAAACGTGGCGTCCATTCAGTGTGATCACGAGCGAAACATACAAGTGTTCTTGAATCGTCGTCCCTTCTTGAAATTATACGTTATAAATGTGCATGCAATGCCGGTAATGTGGGTTGCATGTTACAGCAGTTTAAGGGGTATACAAATTATGCTGCATTCAATTACGAGTTGTGACTTTTTGTAATAGTGTGTGTTCGTCAAAATAAGTTCTGATGAGTCATAAAAGGACGAGTGAAAATACTTACAACGGATCAATTATAGTCAGTGCAAATTGTTTTTTGCGCGATAAAAATTCAAAAGTGTGTTTCACAATAAACGGTAACGGCAAAGCGGTTATGACAAAACAATACATACTTCCACACTGTTTCCTTAATGCGGCTTATACAGGATTGCCAGTCATTAATAACTATGCATACGTCGTTGGACCTTTCGTGTCCCACTCTGCATTTGAAATTCAAGGTAGGTGTTAAACAATAGAGTACCACTGTGTAACATACACTGGTGCTTAGTTCTTTAATACTTTGATTTCTGCTGACATTCCCTGCATGCGTATGCAGTACTAAAGCTACCGCTCTCCCCCGGCCACTGAAGCATCACTGATGTCTCAGTACGATAAGCAGAGGACTATGCGTCTGCGGAGAACCGTAATGTTTCTTGGCCCGTTAAGATAGACATCCTGGAAGCCGTTGTTGATGCAGTCTTCGAGCAGTAGAAAGGTTTCTTCCAACCTCACTAAGTATATATTTGTGCATCATTACGTATTCTTGGTTGCTGTACATTTTACTAACCTCACTACTGAATAATACTGGTATGGGAGAAACAGCGCTCTTATACCTGAAAAAAATATTCTGTTAGCGTATTTGTCTAGACCAGCCTTGAGGATCTGGTAAATGTGGGTGGCCCAGTACCAATGTATGTCTGAATATCTTTCTTTCTCAAATTTGATTTTAATTTTTTTTTTTTTTTTTTGCGCATAGTAAAACGCTAACACCTTTTCTTGACACAAATTTGTTAATGTAAAGCTTAATGGAAGATGAGGTGTTCACAGTATCAATAGAAGGGCATTTTCATTCAAACTGGAGCTTTATCACTCTTGGTATAGTTCAGTTCTCTATAATCATAGTTTTTCTATGCTGATTAGCATATGCATAATTAAAGTGGCGTCTGATGTGCTTTTTACGTAGCATATCTGTATGTAACATGATATATTCAGCCTTTTCACCATTCTGAACGCAGAAGTAATACATTTCCAATTCTACTCCTGGCCACCCTCAGTGACATGTTGTCGTTATTCGTCATGTACACAGCTAGGGAGGCACAGTGGAGTGGATAAGAAAGGGGTGGCAATGTTTGTGCATAATGTGAGCAGTCTTCCTAGGTCTGGTCTAGACCTGGCGTCACCAACTCGCTTGCTTTAGTGCTAGAGCAAGTAGGTTAGCTCGTGCACGCAATGGGTAAACGGGTGATGTATTCTCTTGTTCCTTGTAGTGTGTCGTGTACCAGATAATAATTTTGGGAACAGAAACCAATCCAACACGCAGGCTTTGGGCTCCTCCGGTTATGCCTGCCTAGTAGGAATCTTTCTTGCTTGTAGAGGGTAGCGGGAATAATAAAGCTTTTAGCTTTGCGGAAAAGTTCTGTACTCAGAAAGTTCAATTTGTATGCCATTACGCAACTCGTGCAAGTGAGTGTGACAGTTATCAAGGAGAAGCCGTTTCTTTGGAATTGTGTTAGACTCCGATTAATCACAAATGTCCTGTTAATAATCACTCCTATACATGTGAAAGTTTTTCTTTAAAAATTAATTTTCATACTGGTAGTTAGAGTGCGATTGCAATGGTATTAGCAAACTTAAGGAACTTGATTTACTGCGTTAATACTATAATGATTGTCGTTATTTTTTGCAATTATTTTTACGACTACCAATTACGACCAAATCTATAATACATATTCATATCAGAAATATAAATACTAATATCAGACATTATAATAGGGCATTTTTTCTACTAATCATTCACCTAAAACAGGTGTAGTATTAACCTATGGTTTTTTGATAAACTCAAATTATGATCACCCTAAAGAAAATTTAGTTAATAAACTACTGTCCTTAAATAAAGGGACCGGACTGTTGGAATTAGTTTCTCATTTCCGCGCTATTTGTCACAGGCAATTCGTAGGAGCATCGAGCAAAGTTCTCTCTGCTTAACACAAGCGCTCCTATGGCTACCGCCATATGCAGGAGACGATGCTGACTCTAGTGCGGTCTCTCATCTGAAACCTCGCGATCCACTACTGGTCAACCTCACAGAACTACCTGGCAATGTTAAACATTCTCTTCTGGAGTGTTTCTACCTGGAAAGCATTTGATATTTTTGAACTGGATTTTAAAGGACAATTGTACTTATTTGCGGATGACACAGGTTTTTTTACAAAGAAGAAAACCCTGAATTATTACTTCCATGAACCAAAGCGATCTTGAAACCATCAGTAAGTGGTGTAGTCAAAATTATCTTACTATTAACATGTAGAAAAAAACAAAATATATCTTTGATTAATTGCTTCTTCACACAAGCCGTGTGTAGGACAGGAGTTGGATAGGTGGAGTTAGACTGAAAAATTCAATGCCTGTTGCCATGGTAGCTTAGTGACAGAGCAACCGGCTAGAGATCGGGAGATCAGTGATTCAAATCCCGGCTATGGCATTGAATTTTTCAGTCTGACTCTACCTATCCAAAGTATATCTTATTCCATAAAAATGTTATTGTAATAACAACAGTCAGATAAATACTATTAATTTACAAGACAAAAGAGTAGAGAAAGTGGATCAAATAAAATTCTTGGGACTATACTTAGATTCCAATCTATCATGGAAACCTCGTATAAATCATATAAACAAAGTAGTGCCCACCATTGATGTCTTAAATAAATTAACAGATATACTGTATCCTGGGAGCTTAGAAGTATTTACTATATAAATCTAAATAAAATACTTTCAATCAAATGCTCAAATACGTCACCATGCAACAAGACAAAGTCTTCAGTTTCACGTTCCAAGAGTGAATTCTACAAAATATGGTACCTCTAACATTGTATACAGTGCTATACGGCCTTCAATGTGCTACCACACTACTTAAAGGAATAATTTCTTTAATTATTGAAAATATATGATGGTTTTAAAAGGCAGACGAAAGAATTTATTTGGACAACAACAGAACATGTATAAAGTACGTACGTATGTAATGTGCCTGTCCTTACTGATTTATTCCTATATTTATTATTATTATTATTTTTATTATTGTTTGTCTGTAATGATTGTTAGTAATAGAAATCTAAGTTTAAGCTGAAACTTGTGTTGTAATGTACAATGATTTACTTGTATGTATACATCTTTAATTCTCACATTTAATATCTTTATAATGAATCCTTTTCCCCTTTCTGTTCTTGCTGTTTATTTTATCCTTATGTTTGTGTTCAGTCATATTGATATTTAAACTCTTATGTTAATTATAATGGACAATATACTCTATATTAAATTGTGTAATGCTAATAATTATAATTGTAATGCATCTGCATTGTAATGTTCCCATAACGAGCCTATGGCTTAGGGAATCCTTTTTTTTTTTTCTATAAAAAAAAAGGTCACGACTTGAAGTGTTGAAGGCTGGAGCAGAGATAGAAATGCGTAGGTTAGCTAAAATGATACCTGTCTCTACAGCTTTTCAAATAGCACTTTAGAGCCGCCTTCTTTGAGATGGAGAAAAATATATTTACTTTTGGAGAAGATACTCTGCTGGATTAAAACCGCCCAGGTGTACTGGTGGAGTGGTATATGCGCTGATAATTCTTAAAATATAAGGTACTAATGGTTTTGAACTTTGAAATTGCTTCCTACAATCGCTTTTCCTAAGTGTGCTTCTTTAGTTCATTCACACTTTGGCTTTATAGTTGATATTGCAACATACTGCTTGCAAAAATATTTAAAGTATTTTGTACATGTTTTCGATTTTTCTGATCAATTCTTGCTGTCAGTATTTGCGTTTTTTTTTTTTTTTTTAAACAGTACCGGAGTCTGATCAGGACTCCGGCGCTGTATCCCCGTTTACATTTCCCCCGTAAGTTTACTGTATGATTACTGGTTTTACTGTTCCTTTTACACAAACATATACACATTGCACAAACATATAACACCCATGCCCAAGGCGGGACTCGAACCGACGATCCCCTGCCCACGAAGCACCAAAGCGAGACGCTTTAGCGTTAGTTCCTTACGAAGCATTTAGTTCTACAATAAATATTAACTTCTATATTTACTTTTAAACATAACTGCTGCATGGAAATAGCTTGAATATCCTTTATAATGTAACGATGCTGGCAATGGTTAAATTCGGAAATTGTGTTTGTTTTCAACATATTTTGAACATTGAGCTTATTCCACAGAGGGGAGAGAGAGAGAGAGAGAGAGAGAGAGAGAGAGAGAGAGAGAGAGAGAGAGAGAGGGGGGGGGGAGGGGGACCCCCTCTCCGCATATAAGGCAATAACTTCAGATTTGTTTTATACTTTGCTCTTCCCATCACTTTGCTCCACTGTTGGAGTCCACACTAACCCGATTGTCTAGCTCTAATTTCTCTGCTGGCAAAGAGCACGGTTTCAACTGGAGACTAAAGACGCCCTAGGGCCAACGTTTCTTCTAACACGACTGCCTAAAGGCAAGATGCCGTGAAGACATTGATCCGTTTCTCCTTGTGATGCATTGCCACGATTCCTCTAGTGCGGGCGCACATTCAACATCCAAGCTGTGACGCAATCTTCCACCACGGATTAGAATTCGCTTCTCAGTAGAAACAAGGTATATTTAGTTTCTCTCTTTCGCTCTTCCTTTCTTTCCTTTTCTTTCTTGTTTCCTTTCTTTCTTTCGTTCTTGTAGAAATTCTCTTATCCCAAAACAGAATTTTAGGCACCAGGGACCGCGGGCCCACCTGTTTTATCATTAGTGATTCATACCATCAAAATAACTAATAGTGTCTGAGCAATGAAGGGAATTGTATAAAAAAAAAAAAATAATTTTACCAATCAATTAGATACACATCTCGGATATTTCACCACCTGGCTTTTTATACGAATACTACTCAACTATCATACATTGTTCTTATTAGAATGAAATTGATTATTTGTTTACATAGATTAACTACATCTTTAATTCTCCAGTTTTAAACTCCTTGTTTACATGGTTTACTGACTTCTCTCTTGCTTTAAGTTTATCCTGTTTTAATTTTATTCACTACACAATACTTGCCTGTTCAGGAGGTATTTTCTTTTCCAAATCCATCTCCCCTTATCTCATTGATATATTGAGTAACGTGTACTATGCTGGAATAAATTACTTTTGAAGTTTACTAAAGTAAATACTACAGGAGTACCTTATTACGGAATTAGGAGTTCATTACTTCCGGATCTTTGACCTGTTTGCGCGATTCACTTGAAGATGGTTGAGGTATGTGCGACATGGAAGGGGAAAAAATCTTAAGGGAAAGAGATGAATACCTGTCAGTATGGATAATGGAAAGCATTTCAGAGGTATAACATTCAAAAGCATTTCGTAAGGATGCTAGATAAAAAGAGAAATGCCCGCAAAATTCTGACGGACGAGTTTAATGCTTCGAGCGACAGGAGACATACTGAACAGCAACTTAAAATTCTTTGGAAACAATGCGTCCAACCTTCATATCTGCATCGCAGATCACTTGTGCGTTGATGGATCTCGGAAATGTTCACCTAATAAAATTGTCTGGATGGGCACAATCGACTCACATCTTGCGTGGAGTCAATTGCATCCATAATATAATGTGCAGGAAACTTGCGAATTTGAATAATTGCCATCAATTTTTTCAACAATCATACTCATTTGTGGGCATATTTATGTATCTACTATGTTCTTAACCTCAAAATTGCTCTAGCAACATCATAAAATGTACGACCAGCACTCGTATTATGAATGTTTATAAGACCGCCAGCAGTATCTGAAAGTTTCGGAAGGACGCATAATAATTGCAGTTTGGGTGATAAAGCTTAATTTCGGTGTGCGTTCTGTTGCAATTCATGTTCAAGTCGGTTCTAAGGGGCTGTGAAATATTACTTCCTAATACCGCATCTATCTTTGATTCTCTCCCTCTCCCCTTTGTATGTGTATCATATGCATCTGGCCTATCCCGTACTATAAGCACTTTCGCATTCCGGTCAATTTATTTCTACATAATTATTGTATTAATGCTCTAATGATTAATATTAAAACTCCACGTGGAGTGAAGCACTGATTTGCAACATCCCCTGTGTTTTCTCTTTCATTCTTTTGAGAAAAGAGTTCCAAGAAGAACGTTCCAAGAATAAATGTCCACTCGTGGAGTACGAATACTTACTTAGAGAAAACGCGACCAGCTTGCGTTTCGCGATATTGAATACCTTCATCTTCTCACCCGGCTTCAATGCGCCGGATGTTAATCATTACCGTACCACAATAATTAATGGTCGAAGTAATCGTTGTTCATTTCGCCGAGTTCATCATTGTGATCTAGTTAACCCATAAGCATGTCAAAATATCTTCCTGAAATTCCAAACGGTCGTTAGGTGAGTGTTGCTCCAGCAAAGTCATGAAAGCAAATTCTAATCTACACACTTTTCGCTCTTCTTACTTCCGCAGTATCTATTGCACGACGATGCTCTCCGACATTTATTTGTGTAGTAATTTGCTTCGGGAGCGACTGAAAGGAGTAACATACTTCGGAGGTAATTTACTCTGGTATAAAAGTCGGCGAATGTTGACTTTAATAGGAGTTTGATACGGAAGTACATCTTATTCTAATATACATTTTCTTTAATCTTCTTAACATTTATATACCTACTCAGTATAATCTATTCTGCGACACATTAATGATTCTTATGTATGAAGTTTTCTGATAGCTGCATAAACGAACAACACTGACACATTTGCAGTTTATACAGAGAAGGCCTTATACAGGTAATTTGAGTTGGTGTTTAAAGGCTTTATCCTGGCATGATACGGCTAAATATTTCAAAAGTAAACGCCAGTCAGTGACACATGCCCCTCAACATAAAATCTAAACAACAAAAACAACACTAGTAGAAATAAAAGAATGAAGAATAGAAGATACAAACGCAATTTCGTTTCGTAAAACTGAAATCCTATTACAGCACACACTCAGTGCGTGTATTTTTGTGTTCAACTTGACATATTGCAGTTCGTTTTAATTGTAAAAGTAGTGCTAATTGGTTACCTGTAACCTTGTTTATTTCAAGTACAAGCATCCTCTGAAGGCCTTTTAATACAAGATTTAAATGCAGCAGTCATTTCCAGCTTAAGAAACTCTTAAGCAGTTGGCTTCAAGTTAGCTTCGCTGAAACCATCATGAATACATAGAAAAGATAAAACAGCGACCATGAATCACCGATTGATCCGCAAACGCCAACAGACTGAACAGGGATAAGGGTGGTTTATTTACGGCGTCACAGCGTAAAGTCCGGTAACTATTCATTCTAATTTCCTTTCGTCCCCGCTTTATTGCTTGGAAATTCCTATGTCTGGTCACTGCACTGTGGGATGGCGAGTGCGTAACAGCTCAGCAAATTGTTCGCTACCATTCTGTATTAGTGTTTGATGTGGTTGCAAGGGCCCAGTGTAAATTCTTACTTATTTCGTCAATAAGTAAATTGCAACCTTACAGCTTAGCGGCTTCATTTCTTTATAACGAAGGCATATATGCAAGTTTAACAAGGATGAGCGGAGAAAATAATAGGGTTCTGGTGGTCCTCGTTTATTATTTGGTATTAAGTTCCAAAGCATCGAAGCCTAAAATACCTCACTTATTCCTTATAGATTCGGTCGATCATGCGTAGTGCGGCACATTTTTTTATTCATAGCTGCAGTCTAGGTTTGTACTAAAATATAAATTCAGCTTTGAAACAAGCATAGCATTTATAAGCGCTTTAAATTGGGTGCAATATAGAATGGGATGACCATCTTAACGAAGGGGTGGGGCGTTTAATCTCAAAATTAGATTAGTATGTAAGATTAAGCACAGTTTTAAGTTTCATTAACAAATTAAATCAATCTCGATGAGCTTTTTCATTGCTTTTACAGCAAATAGGAAATGTCTAGAGGATTGAGAGAACGTAGGCTTTCACGGCCGGAGTCATTGTAACTAAGAAATGTTTCCGGGCTGTTTTGCCGTGGTCTGCTGGTGTTAGGAGTACCAGACGTTTCGTCCACAACTACGGTGGACATCTTCAGTGGCGCGGTCGAAGTTTTCTAGGAGAAGGTTTCGCAGCGAACGCAGAAAGTAGAATAGCTACACTAAGAATTACATTGACTTTGTATACAAACTTGAACATTTGAACTACGTCCCAACAGACATTCTAGTCAGTTTCGATGTAACTTTTATTTTCATTATCGTGCCCATTCCTGAGGTTTTAAATTACATTAAAGATCTTTTCCCGAGAGATATTAGTGGACCTGTTTAGATATTGCCTCACGAGCACTTACTTTCAGTGGAACAATGAATATTTCGAACAACTTGACGGAGATGTTGTGGGTAACCCGCTAGGGCCTGTAGTAGCTAATTAATTTATGGAACATTTTGAAACTTCAGCTCTAGAAACAGCTAAGAAAAAGCCGACTTGCTGGTATCGATATATCGACGATGTTTTAGCCATATGGCCCCATGGGAATGCTAAACTCCAGTCTTTTTTGCTGCATTTAAGTAATATAAACCCAAAAATCCAATTTACGATTGAGATGGAACACGACAACAAACTCGCATTTCTAGATGTTTTGGTCACAAAAGAAGCAAAAGGCAGACTCGGCCATTCTGTTTACAAAAAACCAGTTAGCTGTGATCAATACTTCCACAAGGACTCCAGCCACCATGCACAACAGAAACGAGGTGTCATTAAAACCTTAGTTGAACATGCCAAAAATATTTGAGAGCTGCAGTATTTAAATAGTGAATTTAAACGACTGGAACAAGTTTTCGCCCATAACGGCTGTTCTAAAAAAGAATTTACACGTGCCACTCTCTCTAATAATAAATGTCAAAAGGAAAACACTAAATTAGATTCAAATAGAGCTAAAATCTTTGTCATACATAAAAGGAGTCACTGATAGAATGGCAACCTACTAATTTAACAGAAAATCAAAACAATATTTCTTCCAACATGAAAATTAAAAGAAATTCACAAATCAGCTAAAGACCCATTGGACCCGCTCTCTACCGCCGGTGTTTACAAAATATCCTGTACATGCGGCCAATCTTACATCGCCACAACGAAACGTAGTATAAAACTGCATCGCTGAACACAAAAGATGTCGCCTCGGCCATACAGACAAATCTGCCGTCGCAGATCATGCATATTTTTAACAAATACAGGGCTTAAAGTACATTGAGTGAGAATAGCAATTTCTAATAAGATTGATACATAGTATTAAGAAGAACAAAATCAAGAAAAATAAATGGTTTCTAATAGCTGTTTGAATACTGTGTATTTTAGGTAACATTTGAGTAATTCAAGGACACTAATTTCCAAGGTGGAGGAGACGAAGACAGGGAGGCTATAAGCCTAACAAGGAGGGGTACCTAAGACTTGTCGCGCACATTTTTAATCATATAGTGCGGTGAATAGCCAATATCGAAATATGCAAATTACAGCTTTTATGGGCAAGAAACATAGAAGCTACGAGCATCCAAGGATAAGAGAATGTACACATAAAGACAAGAATCCTCGTGTAGATTAGTCCACGAGGCTGAATACTGTAGATGGTCGAGCCAATGCATACAAGAACCTCTAAATAATGGAAAAAAAATACGTTACGCACCACGGCAGTTCAAGTGCAGTAGACATGAAGGTCAATGAGTAATCCTGGCCGCGCCGTGGCCAAGTGGTTAGACTACTCTCCTCTCACCTAGGTGGCCCGGGTTCAATCCCAAGCGACCCCATGAGAGATTTGTGGTGGTCAAAGCGGCGCAGGGGCGGGTTACCTCCACCATCACATTCCAACGTTGCTCCATCTTCAGGCCATGCATCATCTGTGTCATCGCCTGCGTTGCCATAGCAGTATAAGCGGGCGTTAAACACAATAAAAAAAACATGAGTAATCCGGTCTAGACATAAACATCGTTCACAGTAAACACATCTAAACACAAGTGCACACAATAATCTTTTAAACATTTTTCTTCTAAAACACTCTCAAAACAGTATTCGGAAGGAGTCTGAAATGATCCTTAATGTTCATCGGTGCAACCAGGTTTGAAGAAAGCGAATGGGATCAATTGTTTGAATCTATTTGCCGTAAACTGAAACTGCACAAACAATTGAATGCGAAGAAATTGTCCTCTGTGCCACACTTTAACTGAGGACGATAAGAGTATCTTATCTGTGATGAACCTTACAGTAGTTTTGAATGGACAGAAAAAGAAAACGTCCGCTGGTTGAACCAAACCAGCACATTTTGCAGGGATCAGCTTCTTGTGAAATTCACCTTCTGGAACTGTCTCATTATATAGAGCAACATCTTTATTTGCTGACCACAAATCAACCAAAAGAAGAATTCGATCCCTTTTGTGCAAATCCCGCCAAACAACTGCTCCAGGAACACTTTCAAATTCATTTTTGTCATGTCATGTCATAGGACAATTCAAGTGTTATGCTTGCTGGAACTTTCCCAGTGGGTTCCGAGACAAGAACATATATGTGTGGAAGATAGGTACCATCCATTATAATAACAGGCATTATCATGTATGAATGGGTAGTTGCTGTAACTGAACCCACGGTACCATAAATCGCCTTTGCTCCCCGGACGGCAAGAGTTCTCCCAGAATGTAACTCTTTAGCAAATATTGACTAAGGTCGCTTGAGCGGCTGTTCGAAGTTTTGCAAATCTGTCTTCTTTTTTGTCTTGTGCCATTGCCGTAGTGAAATTGATTCTAGGGGGTATGTCTAGCGCTTGTCAGGAGGGCACCTTTTGGCTGTTTTGTCCAGATTTTATAAGCATCAGCCAAGTAACCTTCAGGAAATTTTGTTCTTGTAACACTCTTTTTGGTGATGATGGATAATAAGAGGAACCGCTGCTCTCGTCATTGACAGTGACGCTTAATGCTGGATCGCTTGCTTGTGAAGTCTAATCATTGTCACTTTCTAGCTGTCTCGCTGGATCGTCCCTAATATCACTTTCAATATCTTCATCGGTGATTTCATCTACCATAAGAATTCTACACTCATCAACGTCTTCATCATGTAGCTGTTTTCTAATCTGTTCAAAAACTATGCCATCTGCCCTAGTTGGTTTTTCCTCCGAAATACCGAAGACATCCACTAACAACTTCACGACCACAGATGGTTTCATTTTGTAACAGCCTCTGCATACAACATATCACATTCATCTCTAATTCATAACTAGTAGACTGGTTTCGCGTCGCCTCCTTCCGTTGCGCTCCATACGCCCATCCCCTCGGAATACTTCTAATGGTGCATAGCACGTCAAATCGCTCCAAATTTCTTGTATGTTGTGAACGAAACCAGTTTATGTTTCAGAAGTCAGCGACAACTATATGTATCCTCTCTTGTTAGCATATTATAGCGCTATATACTTTCTTCATACACGGTTAAAATTATTGTATTTAACCGATGTTCATTTCTCATTATTGCACGTAATTAAACTTTTGAAGCAAAATATTCTACTGTTGACTTCAATGAGTCTGTTAAAGTATGAAATGTGTGATAATTCCACATCTAGTCTTGATTTTAAAGACTAATAATGCAGCAAAAGTTTTCAAATACTCTTAGAATTTATTACGTGACTATGTTTCAAGTCATTAACGAATGTTTCCCAGTGCATAACTACAGTTGATAGTCGTGAACACTGTCATGTTTATAATGCTACATTCACAATGAAAGCGCAGACGCAACGTAAGCGAAAGGGTTTGGACCCTCATTATTTAATGTAAGCATTCACATAGAAACACACGAGTTCGCAATGCAACGCAAGAGTTTGCAAACTTCAAACTTGCAAAGAGGAGGAATTCTGCTTCTTTTCTCTATGCATTGCCTATGAATTCAACAGCAAATGATCCCACTGCAAGATTTTACAGGGCTCTTCTGTTTGGCCGTGCAGTGCCGCGCCATCTCTAATTTCATTCGAGGAGTCTCCTTGCGGATCCTCCTTTGATTTAATGGATGTAACTATCATCTGTGTATATATTTCTTGGTTCTCATAAATCGAAGACGCAGAGAAGTAATTCTTAGTTCATTAAACGTGTAGCTTTATCCTTTCTGAGGTCTCTATGCTTATACTATTTTCAATAATTTTGAGTGAACAATTATTGTGTTGTTACTGCCGCGAGCGTCAGTTGTTGGTATGTGATTTAAAACACATTTATTTGTGAAAGATTGAGTGAATTTTCTAATGTAGTATTGTTGGTTATGTTATTCAGTTTGTAACTTGCGGAGCACTTAGAAGATATTCACTGTAACTTGCAGATCTTGAGTTACGCTTACGATTGCATTGTGAATGGTGTTTCCTTGCGTATGCGCTTATGTTACGTTACGTCTGCACTTGCATTTCATTGTGAATGCAGCATAAAGCAATATGCAGAATAAGCAAAATAAGAAACTGAAGACAAGTAATGAGTGGGTTTCCTTGAATGTTGAGCATTTTGCTGTGGCAAGCATTTCAAGAATGAAATCCTGAATATTTTATTTTTAAGGCAACGTATGTGAAAATCAGAGTTTTTTTTTTCTTCTGATTGCTTCCACTGTCTTACTACACACTCAGTACAGAAAACTTACAGTGCACACATCATTTTAATGCACTATGTCAGCCCACTGATAAGATAATAATTAGCATATTCATAATTAATCTCTCTTTACTTTCTCTGGCACGTAAGTGCAACGTAAATAGTAGATAGAGAAGGTATTATATTTCACCCAAAAAGGTTCGCTACCGAAATTACAACGGAAATACATGGATTGTGGAATACCTCGAAAAAAATTAGAAAAAGGTACTATCTGTGTGTGGACACAACTCAAAAATGAAAGGTCCGTAAATATCAAATTTGTTTTAAGTTTAGTCTTCACTAAGTGTCGCCCTCCGTGGTGTAATGGTTACCATGCTACCCAAGATCGTGGGTTCAAACCCGATGGAAAACGATGGACTTTTCGGGCGTAAAAATTCTTAGCATGGCTTCCTTCGGAAGGGAAGTAAATCTGTTGTTCCTGTGTCATAGATTCACGGCACGTAAAAGAACCTCAATTTTGATAAAGAGGCCTTTTTGAGCAAATTAAGCTATCTTTCACACCGAACATAGAATGGGACTTTGAGAACCATATCAGTTAAAGAACGTCCATAAATGACCCTCCATTTCCTTATATTCACTAAGGATGCGACACAACTATTTTCAGGAAAACGTCCACCGCAAACTACTCTTTACATGGACTATTTTTTAGAAAATTTCTACTCTCAAAAATAGCTTTAGTTTGTTTAAAATATCGTATACTAAATACACTTACATGATAATAAAACGTATACATTGAATTTTTTGGGAATAGCCTGTGGAGTGCTCATTTTGAATCACCTTTGCATAACTGGTAAACCGTAAGAAAACACAAAAAAGTAGATCTCGCTAAAACACAATTTGCGTGCGTGGGTGTGTGTGTGTGTGTCTCTCTCTCTCTCTCTCTCTCTCTCTCTCTCTCTCTCTCTCTCACACACATATACACACATATATAAATTGTAGAGCTAACCACTTCCGAGATACTCATTTTAATTTTAAAACGCTGATACTTTTCTCAAACATGGAGTCATTTGCTTCATATCTCTTATTTTACTCCTGGTCATGCAAAGAGAATCAAATTTCAACATCATCGCTGACAGCTTTTAAAAGAATCCAGTATCGCTTTAGCCTAACGTATTCTTGTTCTGCTTCTCCTTCTGCTTATAAAGAGCTAAGTACAAAGACCATCTCTGCTAATCCTTACTTCGATTTGCATGAAGTAGATAGAACAAGGTTTTGTAAGAATAATGTTTGGAGAGCAGGTAGAGAAAGTCATGTGAATATAACAGATCAGATTGTTTATTTCTCTAACACGTATATGTATGTACAATGTATATAGTAGGAGAGAAGGTATTCTACTCCACCCAAAAAAAATCGATACCGAATCGCAAATATACGTTTTGAGGACTACTCAAAAGATTTAGATATTGTTAAAACACCTAATTTATGTCATGTGGAGCTAACCATATGAGATATTCCATGTTACTGGATTTAGTTTTACAATACTTAAAGTTTTTCTCAAACTGGAAGCTCTCATTCATTTTATATCTTTTGTTTTACTCCTGACCATGGAAAAATAACCAAATTTCAATGACAATCACATAGCGACAGCTTTTAAAAATTTTACTATCGCTTTAGCGTAGCGCATCTCCTATTTCTATTCTACTTATAAGTAACTAAGTAATAAACCAACTTCTGGCAATGTTTGTCATCATTAAAATTGTGTAGCTAAAATAATCATCTTTTGTAAGAACTATTTGCTTGCGGGACAGATAAAGAAATTCATAGTTAATAATCAGAGCTGTGGAAAAAGATCCGTGTGTGTGTTTTGGTATCTGAATCTGTGGAATAGCCCCTGAAGTCCTCTTTATTTTTAATGATTTTGACACAACTGTTAAAGCACATGAAATACACAAAAACTTACAACACAAAAAGATGTAGACCTCGTTAAAACACGCAGTTTATGTCGTGCAGCTTTTTAATTTTTATAGATATTTCAGAGATATTCCTTGATATTCGTTTGAGTTTTAAAATACTTATCTCAAACGGGAAGTCCTCATCGGTCCCATCTCTACTTTGTTCTGTCACTCTCCATGGTGTAATGACTACCATGCTAACTTCATATACCCAAGGTCGCGGGTTGAAACCCGGCGAAGTACGATGGACTTTTTCGGGCGTAAAATCCTTAGCATGGCTTCTTTCGGAAGGGAAGTAAAGCCGTGGGTCCCGTGTCTTAGATTTGCGGCACGTAAAACACCTCAAGCCTGATAGAGAGGCCTCTGAGAAAAATTAAGCGGTCTTTCACGCCTAATATAGAATGGGACGCTGAAAACCACAGTAGTTAAAAGGCGTCCGTAAATAAGACGTCATTTCATTCCTACTTTGTTTTACTATGGCCATGGAAAGAAAACCGAATTTCAATGAGTCACACAGTGCCAGTTTTAAAAAGGTTTTACTGTGCCTTTAGACCAGTGTGTTCCCTTATTACCCTTATACTTATAAACAACTATACTAATAAGATCATTCCTGTTAATGTTTATTTTGATTGGCATTATGCAGATAATAGAATAATGTTTTGTAAGAATAGCTTGCTTGCAGAACAGATAGTCATGTGAATAGACACATTAGGTTTTTGATATGTTCGTTATAGTCGCTTTCAAATTTTTACTTTGAAATAGAAACTCAAAGAAACTGTAGTGCAGGCATTTGTACATGTTAAGTGGAACAGAATGTTTATATGATGGCAATTTAAATTTTTGCATTATGAGCTAAAATAGTTAATTTAAACTAAACTATTTAATGTTTTAATTGGTACCCAATAATTTTTATATAGGCAGCTCCTGAAGCTCCACTGAAAGATTTCAGGCTAAGAAGTTATAGACTGTAGTACAAGATACATCTTAACTATAATAATGATGATAATAATACTACTACTACTAATAATAATAATAATAATAGTAACAATGACAATGATGATAATTTGGTGTGTTCCCTTCACGAGACTTCCTCTACTTGTTGTGGAAACATACTACTCTTATATCAAATTGTTTTATCTATAGCATGCTAATTGAGATAAACATTAAGAGAAATGCTCTAATTGCGTTGTTGTAACTAGAAGGGAAATAATAGAATACCAGACTACTACGATAATCAAATCCTTTCAGAGCTAGTCGCTATATGAAATAATTGAAGTTCGGTTCTCTTTCCATGGCCAGGAGTAAAACAAGCGATATGAAGCAGATGAAGACTGCTTGCTTTTAGAGAAAAGCTTAAATGCTTAAAACCAATAACAACTAATATCTCTGAAATGGCTAGCTCTACAAAAGACGTATATAACATAAATTATGTGTGTTAACGAGATCTACATGTTTTGTTTAGTAAGTTTTTGCCCATCTCTTTCAGCTTACCAGTTATGCAAAGTTCATTCATAATGAAGAGGACTCGGGCCATTCCCAAGAATTTCAGAATATAAATTCTATTTTCTATATAATTTCTTTTAATAAAGTGCGCTATAATGGGAATCAGTACAGCCATTTTTTAGAAAATCCAAAATTTTGAAAAAATGTTCCATATAGAGGGCAGCTGTAGAGCTAACCGCTAACACACAACTGACCTCGTTCTAAAATACTTTTCTGGGATTCAGGCTCCTCAAAACACGTATTTCCGGTAAAATCTCGGTATCGAATTTTTGGGTGAAATATAATACTTTCTCTGCCTACTATGTACACTGCATGTAGGTGCTAGAGAAAGTAGAACGGAATGGAGAAAAGTGTCGCTTGAAGCACCACCGATTATTATCCATATGTCAAGAAAATAATTTTTAAACTGGCACCAAAAGTTAAATAAGAATGCTGAAACAAAGAACATGGTAAATTGTCACATTTTTTTTGCCAAATTTCACATTTCATCTACAATTAGAGTTGCTAGCGAAAATGGCAGGTGTTCCGCCTGAATACATAACTAATGTCCTTATATTTCACCAAAAATAAAGCGCAAC